>PVHT020000012.1:2072335-2225199 GCA_004024745.2 Catagonus wagneri | reverse complement strand
GCCCGCCAATGGAAAAGAAAATATCGGCAAGCACCTCATGCAGTAAGGGTAAATACTGCTGCGTGAAACTTATAATGTGGCTATGCATGCATATATATTAATACACATACATGCATAATTATATATGGGGTTGTAAAGTAAAACTCGTTTCTTACCATGAGTCATGGCCAAAAAATTTAGGCATACTGATGAAGCACAGAGGATATTGACTAGAAAACAGAAGTTTCCAAGTTTGAAATGCATGACCAAACAAAACCTCTGGCTGCGGTTGCTAACCAGTGGAGTTGACTAGAAGCAAAAAATGGAAAGCCCATTAACTGCTTTAATGTGTACTGCCAAAGAAACTCCGTGAAAGGATGACAGCACTTTACAATCGTTCAAATCTTAGGACCAATCTTAGCACCCAAATTTGCACCAAATGATTTTGAACTGCTAAAGAAGTATGATTCCCAGAGAGCACAACCTTCTAGTTACTTCCTCAGATGTGCCCATGGAGGACAAATGGAAAAAGATGATCCTCCTTGGTCTATGCCAGAGTCCAAGAATTCTGTCTACTGCCAGGAATCTTAATTATTTCTGTTCTAGAGAATACGCTATGTTCTTTTCCCTGTTTTTCCCAAGTTTTTATTGTATACACCCTCTTCCTTATCCACTATATTTTACTAAGGGTAGGTAACATCATTTAACTACACATCACTGAACCACAAGGAGTTACCTCTGGATTTCAAGGAAAGAGATTTCATAGGATGCAGTTATATAAGCCTCTGGGTTCCTTCCACTTGAGTTGCATGAAATTTTATATGGTTACAGGCATTTGTGAAAGGCTTTTTGTGGAAAATGGGCATGAATGGACCTTGAGTAGCCAAAGGGGTGGACTGTAGTTGACACGTGTCAGCTGCCACTCACCATTCATGTCCCTTCCTCTCAGCTTAACATCATCCAGATTTTCCTTCAAGTGAGTACTCCCCCCACGCAGCCCAAGAACTTTGTGGGCTGGGAGCTCTGAATGACTAGAGTCAGTTAGCACCTTTCATTTCCCTGATTACAGCTCTTCCTTCAGGGGTGGGTGTCCTGGGGTGGCCCCGTCAGGTGCATTTCAGGAATCCTACTTGGAATGGTGGTACAGAAGCCCTTTCTACCACTGACCGTAACTGAGCAAACACAGGGCTCCTAACTTGGCTGGCAGGCATCCTATGGCCCCCAGGGGAACAGGTCTCAGGACAAGGTCAACATGTGAATGACAGAGTGGAGAGGAACGAGAGTTCTGGTCCCTTCATTACATGAGCTCTTGAATCAACGTGGCCTGCCTTACTGCTGAAGGGTCCCTGTGAGCCATTTCAAGCCCCCTCATTGAAATCTGTTTGAGTTGACTTTGGCTGGCTATAGGAAATACACTCTACATCCACTCCATACTTCGTCTTGCCAAGTGCCATCATCTAAGATGCGGACTTGAGAGCTTCTGACCTAGGCTGCCAGGAGGGTGGATTCCTTCACATAAGGGCTTAGTGGCCCCAGCCAGGGATACATCTGAGACTTCTCTCTGTGCTCAGCTCCCTCATACATTATGCACATTCTTTTTTTTTTTTTTTTTGTTTCTCTCTTTAGGGCCGCACCTGCGGCATATAGAAGTTCCCAGGCTAGGGGTTGAATTGGAGCTGTAGCCACTGGCCTACGCCACAGCCACAGCCACAGCAATGCCAGATCTGAGCCACATCTGTAACGTACACCACAGCTCATGGCAACGCCGGATCCTTAACCCACTGAGAGAGGCCAGGGATCAAATCTGCATCCTCATGGATACTAGTCGGTTCGTTTCCACTGGGCCACGATAGAAACGCCTATGCACATTTTTATGAAAGGTATGATCCTTGATTCTTTTGGTGCACTCAAGCCTCATTTTGACTGTCTCTTGCCTGTCCCTTCACCCTTGGCTCTTTCCCCATCACTAACCTTGCCTATCAACCACAGTAAGACTAAACTGCACAGTCCGTATTATTTATGTGCATTTGCCCACACAGGTTTTTTTTTCCTGCTAAGAAAGCCCAATTCTTTCTACTTACTCTGCTTCACATCTATTTATCCTTTTGGACCTGTGTTCATCAATATCGTAGCCACAAATCACATACAGCTATTGAGTTTTGGAAACTTTGTTAGTGGAAGTGAAAAAATCTGAATTTTTAATTTAATTTTATTTAAATTTAAATTATTTTTTAATTTTAATTTTTAAAAATTTAAATTAGAGCAATATAAAATATGTTTCTATTAAATACAACTTTATTGCTTTGCTAGAATTACATTTTACTTTAACTGTTGAGAAGTTGGTGTTCAAACTGAGATATTCTGTAATTATAAAACACACACTGGATCTCAAAGACTTTGTATAATAAAAGGAATGTAAAAAATCTCATTAATAATTTTTAAATTGAGTAGTGAAATAGCAATTACTTGAAAGTATTTCTTTGAATGAAATATGATATTAAGATTAATTTTCCTGCTATTTTCACTTTGAAAAAAATCTAAGCCACACCCACATCATATAGAGGTTCCCAGGCTAGGGTTGAATTGGAGCTGCAGCTGCTGGCCTACACCACAGCCATAGCAATGTAGGATCTGAGCGTCATCTGTGACCTACGCTGCAGCTCATGGCAATGCTGGATCCTTAACCTACTGAGCTGGGCCAGGGATCGAACCCATGTCCTTGTGGATACTTGTCAGGTTCGTATTGCTGAAACACAGTGGTAGCTGTTCTGTTTTCACTTTTTTTTTTTAAATGTGGCTACTGGAAAATTTAAAATTATATAGCTGGTTGTTAGTATACTTCTACTGGACAGCCCTGGATGAGAACTTTGCAGGTGCCATCTCCTTGAGAAAGCCTCCCCTGGTTACCCAGGCTAGGTACAGTAGCCTCTTGGCTTTTCATGACACTCTCTTACATAGTGTACCTCATTAACCAATATGATCACTTCATGTGTCTATCTCCCGTCCACCTGTCTCCAGACCACAGGTTTCACAAGGGCAGGAACCATGTTTTCTATTTCCAGGGCTTGCACAGTGCCTGACACATAGTGGGTACTCAATAAATACTTTTGGAATACATTAATGAATGGCTAACCACATCAAGTTCATGATCTCATGAGCATTTCAAAGTGTAATTTCACAATTACATTTTTAGATTAATATTCTATCTTAGGGTATCCTAAAAGCCCAGTCTTCAGGCTGAGTCTCTTGGCTACTATGCTCAGTGCCCAACCTGAGAGGCTGCACTTTCAGCTTTTCTTAGAATCCTGGTCATGGGAGGGCACCAGATGGGTGCAAAGCAGGAATGAGCAGACAAGGATGAGCTCCAGGAGAAATGGTGGGGGTGGGGGAGAGGACGTGAGGAGAGCAGGAAGCACGACTTCTCCCTCTGCCTTTTGCGGCAATGTGAGCTGAGCATGGCTGCCAAGCAAACAGTGGTGTGGAAGGCTGGGAGGGAGAAGAGAAGGGCTGGCTGTGGTATGCCACTGGGTGGGGTTAAAATTTATAACAAGGGAGAGGCAACTGAAGAAAAGAAAGATTCTTTTAAAAATTCTGCTGAAGCCTAATTAAAAAAAAATTCCACTCCCTCATGCTAAGTTTTAAGAGACTTCCCTTTCAGAATTATTTTCAGTCTGGTGGTAACAGGCAGGAAGAGTGTCAGATGTTCACCAGGCTATAAAGCGGATACTCCCCACCCCCGAAACGCAGAACCTGCCGGTATTGCTTTTCTGAGTTGGGTTAGGAGAATACAGGATATGAAGTTATCCAGGCATTGGTCTTTCCAGAAAGGAGTGTCCCTTGTGGCAGGTCAAAAAAAGAATGGCTCAAGTATCTTGCAGCTCTCCCCACCAGAGAAGTGGAGTGGATTCTGCCAGTCTTTGAATCTGGGTTATATCCATGGGACATGAGACAGCCTGATGCAAGCAGAGGCTTGAAAGGTGCTTGCGCACCGAGGCTTGCTCTTTTTGGAACCCAGCCACCAAGTGAAGAAGTCTAGGTTGACTTGCTAGATGCTGGAGACATGCAGCCGGTCACCTCTGTGGATCCCCTTGATAGGCCAGACATCTATGTGACCCCCATCAGGGACTATCAGAATATCTTCCAACTGGCTATACCATATGAGCCAACCTGGCAAGTCCAGCAAAAGAACTTCCCATCTGAGGCCAGTCCAAATTGCTGACTCCCAGAACGGAGAGCTAATGAATGATGGTTATTTGAAGGTTCTAAGTTTTGGGCTATTTTTTAAGGTGGTCAAAGCAAATGAATGTATTCTGACAAAGAGGTGTGGAAATCCACAGAGAAGTAGCCACCTTATTATACCATATTAGAATGGAGTGATTCAGAGTAGGATTCAGTGGGATTCAGAGTATGGGCTGTGCAGCCAGCTAGATGTGGTTCCATCACTCACTGGATGCAATCATGGGCATCTTTGGTAAAAATGACAGTCCCTACTTTGCAGGGTTGTAATGAGAAGTGTGTCAGCCAGTGTGGCACACAGGAATGAAGATAATGTGGGGGTAGTTTATTTTTTGCTTTTTAGGGCTGCACCTGCGGCATATGGAAGTTATCAGGCTAGGGGTCAAATCGGAGCTGCAGTTGCTGGCCTACACCAAGGCTACAGCAGTGCCAGATCTGAGCCACATCTGCGACCTACACCACAGCTCATGGCAATGCCGGATCTCTCAGCCACTAAGTGGGGCCAGGGGTCGAACCTGCATCCTCACGGATACTAGTCGGGTTCTTAACCCACTGAGCCACAATGAGAACTCCTGGGGACAGTTTATATAGGAACAATTGTATTGACAAATGTGTGGTCAGCATTCAGGGACTCACAAGGGAGAGGACAGCACCCTGAGGCCATGTACTACCCTGGATGAGAAGAGCCAAAGGGGTGACCGAGAGCTGGAGACAGGGCAGGTGGTATCAAGAGGGCCATCTGGCAGAAGCCATGACCTTGCGTTGAAACACAAAGCTGTTCTGCAGTGACGAGTCTGGGAAGGAACCGGATGAATAAAAACTTCTTCCTGCCTGTTTCTTGCCAGTGCTCCTTTTTGGCCAAATCCAACCAGCAGCCACTGGACATACAGATGAGCTTCCTGTGCCAAAAAGCGAGGTGATGAAGGAAGGAGAGTGGATCTGGGGCAAAGGGAAGGCATCCAGTCCAAGGATTTAAAAGCAATAATGCATATAAAAGCACCGAGTATGTACCTAACACCCAGTAATTATGATGACATTATCATCTAAGTATAAACCAAGGGCTGTAAGAGGCAGAAAAGGAAATGAGTAATTTTTGCTAAGGTGACCCACAGAATATTCATGGGCAAGATATGCTTTGGAGGAGTTGGGAAGATATTAACAAAATGATAAGAGAGAGGAATTACTTGGAATTTACTATGTGCAGGTACCATTCTTTATGCCATAGGCATATTAATACATTTAATCCTCATAACTGTCTTATGGGTTAAGTGCTATTATTATCTCTATTTCACAGATGAGAAACTGAGGCAGAGAGAAGCTAGATAACTCAGCTGTGGTCACACAGCTAACAAGTGGTAGAGCCAGGATTTGAACCAATTTCAAAGGCAGTGTGGAGCATGACCTTTTATTTTAGGCACAGAGCTGGAAGACTCTTGTAGAGGAAGTAGGGAGTTATCCAGATGGAGTAGAGTGTGGAGTTTCTGCCAGAGACAGTCTGGAGCGAGAGTAAGGACCAGATCACTGAAGACCAGGATGACAGGCTGAGGAATTTGCCTTTATTCTGGTGGGTGATGGAAAACCAATAAGCACTGCTGAGAAGTGAAAGGCAATAACAGAAGAGTGCAAGGAAGAGAAATCTATATGCAGGGTGAAACCAACAAAGCAGAGAACAACGGGAAGCCAGGCAACCAGCTAGAGGATACTGCGGTGGTCCGAGCACCAGGAGATGAGGGCTTGAATAAGATGATAGTGAC
Organism: Catagonus wagneri; assembly: GCA_004024745.2. Lineage (NCBI taxonomy): Eukaryota > Metazoa > Chordata > Mammalia > Artiodactyla > Tayassuidae > Catagonus > Catagonus wagneri. The sequence goes on along the minus strand of PVHT020000012.1, from coordinate 2,219,230 downwards.
CAAGATGATGGTCAGGACTCGAGAGCTATACTGCAAGTGAAGGCTCAACAGACTGGGGACTGATGAGTTGGGTGTGCTGGTAGGGGCAGAGGGGTGCAGAACTGGAGAAAGAGAAATGGGACAGGAGGTTTAGGACCCAAGTGACAGGGTCATGATTGTGTCAGATGGACCGTGCAACAACACTTAGTGTACATGTTGAGAAAGAAGAATATATCATCCAGTCTTGAATGCTTTCTAGTTATCACATAAACACCATGAAGTTGTACCAACCCCCAATCAATTGCAAAATAACAACTGGTTTTGCAATATCAGGTCCTGACCGATGCACTTGTGAGCCTGGAACAAGGATAGGGGTGAGTTCAAGGATGGTCTCCTGAGGTGGTGAGAAACCTGGGTTGCTGGATATTGTGAGCTTAGTTCTGGGGAAGCTGGAAGGATGCTCGGTTGCCCGGTGACAGTGCTGCCTCCGGGCAGCCCTGGGTTTCCCGCAGTCCCAGATGCATCTCAGGGATGACTGGCTGACATATTTTTTGAAGTGGCATTTTCAATGTCCCAAGTCTTGGTATCTTGTTTGTAAGTGGCACTTACAACATACAAGGGAAGGGGAAAAAAGGGGAGAGAAAGAAAGGTCTCCTAGGATCTCAAGCACACGCAGAGTTGATCTTGACTCTGTGATTTCAGCTTGTCTAACAGAGACAGGGTGCAGAGCCTCCTTCAAATCCACCTGAAATGAATTAGCCTGAAGTAAAAGTAGTGTTTATCTCAAGTCATTGCCTCAGATAGCTGACTACCTGTTGGAAGAAGGGTCTGATCGATGCAAACCAGAGCAGCCGTGCGTGAGCTGTTACACAGCAGTTAATATTGATCAGAGCTAAAGGCTGCCGATAGGAATGTGGAGTGAACTGACAGGCAGAGAAGAGGGAAGGAGGAAACAACCTTCGCTGGTGGCAGCCGTACAGAGGAAAGCCGATAAAAAGTCAATTCCACTTAACTGAATGGCTGCTAACTAAATATTTTGGGGGCTAGAGTCTTCCCAGGTAGCAGCTGGAACATCTCTGTTCTAGAACTGAGATATCAAGCAAGAAAGAGCTGGACATCGACAGGTGAGATCGCAGGACCCTGGTGATGGATGAGGGAAGAGGCGAGGCCGCCAGGATGCAGGGATGGGTGGCCTTGGTCTTGCCTGAGCTGACTGCGCATACTGGAGGACAGCCATTGACCATGGAGCGCTGCCGACAGGCAGGAAAGGGACAAGAGCCAGGCTGGGATTTGTGAGACAGTCTCTGATTAATTAGTTCATTGAAAACCTCGATGCTTTTTCCTGAACTTAAGGGGTGTTGAAACTAACTGTGGCAGTAAGGGAAAGTGACCAACGGCTGGTGCTACCAAAGAGAGAAGCGGAACAGTGTGCTATAAAGTTGCTAAGAGACTGGCTTTGGAGGATTCGGTTCTCACTGATAACTTGTTTTCTGAACTTCCACGTGCTCAGGAGCGTCCTTCTCTTTCTTGAATTAGGTGTGGCTATGTGATCTGTTTTGGCCAATGAAATGTGAGTGGAAAGGCACGTATCCGTTTTGGGTGGACATTTAATTGCTAGAGCACAACTTTCCTGCTCTTTGTCTGCCACTGTGATCATACACGGTGCTTGTATTGATGTTGATAAGAGTAAACCTCCCCCACCCCCCTGGGAGTGTTAGGCTAACACACGGAGAGTTGTCTAGAAAGGCACTGGCTTTTGTGTGAGTGATGAAGGAACTTTGATTGTGTCACACTGCTGAGCTTTTGGGCCTGTTTGTTACTTAGAACAATCAAACCTTTTCTGACTGGCCCAGGGGCATGGGTTTTAGAATTCTGTGTCTACCAGTTACTAAGAGTTGAGTGATTTGGCCCATTGCTTAATCTACCCAAATCTTGGCTTTGTATACAAAGTATATAAAAAGAGGAACAACTATAAACATTATGATGTAGTGAATGCTTCCAAGGTATGGGCATGGCATAGGCCCTGCATATATTAATTTGTGTAGTTCTCAAAGCAACTCTGCAAAGGATCTATTATTGTCATCCTAATTTTACAGACTTGGAACTCAACACTCAGAAAAGTTAAGAGACTCCCCCGGTCACACAGCTTGTAAATGACAAGCAGGAATTCAAACCCAGGCAGATGACTCCAGAGCACTATTTCTTAATTATTTTCCTATCCTGCTTCTCAGCTTACGTGCTTAATAAATAACAGGTCTCCCAGTGTAGGCTTGGGAAAAAAATTTTGCCAATTGGTTTACACGCAAGCATTCTATATGGGACGAGAAGAAAAAAATGTGACTAGTGTTTCTTTTGCTCTCTGGCTATTCTGTCTACCCCACCCCTTCCCACAAGCCTTTGTAAGGTTGAGCCTTCTGGAACAACCTTCTCCACTTGTTCCCTCAATCTCCAGTATTTCTAAAGTTCCAGATCAATTCTCTACTTATGATACAAGCAAGGAAGTTCCTTATTCATGGAAGAGGTTAGATGGACTTCTATCACAGGATATGATTCTGAGGAGTTTCTCATTCATAAAATGAGGGTAATAACCCCCACCTCACTGCATTGTTATGTGATTTTTCATCTGTCTCAACATCATATTCTAGACATCATATGATTTTATAGGTGAGTTTGTACACACATATATAAAAGATTTATCTGTCTACCTACTTTCCTATCTACCTATGTTTTAATCTTCGCAGCAATTCTAGGAGGTAGCTAATATATTATATCCATCTTCCAGACGAAAAAAACTGAGGCTCAGAGGATTTAAATACTTTCTCAGAGGTAGCCAGCTAGAATGAAGGATGGGAGGCTAGTTCTAATGATGATTCCAAATCCTGGTCTCTTTTACATTCAGGTGCCTCTCTCCCACTTGTGAAATGGAAGAGGACAGTCAAGATTTTCTTGGAGTACACAGCCTGGTACATAATAGAAGCTCAATAATTGGTAGTACTAGTTCTGATTAAGTCATAAGCATTTATTGAGCAGCTACTATGCACTAGGTAGTTTGCTCCAAGAAATTCCTAGAGGAATTCTTCAAGGAATTTGAAAACAAACATATAAGGAAATCGCCTCTTATCCATACTGCTTTTAAGAGACTCTTGGATTGCCCATGCTGTCCAATCCTTAGAAAGCACCAAACAGGGGATCCCAGGTCAATTGAGTGAGCAGGATTCAAGGAGAGAGGGCAGCCCTCACCCTGCTGGTGGGTCTTCTTGGGCCTGGGTCCATAACCAGCCTGCAGGCCATCCGGGCAGTGGTGCAGGTGTGAGTGAAGCCCCCCTGGAGAGAGGAGCAGCCCAGAGCAGCCAAGTCCCCACAGCCCACGGAGTACCTGCCATTCAGCACCACCTTCGCGCATCACAACAACCCTCAGGATGGCGACGTGAGTTGGCCCACGTCCAAAGCTGGTATGTGAATCCAGGACCGAGCTTTACCCACTACGCCAGGCTGCCTTTCTGTTCTGACCTTAGGTGAGGAGACAAGGATGGCGATGGAATACTCCTCAGGCATAGCTGAAATTTACTTGGACTGGCCTGTAGATTCCATTCAGCCCAGTGGGGATGAGGGAGAGCGCTCTCAGCTGAGGCACCATGAGCTCCCCAGGAAAAGGGCCCGACACTACCTACCCCCTACCAGGTGCCGGGGTCGTGCCTGACTCCCCGGGTTGGGCTACGTCCTCCTTCCCCTTCCCCATATCCTTCCGCCAACCACTGGCCCCATGTGACTGCTGAGAAACTGAGACTCAAAGAGGTTACCTGGGATTGGTCCTTATTCTCTCTGTGCCTTATGAGACCATTTCATAATTTTTCTGAGTATCTGGCTTCTAAGTATCTTAATTAGAGAGGTCATCTTTGCTCTCTGCTTGTCAAATTTAGTTACTTGTAAAACGCCTTCCATTTATTCATATGTCAATGTATTGATGTGTGTGTGTGTGTGTGTGTGTGTGTGTGTGCTGTCTCCATGCTTAGACTCCAGCCAATACTTTGGGTATATGCCGAAGGGAGTGTGCTGAAGCTATTTTGAGTTTCTGTACTTAACGCCTAGCAACTTTAATAAACTTCATTCCTTTAGGTAGTAGACTTAATATTTTAAGTATGGTTTTAATTACCAACCTTCTCATGTTGAAGGCAAAACCGGGAAAAGGGGGGGAAAAGCTAGCCTATGAGCATTGCCAGCGATTCCACTCTTTGTGAGAACGAAGGCCAGAATTCCAGAACATAGAGGCTCGAGCCTCTCTAAATTGTTTCTTCAGGCATGGGCACATTATGCTTAAATCATTTCCAATTTCACTGGGTTCTCTTCTCCCAGCACAGGCTGTAAACATTTATCTTTGGGCTTTCCCAGAAATGTGTCTTATGGAAAGGATTAGCTGTTTGCGCATTTAAAGTTCCGAAGGTGAACTCCTCAAACCTAACCCACATAATTAAAGTGGAAAATTTCTGGTGGGGAGAAAAAAAAAAAAAACACATCAGGGAAAATACCATGTTTGGGAAGAGAGCTGGACTTCTACGGTCTCAAGAGATGGCTCTGCATTCTCGGGCACTTAATTATAACCCGTCTCTGTGCGTGCTCTCGTTCCTTCCTCTGCTCCTTTTTATCTCTCTGCCGAGATGATAAGCAGTTGGAGGGCGTGGCACTGATGTAGAGCAAGTGGTTGGTTTTATAATACAATTTTTAAACGTTATGTTCATTAATTTTTTAAAAAGTTTCATAATCTGATTTATAGTAAGCTTTTTTTTTACTGAAGTTTAGTTGATTTACAATGTTGAATTAGTTTCATGTGTACAGAAAAGTGATTCAGTTAAAGAATATATATTCAGATTCTTTTTCTTCATAAGTTATTACAAGATATTGAGTAGAGTTCCCTGTGCTATGCCGGAGGTCCTTATTGGTTATCTACTTTATATATAGTAGTGTATATATGTTAATTCCATCCTCTTAATTTATCCCTCCTCTTTCCTCTTTGGTAGCCATAAATTTGTTTTCTATGTCTGTGGGTCTATTTCTGTTTTGTAAATAAATTCATTTGTATCTTTTTTTTTTAGATTCCACAAATAAGTGATATCCTGTGATGTTTGTCTTTCTCTTTCTGACTTAACTTCACTTAGTATGAGAATCTCTAAGGTTCATCCATGTTGCTGCAAATGGCATGACTTCATTTTTTATGGCTGAGTAGTATTCCATCTTTTTTATCCATTCATCTGTTGATGGACATTTGGTTGCTTCCATGTTCTATTGTAAATGAACATAGGAGTGCATGAATCTTTTCAAATTATAGTTTTCCCCAGATAGAAGCCCAGAAGTGGGATTGCTGGATCAAATGGTAGCTCTACTTTTTTTTTTTTTTGAAGAACCTGCATACTGCTTTCCATAGTGGTTGTACCAGTTTACATGCCCAACAGTGTAGAAGGGTTCCTTTTACTTCACATCCTCTCCAGCACTTATTATCTATGAACTTTTTTTTTTTTTAGGGCTGCACTTGTGGCATATGAAAGTTCCCAGGCTAGGGGTGGAATTGGAGTCGAAGCTACTGGCTTAGGCCACACTCACAGGAACGCTAGATCTGAGCCACGTCTGTGACCTCACCACAGCTCATGGCAATGCTGGATCTCCGACCCACTGAGTGAGGCCAGGGATTGAACCTGCGTCCTCATGGATACTAGTCAGATTTGTTTCCACTGAGCCACTATGGGAACTCCTATTTGTGGACTTTTTGATGACGGCCATTCTAATTGAAATGAGGTAGTACCTCACTGCAATTTTGATTTGCACTTCTCTAGTAATCAATCGTGATGGTGAGCATTTTTTTCCACGTGGCTGTTGGCCATCTGTAAGTCTTCTTGGAAGAAATGTCTGTTTAGGTCTTTTGCCCTTTTTTGACTTTTTAAAAATCAAGTTGTGTGAGCTGTTTGTATATACTGAGATTAATACTTTGTCAGTCACATCATTTGCAGATATTTTCTCCTGTTGCCCATCTTTTCATTTACATTCATTTATATTCATTATTTTTATTTATTTATTTATTTTTATTTTTGCATTATAGTTGGTTTACAGATTTCTGTCAAATTTTCAAAGTGCACTGTGTCATTATTTTTATTTTAGTTTGTTTTATTTTTTAGGGCTGCACATGCAGTATGTGGAAGTTTCCAGGTTAGAGGTCAAATTGGAGCACAGCTGTTGGCCTATGCCACAGCAATAGAGCTTGGGATCTGAGCCATGTCTGTGACCTATGCCACAGCTCACAGCAATGCCAGATCCTTAACCCACTGAGCAGGGCCTGGGATTAAACCTGTGTCCTCATGAATACTAGTCAGGTTGGTTACATTGAGCCACAATAGGAACTTCCATTATTATTATTTTTTTAATGTGGAATATACAAAGAAGAAAAGAACAGATAACAAAATAAAGCAACACTTTTATTGTTCCAACAAATCCTGTTGGTATAAAACAAAAGTAATGTGTGGAGCTGGGTTTGAAAACTCAAATAATGCAGAAAAGAACAAAATGAACAAAAAAACCCTGTTATCCTCACCCAAGCTTAGTCCTGCTCTACAAAAACTATCATTGTTAACACGTTCTTATGATTCCTTCCTTCAATTTAAAAAATATATTCATGGTATAATTTTAGCAGCACCCAGAAAGCCCTCATTCCTACTTATTGTCCGTCCTTTTTGCCATAATGGCTTATATTTCACCATCATAAATTCACTGCTTTCTATGTAAGTACTATGTGTGTAAACTGTTTATTTTACTCAAAGATATTGCTATTTAAAGTTGCAAATGGCAAGAAGCAATGTTAAAGGTTTGTTATTCACCCTCTCTCCAAGTGGAGATTGTGTCTGAATGAAGAATGCTGGTTTTGGAGTTATACTCCTTAGATCAAATCCCGGGTCTAGCCCTTGCTGGCTCTGTTTAACCTCTTTGTGTCTCAGTTTCTTCAGCTGTAAGGTGGGGTGATAACAATACCTATTTCACAGCATTGTCATGAGAAATAAATGAAACAATACATGAAAGGTATGAAGAACATTACGACATGTCATTACATAGTAGGCCTTGAAAAAATGCTAGTTATTAGATCTGCTATATAAAATTAAGCACTCAATATAAATGGTTTTAAAACAACTGCCCTTTTTGAGTGCCCAATAAATGCTAGACATGCTCAGAGTGCCTCGTGTCCATGACTCAGACAACCATCCAGACAGCCCTAAGAAGTACGTACCAGTAATTGTCCATTCTACAGGGAAGGCAACTCAAAAGCATAACACAACTTGCCCAAGGTTACACAATTAGGTGTCAAGGATGAGCTGGGCTTTGAGGGCATATTTGTGTTTTCATTGGTCCAGCTAAGTCCAGGGCAGTTTTCGGGGGGGGGGGAGCACAGAGAGACTTCTGGAGATGCTAGTCAAAGTGCGGGTGAAGGAATGGGACAGCAGAGTGGGAGGGATGCCTAGAGGAGAAGCGGAAGGCTGGCGAAGTGGGTCAGTGCAAGACCTGATTTCCTTTGTGGTCTCCCCCATTGCCTGGAAGTGGCCGGAAGCCACAGGATACAAGTCTTAAACCCAGGTGTTCCACATCTACCATGAGTCCCATGACCCTAGCAACTCACTTCACTTCCCCACCAAATTTCCTTTTTCGTAAAATGGGGACCATGCATCCTGGCTCACCTCCCTTCCTCCTGGGGCTGCTGTGAAGCCCAAGTGAGTCTCGGGACTTTTAAGTGTTTGGCTCACTGGAAAGCAGTGCTCAGAGATATTAGATAGTGTTATCGACTTGATGCTTGCTGGTGAGTTAAAAGGGGGTGCATTTGGGCCTATAAAACTTAGATTTAGGGAAGACCTCCAAAACGTACCATGGGGAAGAGTTTATGGTACCAGGGATGCTGGTATTGTCTGTGATAAATGCAAGAACAGGCGATGAGCCTGGGAGGCTTGTGACTGCACAGAATCATGATCATCTAGGTACAGTGACAGTGGCTTTGAGGAACACACCAGAACCAGTCCACTCTTCTCTGTACTTCCACTCCCAGCAATTTGGGGTAAGGAGGGGACCGGTGGCATCCTCTCTGATGTGTTAGAATTTATCTTGCTTTAAGGTCTGGTCAGCTGTACATCCACATATTGCATGGAGGCACAAAGCATCTGGGAGCATTCTGGCCATTTCTTATGGATCCAATTTCTTGTGTCTAGGTTGTATTTCAGGCCAACTTTTAGTGAAGTGGATCAATGCTTGAAGCACATAATGTAACATGATTCTTCAAGAGTTTGATTAATTGTGTCACAGTCACAGCCTCAGTTCAGGTTCAACCTTTTAAAAGTTTTATTATTGTATAAAGTGATCAATCAGGAAGAGAGGAAAGACAAATGCTTGACTTGGGCCATATCTCTCCCCCTTCTTTGTCAGCAAGTGTCCCTCTTCTAGTTAGTTCATCTGGACTGTGCTGGAGAAATGGGGGTTAATGCAGACCCAGGATGGAACAAATGTTGGATCAAGAAGGAGGCAATTGGGAGCTCTGAGTGGAATGTAGACTGCTTCTGGACTAATCGATTTTGGTTTTACATAAAAGAACTTGGGAGTTTAAGATGTTAAGAGTCCTGCATCTCACCCACAGAGATCCTGATGTCATTGGTCCAGGGTATGGTCTGAACATGCTCTCAATTCTAATATGTAGCCAGCCAAGTATGAGAATCACTGGTCTGGTCCAAGTAGGTCTTGGTAAAACCATCAGGTGTGGCAAGTTTTAGAGGTCCTTGTTCTCCAGCTTTTATTTTTCTCCATCTCACTGTCTCAGGACCCTCTTCTACTTCCCATTCTCCTGGAACCTACCTTCAAAGTGTTCCCCACAGGTAATGGTTGATAAAAACATAAGGGTTTAGACCTTCAAGAAGTATGTGCATTTTAATATGGTATTCTTAAAGTCAAAAAAACCTGGAGTAATCTAGCTATAATAGACGGGTGAAAAGGAGGCTGAAATGCATTTCAGTTAACAGTTTTCTGGTCATCATCAACGTAGTAATAACCAGTACTTATTATGAGCAATACACTGTTCTAAGTAGTTTCTCTCTATATATAAATGCATATCTTCACTCCCTGAATCCTCCCAACAGCCTAATGAGGCAGGTATGTATAATGTTCGTATCTCATTAAAAGAAAAAGATACAAGAGGATTGAGTAATATAGTCAAGGTCTTACAGTCAAGACACAGTAGAGCCAACATATGAACTCAGGAAGTCTGACTCTAGGTACAATCTTTTATTCACTCACTACTCAAATGACTTGAATGGTCCTTACCAAGGTCTGAAAGGAGCCTTAGGGCTAGGTTTGTTTCGGCAAAAGAAGATGCTGGGGAGCTTCCCTTAATTTTCCCTTTCAAAGTCCTTGAGCAGTACCCTCTGTGGGAGATTGTTTCATTGTCCCTAAATATTGCCCTTTTCTGAGAGAAGGTAAGACTTTTCTGGCTTCAGCAACATCAGGCTTGGTCATGTGACTTGCTATGGACACCAATAAAATATGAGAGGAAGAGATGTATGCTACTTTTGAGCAGAGGCTTTAAAAGTCATCATGTAGTTTTTCTCCCTTCTAGCAGGATATTGTTTTGAAGCCAGGGAGAAGCTACTACTTTGGCCCAGGACTCAGAATAAAGATGAAATGGAGCAAAACACACTATGCAATTTTAGATGAAATGGAGCAGTATGTGAAAATGTATCTTTGTCATAAATCACTAAGACTTGGGGGTTGTTTGTTACTGCAGCTTTACTTAGTAAAAACTGACTGATACATCAGCTGAATATCAATATTTTTAAGTTGAAATGCCAGAAATGTTGTAAGGATAACATCTTTAAACAATGGGTAAAATTTATAATTCATCCAAGAAATATTGCAAATAGACTCAGAATGACTTTGTGCTTTCTACAGATAATTTCTATGCATTGACCATCCCCATCTCAGAATTCTAAGAGATCTGAAGCATTTTCCTTGCTCAGTAAATTCAGAATTTGTTTGCCAGCCTAATACTTACAAGAGAATCAAAAAGAAAGGATATTAAGAGTTGTTTTAGGTTTGAGGGCATTAGATAGCATGGGAGAGAAAAAGTGTATATTTTCCTTTATAGATGGGAATTAGCAGGAAGACTTGATAAGACTCTCCCTTATCTGAAACAGTGAATGAAAGAATCCTTAATATAAATTATGTTTCATGCTTCAGAATCTGTGGCTCTTTTTAGTTCCCATCTGCTTACTTCTGTCTCAGACAGTTTACAAACTTACGGCCCACAGGCTGAATGTGGCATGCTGATTTTTTATTTGGTTCTTATGTTGTGTGGGTGTTTATAGAAAATTGATTGCCAACATTCAAAGTTAGAGATAGTTCAAGTTAAAAAAAAAGGTATTTCCAGCTTCTCTTGAAAACCTGAAAATTCTGGTTACACTGGGCCTGGGAACCATTGGCTGGAGTGGAGCAGCAGTTGCCCTAAGTGTGTTTTCCACACTCCCCACTTCTCCCTGTTGCCTTACACTATTCCCATAGTATTGTATTCTTTGCTTAGTCCGTGTAGCTATTGGAGGTTGCCACTCTGGGGATCAGCTTCTTTTTCTTATCTTCTCTTTTGCGTTATGTTGCCTTTTCTTTTCGTTCTTTCTTCTTCCACAGTAAAGAAAGAGATTTCTGGGAGCCCATTCTCTGCCTTGTTCTTGGAACTTTAAGTGATCCAAATTTGACAGTCCAGCTCTTTGGGTCCTAAAGAGAGTCATCTAAGCCATCTCAGGCCATTCCAGAGGTGGAGGGAATAAATACCTCCCTCTGGAAATCCTGACAATGCTTATTCAATGGATTCTACCATATTTACTGATTTGCATACTTGTGTAGCTAGAAGGTCTTACAGCAGCATAAACCTCCTGCCCAGTAGATAATTCTGTTGCTTAACAAACCATAACATCTCTTATTACATGCAGAATACTAACAGTCAATCATTTGAAAATGATTTTACTGTTTTCTGTTATGAAAACTCACATGTAGGAACATTATGGAACTGTTTCGAAATTTCTTTAGCCTTCCAAATGTAAAATCACTAAACTTTAGTATTTCAGCAATTCCACATTTAAAGCATCAGAGTTGAGATATGAATCTGCTTTACTGACACCTACACTGGAGAAAGCCATCCAACGCCATCTGGATGGAGTAGTCAGGGGGTAGCCATTGCCAACCCCCTGCCATGCCCTTTTCTTTTTCTTTTTAGGGCTGCACCTGTGGCATATTGAGGTTCCAAGGCTAGGGTTTGAATGGGAGCTGTAGCTGCTGGCCACAGTCACAGCCACAGCAATACCAGATCCAAGCCATGCCTGTGACCTCATGACAATGCCAGATCCTTAACAGGGATGGAACCTGTGTCCTCATGGATGCTAGTCAGATTCATTTTCACTGAGCCACAACAGGAACTCCCCCTTTTCTTTTTCTGCACCAAAATTCATTGCTAGACTGACTTCTTGTTGGCTAAAACTTCACACCAAGACTCACCTGAGATTAGGATGCTGCTGATTGCAGTATGGAATGTGGGCATCAAAACACACACTGGGGTTCCCAAACTCAGTAACAGCACCATGCTGAGGGTTCTCACGCCAGCACTCTGCTAGCTGCAACCTTCTCCTGCATGCCTTCTAAGGAGATTAAACCCGGACATTTTATTTTGTTTCCATTTTAGTTTATTTGAAGGTTTTATGATATCTTAGTTGAGTGGCTCATGGGACTTCCAAATAAACATGCTGCTTTTAAAAATGGCAAGTTGTTTTTATTTATTTCTTTTAGGTGCCCAGTGACCTCTGGATATATTAGGTAGCTTTAAATTATAATTAAAATAATAACTATGGTCCTAAAACAATAATAGATGTTGAATTATGCAAACACCAAATTAGGATGTTCAGAAAGATCTGTTTGAAGGAAATCAGAGTAAGCATGGAATTAAAAAAAAGTTATCGTTGTGGCCATGTGACCAAAGGAAATTTCTTTCCACAGCAGCCTTGTTATTATTTCTTTGCTTTATTTTGCCTTCCTACAAGGCTATTCAAATTTTCTTTCTCAAATTTTTATTTTTTGTGTTTGCTGGACTTGGGGTGTGTGTAGAGGCCATCCAGTTCTTCAACTGATCTTGTTACAATTGCATGGACAAGAGAAAATAATGAAACTTGCTTGTCATCTGAGAAAAATCACTGTATTTTAGTGATATCTTGAAATTTCTCAAGCCCAGGGACACAACCGTAGAAGCTGACATCATGCTTCACCGGATGCCAAATCCTCCGAGTGCTTTCCAGTCCCGCTAAGACATACACATCTGCATTCCTCCATCTGTCGTCTTAGCTCATCTTCTTCTCCCAACTGCTCTTAAATTAAATGACTACGTCTAATGGGAGATTTTCTCGGGAAAGCTTAGGAGAATTTGTCCAAAGGCAAATTAAAATATTGCAATGTAATCACCCAACCCAACTCACTGCTTGGCTGGTCTCAAGCGCTTCCTCTTCCCCAAAGGAGTTAATCAGCCTTTGGGCCCCATATGGAGAAAAGCAGGAGGAAAACCCAGTCAAGGGAAAATGGAATCCACTGGCCGATGGTCTGGGAGTCAGGGGATGAAGAGGGCTGCAGAGAGGGCAGTATGAGGTGCGCTGGATCCAAGGGCCAGGGCAAGAAACATAGGTGGTAGGAAGTAAAAGTAAAGAAGCATCTCGTTCTAGACCCTCCTGGCATGATGCTTAATCTCAGGGATAGGAAAATTCAACTCCTCTCACCCTCCCATTCCCACAGATGAATGGATAAAGGTTCTGGCAATTGTAACAGGTCACCAGGATTGATGGGACTCTTCAGCTTGGATGGTCATTGCCCTTTGGGTCCTTCATTGCTCCACATGAAATCTTTCTTAACATTTGTTTGAAGGGGACAGATTTCCCAGAAATTCCAGCTTGTGGGGATTTATCCTAAGGAGACAATTATAAAGATTCACAGAGCACTAGGATGTTCATTAGAGTGTTATTAAAAATAACATTACCACCCATCCATTGGGGATTAGTTAAGTAATTGATGGTGCTGCCAACACCAGAATGCAATGCAGTTGTTGAAAAGAAACATGCAAATCCGTAATTCACTAAGGTGCTATGCTGTTTTGGACATAAGTATAATATGATACCGCAGACATAAAATAAGACACATATATGTAGATGGCTGCTGACAAGGCATCTGATAGGATGCGGTCCAGGTCAAGAGTGTTTGCTTCAGAGCGGTGGAATTTTGGATGATCTTAATTTTTGTTATGCTTTGATAAATTGCTTGGACTTTAAAAAGAGATTATATATTTTCTTTATAATCAGAAAAAAGCTTAAAGTTAGGTTTGTATTTGAAAGACAAAAAGAGAGCAGCCTTGGTTAAGGGCATATGTGTTGCTCTGCCAGCATCCCCATGGCCCCCAAAGTCCCAAGGAACTGTATCTGGAGAAAGAAGTTTTCCTGGGCCATGATGGGAATAGGGAGCTGGGTGCCCTGGCTCAGAAGGCCATCACCGGTCCCAGTTCATTCTGTTGCTGCTGAGAAGGCTTCCTCCTGGAAGTCTGGAGGATGGCGTAAGTGTCTCCATCCTGCCTCTAACTCTCTATTCCCAGGCTAAAACAGTCTAATCTGATAATTATTTTGATTGGAACTTTATGCTCTCCACTCTCCACTCCAAGTGCTTCCTCGGATCAATGCTTTCAGTTCATCCTCAGATGACGTCTGTAAGGCAGAAGTGGTGGGGAACAGGAAGTTTCCTCATGTGCAGACCTGGGATGTTAGTGGCTCTGGGACTTGAGGGAAACCATGGCACTGCTGAGCTCAGCATTCTGGTCCTTGATCTCTCTGTTCCGTGCTTCTTCTCCTAACCCGTGGCGCTTCACTTGTAGAAATGGGAGGCAAAAAATTTGAAAGAAGCTTTGTAATAACTCAGGGAATGGAACTGAAATCTTCTGCCCTTATGGGCATTGGGATGTTTAAGAGTTGGATTATGTCTGGGGAGGGTGCCGGTGAGGAGAAAGGTCTGGGGACCTCAGAAGGCCATCACTGGTCCCAGTTCATTCTGTTGCTGCTGAGAAGGCTTCCTCCTGGAAGTCTGGAGGATGGCGTAAGTGTCTCCATCCTGCCATGAACTGCTGTAAACAAGGCAAGGGTTCCCTTGCTTGGGTCTCAACCTCTTTATATATAAAATGAAGGGGGAGACAGCAATGTGACCTGCCTCAAGGCACCCTTCGGAGGATTGAGTGATTAGCAGATAAGAATGTCCTCATCTCTTTGACTTCTCTCTGACCTTCTCAAGAAGAGCTGGTTGTCCCCAGCCCACAGCGTATTCTTGTAAGAGACTATCACTTAGGCTTTAAGTCTCGATATTTCTGCCTCTCCAGCAAGGCTGTGATGAACAAAGTCAAGAATGTTTCTGTTCAATGCAACTCTGCCCCAAGACCCAGCATAGCACTTAGCACACAGTACTTTCCAATGAAGGTTTTTTGACTAGGTGAGTGGTTCAAAAGTTTGAAGTGCTTGCCCAGGGGGAAGCATTAGAAATTGCTGCTGTGAAACTCATGTAACTGTCCTCTTTCTGTACAACACACGATTTATTATCCATTTTTCAAAAGCCTGATGCCTTCTAGAACATGTGGAATAACAATAACTGCTGACATATGAGTAATGATTTCCAAGCACCGCGAGAAGCCCTATACATGAACTTTCTCATCTAATTCTACACACCTCCCTTTGAGGTGGGTACTATTAACAGCTTTCCAGGTAATGATGCTGAAGCTCAGAGGATAGTTTCCTAGGAGCCCAGAGGGAATCGGTTTGGAATCCATTTTTAAGCTTGTGTTCTTGACTACTTTTCCTCACTGCCTGAAACGGATGTGAACCCAAGAGCAGGCTGGTTTAGTACCCGCTCATTTTCATTCAAACTTGGGATTCGTATGGAGTTAACTTCTTCCAAACGCTTTGCAGCCAGTCCGAGTTCAGCACATAAAGCTGAACAAGGCCCCAAGAAAGGCTCAGACGGGTTGTATTTCATTCCACCCCCAACCCCCACCCCTGCCTTCTGACAATAGTTCACCTTCGGAGCCTTAGCTCAAATGTGGTCCTTTCCTTTGTTCCTTAAATGTTCCCATTTTCTTTGACTTCCCTCTCAGTTTCCTCTTAACCAGCTGAGTGACAGAAACTCAATGCTGACCACTTCATTAGCCGATGACCTTGTCCCTCTGGCCTTCTGCCCCGCCGGCTCTCCCGGGCAGGTTGCCTTACGTCATAAGGCCTTGTTCAGGGTCAGGACCTGGGAGCCATCAGCACTGAGCATGTTGTTTTAATATATATCTAGAGAAATCAGGCCTGTCAGATCACATTAGGCCCTATTTGTGGACCGTACGCCAATCCCCACGGTGGAGATGAACAGTTGCCTTTGGCTGGTCTACCAGTGAGTATAGAGGAGGGATTATATTCCACCGGTGAGGCCTTTTAGTCTGTCTCACCCCTCATTGGCAGGGCTGCCCTTCTCCCTGCACTGAGAAAATCCTCATAAACAGCAGTGTTGGAAAGGAGCGAGGCTAAGGCACACGGCGTGTTTCTAGAACCAGATGTGCTAACGAGAGCGTGAGGGTCGTGTTAGGGTGGACGTGGTATGTGAGAAGCCCAAGGTAAATGGGTGAGTTGCTGGCATGGTGCTAAAGCCACCATCTGTTGAGTTTGATTACCCTGTGGTAGGCACAGGACTAAGTCTTCTGTATGCATTAGCCTGTTCGGCTGTCGTAATAACCTGGAGGTCAGTACTACCACTGAACCCATTTGATGGATGGAGAAACGGAGGCTCAGGAGAGTCCAGTGCTTTGCTCAAGTTCATAAAGCAATTTAGTGACACGGCGGGTCGGGGGTGGGCACGGATTCCAGAGCTGCTTCCAGCCACCAAGCCACCCTGATTCTGCTGTGATACTGCATGATACTTCTTCAGAGTGGGATTTTAGGCAGTGTTTCAAGAGAACCATCATGTAATTCCTCTTACAGGGAGGGGCCCCAAATATCTGACTTGACCCAATAGAAGATTTGTTTAAAAAAGGAGTCTGGGACTAAGCCAACCTCTCTTTTTTTACTTCCTTCTCCGGGATGGGTTTTTAAACTCATTCCTACATCCCGTGGGAGTCTGGCTGGACAGATCCCCTGACAGGGGCTAGAAATAGCTCTCGGAGCCTATTTTTAAGGAAAATGTGATGTCAGAAAATGAGGCAGGAATGGATACCCAGAAGAGAAAAGAACACACCAGAATGAATTTAAGGAGGGCTTAACCAGGAAATGCTCAGAGAAAGGAGGAGGAGGAGGAAGGCCAGCACCAAGGCCAAAGTTGGCAAGGACACGCTAGGGGGGACGACAGCTGTTTCCTACCTGGACAGCATATTTCTGTCACATCTCTGTGTTTTGTCCAGAGCAAGCTCAGCCGTGATTCTGCTAAAACCCACTTTCCCATCTAGGCAACCAGGGCCTGACAAAACCCACGACGGACGGCCCGCTGGCCTCTTTCCTGGGACCTCGGGGCACAATGCGGAGGTGTCTAATAACACTGCAGTTTCCTTCGAACAGTTTGGTTTTGTTTGGTGCCCTTGTCTGGCAGGTTAGTCTTTTTGACCGCGTTAACTCACCTGGTATAACATTTTCTTTCACTGAGAAACGAGAAGGCTGGAACTCATCTCTCTGATTCCGGCAAAGCTGGACACCATCCAGTCACGCTCGGCGAGACTTCTGGAGGCTGTAAATTATATCTTCCAACCTAGGGAAGAGAAGAAAGAACAAAAACACTGTTGGGGAGACGATCGGTAGACTAAGCGGCGAATGAACGAGAGGAGGAGGCCATCTTCTTTCACTTATTTTTCTTGGGTAAGATTTGCACCGGAGGCCAGGGTTTACTAAAGTCAGCCCGCCCGGACCACTAGTGCGAGCAAATGACCCAGATACCTGTATTCTTCCCATGTGGACAAAGCTGGGAAAAAGCACATGCTTTCACTGGGAAAGGAGTCTTTACAAATGCAACTCAGGGCGGCCAACCTCAAGACAGCATCTGATATTAATTAGAAATTACACAACGCTCTGAAGTCGAAGTACAGAAATTTTGGTAAAAGGATCAGGACAGGAATGAGGAAAATCGAAAGTGATATCCTGTGCTGATTGAAAGTGACTGTAGCCTCCACACCTCTCCCCAGCCACCGCGTTACTGCCTGTCTGTCCCTGGAAAGCCTGGCAGCGGTGTTAACTACCGAACGCTTGCCTTGCTTTCTACTCCCCTTTCCCTGGGTAACTGCGGTGAGCTGGCTGCCGAGATGTAGCCCTGAACCTATCCATCAAGTCAAGGAAAGAGAGAGTTAGAAAAGCAAACATTATCTGGGATCAATATCTTTACAAATCCAAAGGAAACCCCAGCTCCCAAAGGGTTAAGCCAGGGAAGGAAAAGCCATCAGGCTGTTTAGTGAGCTAATGTTTTTATTGATGGGGGAGGCCTTTCAGTCCCTAACAGGAAAAGTGGGGAAAGCGGCAGATTGGTTGGTTGGGGAGAAAGAAGGGAAGGAACACCTTCTGTAGACCTGTGTAAGACAGGCTCGCCTTCAGAGCCCTGAAATCCACGCCATGTGGAAGGCTCTCTGTAACCTTGAATACTGTTCAATGCAAGGTGTTTTTCTGGCTCTTATCCCCCTCCCAAAGTGGAACCCGCATCTTCCCCTAACAATTTTGCTATAATGCACATCTCAGGCTAATGCCTGCCTTGACGTGCACGCCTTAATTTAACAACTGTGTTATAAAGCACATCTCAAGCTAACATTCCTAGGATAATCCATATTTCAACCTAACTACCCTGGCATAACACTTCAATCTAATTCCCCCACTGTAAAGTACATTACAATCTGACACTCTCATATAATGTACATCTCAGTCCATTATTTTGTATTTTGTAAGCCATATTTTGATATGTCTTTTCCATTAAGGAGCAGAACTGTCTGGAGACAACAGCTCTTCCCTGTGCTGAAAGCTTCCATCGTCCTTTGGTGACAGGCTGCTGATGGATATGCTTCTGAACTTTCACCTTTGCCTTGGGTTCAACTCTGGCTTGTTTCTGTACTGGAAGCCTTAAGCCTCCTGGTGGGAGCAGGGGGGACCAGGGAGCCCTGCTCCGTCTTGATGGGCCTTCTCTCATGCTAACCAGCAGGGCGGGCGACCTCAAATGATCAGAGTCTACCTCGGGAGAGGGCCCTCTGAGGTCAGTGTCAGGGTCAGGGGTCAGGGTGTAGCTGCTGGCTAATAGAGTGTAAGCTAACACCGTTGTCAAATTGCTGGGCTGAACCACAATGCCTGCCTCCTGCTGATGACCTTATCCTGGGGGTGGGGCTATTGGCTTTATTGGAAATCTGCCTGTCTCGGAGGTGATGGAAGCGGCTGATCCCAGCTAAAGACTGCCTGACCGTTGATGGAGAGCCAGGTCTGTGGTTGGTCCCCAACTGAAAGGCCTGCAGAACTGCTTATTGATGGCTGCGTTTTCCACGTGATGGATTTCTCTTCTGTTTCATGAGCAGCCGTGTTACTGTTCAGCTGGGGAGGTGGGCTGCGGTGGCTCTCAGACATGGAATTTTTCAGAATCGAGAGCCATGAGACATGATGCTGTCTGACTTCTGGGGTGGTGCTAGCTATCCTATTGCTGGTGGAATGGGGCTGATTTGTTCTCGAGAGGAAACGAATCCAGAATGCACTGACGATAGATAAGAGAGGTTCTTCAGCTGCATGGCATTTTGGCACAAACAAGAAGGAAGACAATAAATGTGTGTTCTGGAAGAGATTCAGCATTCCAACCATCAACATCCCAGCCTCAAAATCTCAATGTATCCCAGGCAGAAGGAAGAAATTAGACTGATCTCGTGGGGCCATATAACCAAGCCGAGAGTGCCATTCCATAGTTGAGGAAAAGGAGGTTGCTGAAGACTTAGAACACCAATGTTTCCCCGCATAGTGTGAATTCGAGAGAGATAAGTACAGGAGGTAGAGAACAAAGCGCAGAGATAAAACATGATCTTTATAAAAGACACATGGATCCTGGAGGATTACCAGCTAACACACGCCCTCAATGCCACTCGCTAAGATCGACAATAAAAGACTACTGAAATGGGAGAGTAGCTCATTGAAATTGCAAGGTTATTCTCCTCTTGTGCAATGCCTTGGGAAAACTCATATAGATATGGTAGCACTAGTCTTTAAATCTCTAACTTAATAGAGCTGGTGAAGCATTTAAAAGGAGCAAAGTGAGGATATGAACTAAACTTGAATGGTTTTTCGTAGAGAAGAGTCAACTGAGGGTGACTTATCAGTAACCTTCCAGTCTATTAGACAAGAGGACGGGTCACGTGGCTTTAAGCCGCGTCCACGTGGTATCCTCGCATACAGAGACCTTGGCTTGACTCTTGTTACTATTTTTCACCTCTCTGAGGCTTAGTTTTTTCTTTGTTGAAGGGAACCCTGCTGTTCATCCTCCACAGGTACAAGGCGGATTCATTCAGCTGTAGAACCATTAGCAGAGTAACTGACAAAAAGTTCACATTCAATATATACTCGTTTCTTTTCCCTTAAACTGTGGCGTGGCCTTCTGCTAATGGGTATTCATAAATATGGGGGTCTTGGACCATATCCGTTCTCTTTGTGAATGAGTAAGATGATCGGTATTTAGAAAGTTTTAGTCCACTTGACCACAGGAGGATGACCAAGACCAGAGATTAGCAAACTCTGGCCCACTGCCTACTTTTATAAATAAAACTTTATTGGAACAAAGTCATGCTCATTTATTTACATACTGTCTTTGGTCATTTTTGTATGACAGCAGTAGAAGTAAGTGGCTGTCACAGGGATGGCAGGGCTTGCAAAACCTAAAGAATTTACTATCTGGCCCTTCACAAAAACATTTGCCAGCCCCAGACCTGTAACAGTGGAACACTCTTTCTCCCGTTTCTTTCAGAAGAAAATGCTGTATGGAAATGGAATATACAAAGCAGGTTCAAGCAGCAAATATTTCCTCAGGGAGCTAAACTTATCCTCGTTTAGCATAAATACTTTATTGTTGATGGAATTTCTGAAGTAACTTCCATGGTTCCATGGACCGATTTGAAAACTATGGATTGGAAAAATCCCTGGATTTTTTTTTTGTCATTTTAGGGCTGCACCCAAGGCATATGAAAGTTCCCAGGCTAGGGGTCAAATTGGAGTGACAGCTGCTAATCCACACCACAGCCCCAGCAACGCCAGATCCCAGCTGCAACCTACGCCGCAGCTCATGGCAACACTGGATCCTTAACCCACTGAGTAAGGCCAGGGATTGAACCTGAATCCTCATGGATGCTAGTCAGGTTCTCAACATGCTGAGCCACAATGGGAACACTTTTTTTTTTTTTTTTTTTGAAATAGCTGCACCTGTGGCATATGGAAGTTCCCAGGCCAGGGACTGAATCTGATCCCCAGCTGTGTCAACGCTGGATCCTTTAACGGACAGCACTGAGCCAAGGATCAAACCTGTACCTCTGCAGGGACCCAAGCTGCTGCAGTCAGATTCTTAACCAACTGTGCCACAGCAGGCTCCTCTGGATATACATATTTTTCAAGGTCCTGGAAACTCAGTGGTCTCTTGAGAGATCAGAGAATGGCATAGTCAAAAATATTTTAAGCCATGTAATGTTGGTCAGGTTACCTCTCTACGCCTCCATTTCCTCATTTTATTTCTTTTTTCTTTTTAGGGGCATACCTGTAGTATATGGAGGTTCCCAGGCTAGAGGTCTAACTGGAGCTACAGCTGCTGGCCTACACCACAGCCACAGCAACACGCGAGCTGAGCTGCGTCTGTGATGTGTCTCAGACACATTCGACACATTTGGCAACGCCAAATCCTTAACCCAATGAGCGAGGCCAGGGATAGAACCCGCAACCTTATGGTTCCTAGTCAGATTTGTTTCTGCTGTGCCATGATGGGAACTCCCATTTCCCTCACTTTTAAAATGAGGATATTTGCCTCACGATTTTTTTTTTTGTTTTAATGACTGCACTCAGAGCATATGGAAGTTCCCAGGCCAGGGAATGAATTCGAGCCACTGCTGTGATCTACGCTGCAGCCGCAGCAGTGCTGGATCCTTTAACCCACTGCACCAGCTTGGGGATTGAGCCATACCTCCACAGAAACCTGAGTGGCTGCAGTCAGATTCTTAACCCACTGTGCCACAGTGGGTACTCCCTGCCTCACAACTTGTCAAGATTAAATGAGGTAATATATTCAAAGCACTTGAAATAGGCCCTGGCTCAGAGCTGGTGCTCAGCATATGTTAATTACTACTGCAGTTGTTGTTATTAAGACTGGGGCCCTCTATTTGCACCGTGGGGCTCGTTTGCATATTGTTCTAAATATCCCTAGAGACATTTTCTGCTTATTAGTTGATTCAGCTGATCACTCATTCAACACGTATTTTGCGTGCCGAAGTCATCAGTAAATGAACTCCGGTCCGTTCAACGCCAGCTGCACACCTAGTCTCCTCTTGAGAGACTGAGTCTGCTCAGTCTCTTTTGGCAGCTCGCGTTGGTGTTTATTGCCCCACATATTAAATGGAGTTTCAAAGTGACATCACCGCTCAAAACAACTTCCTACTCCTCCATCTCCGACGGCTCCACAATTAATTTTTCAACTAGCAGTTTGGTTTCAGTGCCTACAAAGTAATTAGACCTTGAAGGCTCTTCACCAGGATTTTATCCTGTCAATGAATGTGAAAGAAACAATAATTATGATTTAATATTTACTGAGTGTCTTCATTGTGATATGTAGATTCACAGAGGTAACCTGCCTAATTGTTGAGGATGACACACAGTACAGTCAAGTGTGTCTTAGGAAGGCAGTTGGACAGTTCTAGAGACCCCAAACAGGAGGCCTGGCTTCTTGAATCCTGCCCTCTGTCACGCTGCTCCATCAAACGATGCATCTTGGGGGGGGGGCAGGCTTTCCAACGTTGTCAAAAGAATAATGGAATGGACCACAGATGCCTCAGGATGAAGATTTGAGACTCTGACTTTATCCTTTATCCCTGGAGACTAGTTCAGGTTGCCCAGGTTGAGTTGCAGAGCTGCCTGCCAGAGTGGCAGGTGGGCAGCATCACTGACTCGCTGCTAAGAATGTCCTCCATGCGACTGAGGGCGAGGGTGGCCCAGTAACCACCTTCCCCACAAGAGTGGCCTTCAGCAAGTTGCTTGATCAACCTGAGCCTCAGCTTCCTCATCATCAAATGAAAACAACAATAGCTACCTCAGGGGATTGTTTTGCAGAACAAATAAACACACAGTAAATGGTAGCTGATGGCATTATCATTAATATTATTATAAAAGAAAAGAAACAGAATCCATAGATCCTATTTTTGGGTAGCTTACAGAATAGCATGGGTAGAAACATAAAAACACGTGACATCGCCTTGAAAAGCATTAATATATTTACATCCAATTTAATGTAAATTAAAATATTAGTTAAAAGCTAAAGGTATCAGAGTGACGTATGGACATGGTTTGCTGTTATAATTGGATGTAAATAGACTGTGTGTCCCGTTATCTTTGTATCCCCAGCGTTTTGTATCTGATGAACTGAACTGAACTGGATTTCTTGTAAGTTCAGCAAAATCCTCTAAAAAATAATCACTGGAATGATTAAAGGGTGCACAGATGGAAGATGTGAGAGCCACTCAATTCAGTAAAGTACTACAATCAACATCACTAAAACAAAAACAAAACACAAACTCATAAAAAATGGGCAAAGAGGATGGAATATTACCTGGCAATCAAAAGGAATGAAGGAATGCTGCAACATATGGATAAATTTTGAAAACACGCTGAGTGAAAGAAGCCAGTCACAAAGGACTGCAGGTTGAATGAGTCCATTCATACGAAATATCCACACCGTGAAATTCATAGAGGCAGAAAGCAGACGAGTGGTGGACTTGGGTTGAGGGGTCTGGAGAAAAAATGGGAATGCAGATGACTGGCAGTGGGTGTGGGGGTTCTCCTTGGTGTGATGAAAATGTTTTAAAATTGAATGTGAAGATGCTTTCACAACCTTGTGAACAGATACCCTGAACCATTAAATTGTACACTTTGAGTGAACTGTTTGGTAGGTAAGTTATATCCCAGTAAAGCTGTTCAGAAATTTAAAAAAGAATGGGTGACTGGAAACGTAGGTGTAGCCCCTAAGATTATTCAATTATATGTTTTATGATCTAAAGGTTTACAGATAACAAAGTTTGCAGACTCTCCAACAGTGTACGTAGAGTACAAAACTCATATTTTTGTTTAAAATGCAAATAAAGTTCAGAGGCACACTGCATATACTCTTCTGTGTATAAGATCAGCTTATTAAGGTATAATTTATACATAAGAAACCATGAAATTTACCCACTTTATATGGATTTTTTTTATAATAAAAAAGTGTTTCATATAAAGAGAAGCATATACCTCAATATGAACATCCTAATGGGATTATAAGTCAATTTGATTTTCTACTTTTTGGTATACCTACACTTTCTAAAATGTCCAGATTGAGTTTCTATTACTTTGGAAAGAGGTAAATGTTATTCAAATAAAGTGTCTGGCACAGACCAAAAGTGGTGGAAGCTATAGAGTCAGTTAATTGAGGAGACCTCTTAGAGGGGAACAGAGGGTGTGTGGAGGCTGGAAAGCCTTCTGGATGGGAAGGAAATGTCACATGTGGACTATGGCCAGTGGCTGCATAACAAGGGCCTTAGGAAGAATGAACTTGGGGAAAATGATCAAAGGCACACTGAGAAAAGGCCTTGAGGAACTGAGCGAAGGCTCTGAGTCTGGTATAACTGGTTCTGAGTGGTTAAGTGAGTACCAGAAGATGACAAGCCCCACTCTGCCTCCTGGCCCACGTGACTGAGGGAGGCTGGAAGACAGTCCGCAGGAGACAGATTTTCTGGGGCTCAGGAAAAGGAATGGGGTGGCTTTTTCTGAGGTTTCCAATTTGTCTGGTTAGTACTGGTTATTTTGGAAGCTATGTCAGTCAAAGGGACCATGCCCTCTTCCCGGAATTGTTCCCTATATGATGTCCCCACATAATCAGGAGCAGCAATAGGAGTCGGTAACAATGAACGAGGTAGGCTGAAGTAGGACACTAAAAGCCAGGAGATCAGCCAGCAGTCTAAGGGCCCACAGGAATGGTGAATGGCTTTCAAGAAGTGTCCCAAATTGGATCCATTGTGGGTGCCTTGTGTTGAGAAGGATACAGAGGCTGCCTCCTGGCTCGGTAGGAAAGGATGCTGTAACTGATTAGTGATGGCTGTCACAGGAATGGAAAGTAGAGGTACCCATGCCATGTTATTTTCCATCCCTGGAAAAAAGGGTGCTTCTTGGATTCAGCCTAGCCTCATTTTCTAAGTCCCCAAGAAATCAAAATCAGCCTTAAGGGTTGCAGTCTGACAAGGTAGACTTGGAGGACTAATGTGAATTCCTTTAAATTCCCATGAAAATATTCCAATCTCCATGTTCTCCTTGAGTCAAATCCCAGGAGAATTCTCCTGGTAGCCCTGGCCTTGCTGAGGGCCTAACCCAAAGAAACATGAACTTTCAATATCCAGAGTATGCTGGTTAATAGCCTGAAGGATACAGAAGTAGAAAGGAAGGGGTTAGAACCTGTTACTTAGTGAGTAGCCTTTCCGTGAGTGATGGATGCAGGCTGCTACCTCTGAGAGACAGCCTTCTCTCACTCCAACGGGAGATATTTTTAATACATCCTGGGCACCAATAACTGTTCACATGTTCCGAGTGATGATGAATTCATTCAAACAACAAGTCAAGACCCTGGATATCACTCAACTCCAGTCAGTCATAACAGCTGACAGATATAAAATATAACACACACCCTGTTAGTCTTGCTTTTCCTTTTCTTCCATATGCATTTTCAAGAATCTCAGCCCACTCCTGGCTGTCAGAGATGCTGACAGTTGTGGAGGTTTTGTAGCTTTATCAAGGGAGATTATTTTTTTTAACCCAAATTATTTTCCATTGTAAATGTTTAAATCCATATTAAGTCCAGATTAATGCGGGAAGCAGCTTCAAAGGATATCGACTGAGGGAAAAATAATAATAAATGAAATTGTGAAGGAGGGGGAACCATCTCAAGGAATATTTTCAGTCTAGAAAAGAAAGTTGTTTGGATTTAAAAGATATCTAAAGAAAATATGTTTCCCAGGGATTGCTGGTCTTTTTATAAACACCCAAACTTTATATACAAATGAGGGCCCGGAACACTTTTTTTTTTCCATGATTGGAATTAATAATGCAGATAAACCCTAAATAAATCAGGATTAGTGTTAACCGCATCTTGAGGTTTACGATGCTATAGGAAAATGAAAAGAGAGGGAAAAAAAAATTGGTTGCATTCGGAAAAAATACCAAAACTGTCTGGGCTACTGGGTGAGGTGAAGGGAGCTGAGGGAGGGGACGGGGGAAATATAGAGAAGGGAGGACCAGCTGATCTGAGTAATCAGAGACCTTCTAATTGCTGCAGCTCTGGAGATGTGTTCAAACGCTCTTTCCTGACCACAGGCTGTGCAAGGTCACAAGGGAAATGCAGTTGCCTGGAAGGGGAGGGGTGTCTGGGATATCTGCATGGCATTGCCATCAGGCTTTGTTAGGAGGAGGTCTGCTGGGCTGTCAGACTTTTTAGCATCTCTCCAGGAAGCAGGTTCAACTTTTTGGTTGTTAGGGACTCACCCCCCCACACACCCCACTTGCCGAACCAGCGAAGAATAGGACAACATCTGTATATTGGTTCCGAACCAGGAAGACAGTCGGTACCACCGTTCTTCCCAGAGCTCTGACCTGGGGCATAGGAAGCATTTTTGGACAAATCACGGCACTTTGGGATGGATTTTAAAAAAGTCATTAAGTTTCTTTGACATTTCTGCTTTGGGGAGGGGAGGTCACAGAATACGACCTCGACCCATTTATTCCAGACTCTGCACCCTCCTTTTCCTCTCATGAGCCCTAAAGGCCGCAGATGTAGAAGTCTGAGCCCCTTTCCTCTGGCCACCACTCCAGACTTCCTCCCTAGTAAATACCTCTCAGTTCTTAGTTAGAGAAAGATATGTTCTTCAGCCCAAATCACATGACTGCCGAGATTTCAGCCTTCAGTGTGGAGCTAGAGTTGAGGCAATCCTTGCAAGAGGTTCAGCCCGCTCCCCACCTCCTGGCCCAAATTAACTCAGAAATGGTCCAGCATTCTCACTTCCCTTTGGTGCCACTGTGCTGGCGTCAGCGGGAGTTGGTGTCCACGTGACACACCTCCTCGCCCGGCCGGCTTCAGCTGGCCTGTCTGTGCTCCATGCTCAGACCTCACTTCTGTCCTAATCTTCAAGCAGCTAGGTTGGTCTGAGGTTTTTTTTTTTTTTTCAGAATTTTGGGAGTTTTGAGAGATCACATCTCCCATCTGTTTCCTGTTCCGTTTTTCACCACTTCCTCTTCTCTCTCCTGCACCGCTGACCGGGCACACACAGCCACCGGACAGTCTCTCCCTGTCTGTGAAATAACAAGAGGAGTCCGTGCTGATGATTTTATTCTCCTCCTAGGCTGGCCATTCAGTCTCCCCCCAGACACACTAAAATGGAAAGAAATGAATGACATGGGGGGTGGGTGGCTCTCTTCTCCTCCTTGGAGGCATTTCTTACGTAATCTCTGTGGTCATTTGCGGTGACTCTGTTGTAGGTTGAGTACAGAAAAAAGCAAATACATTTTCGGGGCCTCTCGATAGTTACCATGGTAATGTGAGATTTTGGTCAATAGAAACATGTTTCAGGGAAGAAGCTGTAAGTCAGATACAAAATGCTCAACCTTCAGAAAACCTTGTAATACTAAAGACAGGTGAAGAATGGGGGAGGTGTGTAGGGAAGGGGATTTTAAGAAAACAAACTAAAAGGTAAGCTTGTGGAAATGAAGGATGAATAGAATTCCAACACAATGCCAGATTTTTTCTTTGGTTGGCACATGCACTTCTTTTTTTTTTTTTGTCCTTTTGCCTTATCTAGGGCTGCACTCACGGCACATGCAGGTTCCTGGGCTAGGGGTCTAACAGGAGCTGTAGCTGCTGGCCTTCGCCACAGCCACAGCAACGCGGAATCCGAGCCGCGTCTGCAAACTACACCACAGCTCACGGCAATGCCGGATCCTTAACCCACTGAGCAAGGCCAGGGATCGAACCCGCAACCTCACGGTTCCTAGTCAGATTCATTAACCACTGAGCCACGACGGGAACTCTGGCATGTGTACTCTTAAAGATAGTTCTACTTGCTCCAAAGACAAAACAGAACACATTTCAGGGTAAATAATCTTTAGGGCTCGAAGTGGTCAACAGAAAGGATGTTCTTGCAACATGAAACCGGGAGCATCTCCTGGACATACTGACTCTGCTTTCCAAAGAGGAAGTGGAGTAGAAATGAAGTTTTCATACCACTCTCAACCTTCCATGTAAACAGAACTGCCAGCGGGGACAAGATGCAGCCCATTTCAAGCGGATGCTAGTGAAACAATGAAACACACACGTATTTCAAATGCATGTCATTATACCATCATATAAAGCATATATACATACATACAATTTATTTATTTGTAACTTCGTTTTCTGGAAACACAAACGTAAGTGTGTTTTATGAACGTAGTTTTATGAACTATTTGATAGGTAGGTGAGTAGGTCCCATTTAAAGAAGTGATGTGGGGAGGTCCCGTCATGGCTCAGCGGTAAAAAACCTGACTAGGATCCAGGAGGACATGGGTTCAATCCCTGGCCTCTATCAGTAGGTTAAGGACCCAGTGTTGCCATGAGCTGTGGTGTAGGTTGCAGAAGTGGCTTGGATCCCGAGTTGCTGTGGCTGTGGCGTAGGCCGGCAGCTACAGCTCCAATTTGACCCCTAGCCTGGGAACTTCCACATGCCGTGGGTGTGGCCCTAAAAAGACCAAAAAAAAAAAAAAAAAGAAGTGATTTGGCTATACTAATTTACATTATATAAACTGGCACATCCGCTATGGAGAACAGCATTTTAGAAAACTAAAAATAGAACTATAATATGATCCAGCAATCCCACTCTTGGGCAAATAATCTGAAAAAGATGAGAACTCTAATTCAAAAAGATACATGCACCTCAGTGTTCACAGCAGCACTATTTATAATAGCCAACAACATCAACAATATGGAAACAACCTAAATGTCCACTGACAGATGAATGGGTAAAGAAGATGTGGTACATATACACAATGGAATACTACTCAGCCACGAGAAAGAATGAACTAATGCTATTTGCAACAACGTGGATGGACCTAGAGATTATCATACTCAGTGAAGTAAGTCAGACAGAGAAAGACAGACATCCGTATGATATCACTTACATGTGGAATCTAAAAAGATTGTTACAGATGAACTTATTTACAAAACAGAAATAAACTCGAAGACAGAAAAAAAGAGACCATGATTACCGAAACAGAAGGGAAGAGGTATAAAGTAGGAGTTTGGGATTAAGAGATACACATTATTGTATGTAAAATAGATAAACAACAAGGATCTACTCTACAGCACAGGGATTTATATTCAGTATCTTGTAATAACATACAACGGAAAATAATCTAAAAGAGACCATGTCTATACTCTATATCTGATATATATGAATCACTTTTCTGTACGCTTGCAACTAGACAATATTTTATATCAATTATACTTCAATAAAAATGTGAAAAAAAGCAATGATTTGGGATAGCAAAAGAAAATCGTGTTTTTTCTTTTTTCAAAGATGATCATTAGAGACAAAGGACTAGAGGGCAAAGCATACTGAAATGGATTTTCAGAGACCTGCTATCATGAATCCACAATAATTTTATGGTGCTATCTTCCTGGTAGGTAAGGCTCTCTTGAAGGACGCCTTTGCTCAGCGCCCTGCCTTCCCAGCAGCCCTGTTTCCAAATCATGGCCAGGTGTGCCTGACTCCAATGTCTAGACTTTCACAGGAAGGGAGACAAGTCACGAACAGGATCCTTTAGAAGCCCCTGAGGTGCTGCACCTTCCATTCCCTTTCCTTGCCCAAAAGATGCTGCAGAAGTGGCTCCAAGTTTGGGTTAATGGCAACTCTTAAATCCTTGATTTCCCATCCCAATTCTTACTTAAAACGGCCTTTGCCATTGTCAAAGCTGCAGCAGCCGAGCTCTTGGACATGGACTTTTGCTCTGGGAACAAGAGTCTATGGTGAGATCAGACATCAGGGCTCATCACAGGTTAACGTCACTCTTGGTTGATGATAAAGGTGGAGAAATTGACCTGGGTGATTTAGGGAAGTTTGGTAAAGAAATGGCCAGTCAACAATAGGAATTGTATCAGGAAGAGATAACAATGATACCCCTTTTTTGCTCTCCCTTAAAAAAGGAATCAGTTCACCATTTTTCAGCAGTAATAGTTCATTATTTCCAATTTCACGTAATTGAAAATGAGAAAGTTCTTAAAGTTTGAACGGTGGTAATTAAATTTGAATTGGATGAGATATTTGTAATTTTAAATGTTTGAATTCTGAGAGGAAAAAACTGTGTAATGTTGTTGGCCAAATGACCCTAGTCATTAAGATTCCTATGGCATTATTTAGTTAGCTGGCTTTTTATATCATCATGAGGTTTGCTGTGGGATGCTGAAGAAGCCACTGTCCTCACAAGGAGGAGAAGCATTTTAGTGAAGAGCCCTGAGTTAGAGAAGCAGCCCCTAAATTTCTACTAACAGTTCGTGTTAGCATTTCTGGA
Organism: Catagonus wagneri; assembly: GCA_004024745.2. NCBI lineage: Eukaryota > Metazoa > Chordata > Mammalia > Artiodactyla > Tayassuidae > Catagonus > Catagonus wagneri. Next base: position 2,189,348 of record PVHT020000012.1, on the reverse strand, counting down.
CTCCTTAAGATCACGGAACTGAGAGATGAGCTGAGGAAAACAGAACAGAAGTAACTGTTTTTGTGAGGCCAATGGAAACCACGTTCAGATCCAGGAAAAGAAAAATGAGACAGGAAAGGGAGGATCACATTTTTTGAAGGAAATCATGCAGTATTTTAGTAATCCTTTGTTGGTGAAAAAAAAAATAGCACATTAATTATGTCCTCAGAATGGGGTGTGTCTGGTCTGCATCTCCGATCCTTCCAAGCCTAGGTCTGCAGTCCAAGCATTTACCCCTGGAATGGAAACTTGGGCTTCTGCTCTCTGACAGAGTCCTGGATGTACACTGCTGAGCATGTCCGCACAGGCAGAAATCTGACCCTCGCAGGAGTTCAGGAGAGAGGAGACTATTTTACAAGATGAGTGATGACAACCAAATAGTTTAGGGTCTTTATAAGACTGGTCGTGTTCTGCCAATGCAAAGTAATGAAACTCGATATACCAACCAAAATATCTTTCTCTTTCCTTCTTCATTTCTTTCTTATTCCTCCCTTCCTCCCCTCTCTTTCCTTCCTTCCTTCCTTTCTTCCCTCCTTCTTCCTTCTTTCCTTCCTTCTCTCCTCCCTTTCGAGACTTTTATTTATCAATAGCATGTCTTTATGAATTGCTTTCACAGTAATTCAAACATTCACATTCATACAAGTATAGCATAAGCCCAACATTGACCCTTATCTTCCAGATCCTTTAAGCATAATCCAGTAGAAAATTGCCACTCCCTTTAGAGGTGCAAGATATAGGTCACCTCTAAGGTCACACATATACCACGCCTCCCCATTTTCTCTGTGCTCTTAGTGTCTACACAGATTGTGGTATGGTTGTGTGGCTTTCTTTGGCCAAAGGGACAACAGAAAATGTGACATAAGCAGAGGCTTGAAAAATGCTTGTGCGCTGAGGCCGCATCTCTTGCTGCCCTTTGAAACCCCGAGGCCATGTGAAGGAGCCCGCGCTAGCCTGTCGACGGACGAGAACATCACTGTGGCTGACGGTCAGCCTCCTGCCACCCACGAGAACGAGGCCGCCCTTGTTTGTCCATTTCAGTCAAGCCAACCGGTTGCACTGTCCAGCCTATCCACAGAATTCTGGGAAATTATCGACTGTTTAAAGCTATTAAATTTTGGGGTGGTTTGTTACACAGCCAGAACCGTGTAGCAAATAATAACCAATCTCGGTATTTTTCTCCTTTAAGCTCTGCTATTAGGGACGCCTTTTCTTGAACGTAAGGTGTTGTTTGGATATATAATTATTAACTGCTGTACGATGCCCACCCTCCGTTTCTGGTCAAGCGTCTTATGAAGTTTTCCTGAGTGGTCATCAAGATCTTCTGTAAAGGTGCTTGTGGACCAGTTTCATGGGAAACAATGTCCTTCATTCCAGGGAGCAAGGTCCTCAGGGTGAGAAGCCCAAACAGGGCTTGGCACACGTGGTTCGCCATCCCCTCCGCTTCCTCACCCCACAGGCACTTTTCCTAATCTCTGAGGCTGGTTAATCCTTACCTCTATCTTCGCGTCCCTTACTATTGCTATCATAACCTCACTCCCTAGGTGTCTCCTTCAAATTAGCATCTGTCTTACAGTGAGTGTACAAAAGAAAAGCTATTAGTATAGTCTACTCCCGCCCTCTCGCTCTTCTTTTGGCTGTGCCTGGGGCATGCAGAAGTTCCCAGCCAGAGATGGAACCCATGTCATAGCAATGACAACATCGGATCCTTAACTGATAGGCCACCAGGGAACTCCTGCTTCTCCTTTTAGGTAAAACAGATGTTAAGTAAAATGGAAATTCTGTCATGACATGCTTATTCTTTGGGGGGTTGGGGGACTGTGCTTATTCTGCTGTGAGGCCAGTCTTAGCCCCTTCAAATGGTTCTCTCATCCTTGATTAGATCCCCTCTTGCTCCAATCCATTCTGGACTCAACCATCATGCTAGTGCTTCATGATTTAGCTCTCATTTCATTCCAACAAAGCTCCCAGTGACTTATCATCCATCAGACTAGTCCCTTTACAGAACTCACCTCAGCTTGACACCCTCGGTTTCCAGGTTCTCAGGGGGTCCCCACGCTCTGTGGGTAATGTCTCAGTCCTTCAGCCAAGGCTTTAGAGCCTTCAAGAATTTGGTCTCACTCTGCTTTACCAACGGGCATCTCCTCCATGGAGTTCTCCGTCACCTGGGCCTGTGGAGTGGTCTGGGTCTCAGTCACTGGTCTATTATTGATGACATTCCACATGTAAAGCCGGTTCTCAAGCTCAAGTCCTCCAGTCCTCCCAGATTTCACTATGTGCTCCTTGTGGGACAGATTCTATGTCCGCACACCTCCCAAAGGGCCTAGACAGTGCCTTGTTTGAGGCCAGTGCTCAGTACACAGCCAGCAATGCATTGGTTTCTAAACTCTGAAAGCAGTATTTCTCAAAGTGTGGTGCCTACATTTTTGCACAGAGTGACTTGGTATGCTTTATTAAATACCCTGTCTCCTGGGATCCTTCTCAGACCTACTGAATTTGCCTTTCTGGGCTAAGGCCAGGAATCTACATGGTGAGCAAGTTTTCCTAGGATATTCATGCTCCTAAAACCCTCAGACTCCTTCTATGACTGTAGGTCCTCAAGGGAGAAAACGCAATCCACGCATGCATGGCCTTGTGGGCTCCTTTCCTTACGCAAAATGTAGGGATCCTGAGCATTTTGAAACTTCGAGAACTGAGAACTGAGGGTGGGGGGTGGTGTGCCCTTGGGAAGACGGGTTTGAAAAGGCATGATGAGAAGATGATCATGTGATTTATCTTTGGGAAGAACCGCTTTGTTCTTACGATAAAAACTATAGAAAAACTGAAGTGTGACCAAATCATCCTGTGCCGAAACCTGCTAAACTATATGGTTCACGACCCTACGACCTTATTTCTCCTCCATCCCTTTGTTCAAGGTAATATACAGCACAGAGCAGACCCTCAACAGACAGTTCTTGACTCTGAGTACTTCTTATGTCTAGCTGGAGTTTATAACTAACTGGAATTTATAAAAGGCATATAAATATACTCCCTTAAGTTCATTTTTTTTTTTTGTCTTTTGTCTTTTTAGGGCTGTACCTGCGGCATATGGAGGTTCCCAGGCTAGGGGTCTAATCGGAGCTGTAGCCACTGGCCAATGCTGCAGCCACAGCAATGCGGGATCCGAGCTGCGGCTGCGACCTACACTACAGCTCATGGCAACTATGTATCCTTAATCCACTGAGAAAGGCCAGGGATGGAATCTGTGTCCTCATGGAAGCTAGTCAGGTTCGTTTCTACTGAGCCATGACGGAAACTCTGATAAGTTCATTTTAACGCTATGGAATCTAAACTTATCTGATAGCTAATCTGCTTGTAAAATATATATGTACCTAACACATTTTGGGGGGTGTAGAATTCTTAAACCATAAACTTCTAGCTTATCAAGGGAAAAGAAGGTATACACTATAGACTATTTTTTGATAAGGATAAATAAGTTAATTGACTTTTCTAAAGGAAATGTCTTTAAAAAAATAAAAGTTTTATTGAGTTCATAACATTTACTCTTTTAAAGGAGACTTAGTATTTCATAGAGTTGTGCAGCAAGAGACATGGTCTACTTTTAGAACATTGTCCTTATTCTCAAAAGAAGTCCCGTTCCTATTAATCGTCACTCCTCATCCTCCCTTACTGGTGCCCCTCCTCCCAGCTCCTGGCAACCATCGATGTACCTTCTGCCTCTATGTATTTGACGGTTCTAGACACTTTATATAAATGGACTCATGCAGTATGTGGTCTTTGTGACTCACTCCTTTCAGTTAGCATAATGTTTTCAAGGTTCATCTATGTTGTAGCATGTGTCAGTACTCCATTCCTTTTTATGGAGGAATAATATTCCATTGAGTGAATGGATCACATTTTCATCATCCATTCAACAGCTGATGGATGCTGGGGCTGTCTCCACTCTTTGGCTCTTATGAATAATGCTGCTATGAACATTTGCATACAACTTTCTGTGTGGACATAGGTTTTCACTTCTCTTGGGTGTATGCTGAGGAGTGGAATTCCTGGGTCATATGTTTAAACAACTATTTTTGTTTTTACTTTTGTGACTTTGACTTCTCCTACTACCGCTATTACTAGATGCTAATAATTACTAAATATTTACTCTCTCTTGAATCCTATACTAAATTCTTCACATACCTGGTCTCATTTAATCCTCATAGAATTCCCATTTCACAGAAGGAATATTGAGGTTTAGAGAAGTGAACCTCACAGAGGCTTTTAGATTTGAACTAGGTATTACTCCAAGCCCTGCTGCCCTAAACTACTATTCTACCTGGCCTTGCAGTGTCATATTTCCACAGGTAAAAATATCTATTTTCAGATGAGTGTAAATGGGAAACAATAGTGAAATCACCCTAGATTTAAGAAGAATAATAAGAATTGCCTCTAAAGAAGTCTGTGGATTCAGTTATAACCATGTCCTTCAGAGGACTCAGGCTAGCCCGTCCCTGGTCTTCTATGGCATTGCTCACGAACAGAGCTCATGTTCCAGAAACATGTGGTCTTCAGGTGTTTTCCATAGCTTTTCCCTCAGGATTTGACAGTGATCAGTAGGCAACATTTCTCCTACTTTCACGTATTTGATGTGTAGAGGGCCGTCTCTCATTCTGTAAGGACTACGTGTCTCTTTTTCCTTGATTCGACTCTTCAAGTCATTCAGCCTGGCTTGGTTGCCTAAGTTCATCCATTCACACACAAAAATATAATTTGCCCATGAGATAGTTAAATCCAGCGTGTATGTACTGACCCAGGGGCTGGGCTGGGGAGAAGAGGGGCAGAAGGCATTATAAACACCTAACAAAGACTTTTGTCCTTGAGGTCTTGATAATCCCAAAAAAAAAAAAAGCACAAATAAAGGCTTTCAACAACAAAGCCAGACTATTGATTAGGAACCGCAAATCATAGTCCCTAGGCCTTACCTGTTTTATGAATAAAGTTTTATTGGCAGTCATTACCATTGATTTACATACTGTCTAAGATGCTGTTGGGCTACAGTAGTGGAGGTGCATTGTTGTGACAGAGACAGTATGGCCCACAAAGCCTAAAATGTTGACTGCCTGGACTGTTATAGAAAAAGTCTGCCAACTCCTGGAATTGATGATTAAATACCAAAGCAAGGCAAAAATGACAGTAGTAAGCTAACAGTTCAAAAGAGTGAAAATCTAATGTTGTGTTTGTGTATGTGTATGCACAGGGCTCGCTTTTTCGAGGGAGTGAGGCTTGATTTGGGCATTTGAAAAGAGTAGAACTTGGAGTTCCCATGTGGCTCAGTCGTAATGAACCCAACTAGTATCTATGAAGATGCCGGTTCATTCCCTGGCCTCACTCAGTGGGTTAAGGATCCCCTGTTGCCGTGAGCTATGGTGTAGATCACAGATGCAGCTCGGATCCCGCTTTGCTGTGGCTGTAGCGTAGGCCAGCAGCTGCAGTTCCGATTTAATCCCTAGCCTGGGAACTTCCGTGTGCCACAGATGCGGCCCTGAAAAGCATAAAAAAAAGAAAAATGTAGAACTTGGACACAATGAGATGACGAGATGGGAGAGATGGAGTACTCTAAGGGTACTGAGCAATATTCTGTATAATAAATACATTGTAAAAGTATTATTGATTTCAGGATAACAGAAGATCTGTGTTTCATGATAACGATGACTGTATTTCCAAAGGTTTTTACTCTCTTTCTTACTTGCCACAATCTTATGAGCTAGACATGGTGGTGAATCATCCCAGTTTGGCAGCTAAGGGTCAGAAGGTTGGGTGAAAGCCTTGCTGGAGGAAGCAGAGCTGCTAGGCCTCCCTGAGACTCTTGCAAGGTTCTGGCTTCCGCAAGGAACCCACAAAGAACTCTGCAAGTGCTGTCTGCGGGGAGTAGAGGAAACAATGAGGACTTGGAAATGAAATCCTTTGATTAATTTTTACAGCAGTGTTTAGGTTCCCTGAGTCTCTCTGTCCTTCAAAAATACTAGGCTGTGAGAGATTGAGTCATGGTTGACTATCAGTTTTGATGAAAGTTGTACCTAAAAGTTGCCAAGTAAAGAGCAACCTGAAGCCATGATGTGCTCATCCATCATCCCCCTTGAGAGCCTGAACATCTTAGGTCTTTGAAGGACAAGTTCATCTCAAACCAAGAACAGCTAAGGAGGAGCTGATACTCCTTAGATACCCTGGAACAGAGGGTACACTTAAGGAAGGCTTGCCATGCACCAAGCACTCTCATGACTCCTTTATGTGCTTAATCCTCACAACAACCTCAAGAGGGAGGTACTATTATTCCCTATTATACAGATAAGACAGGTGGGTCATGAGGATTACGTTAACATGCTTGAGGTCAGACAGCTCATAAATGTCAGAGCTAGGATTTGAACCCAGGCAGTCAGACTTCAGAACCTGCATTCTCATTCACCGCACTACTCACCAACAGCACATGCGTGCATCATTTTGAGTCATGCTCAAGAAGACTGGAACCCCAAACTGCTCTGCATAAACTATAGGGAAAATGACCATCCTTTTTAATGTGGCTGTGGTCAGATTTAGAAAGCTGTGAGTACCGGCTTTGAAAGTTCCTAAGAGGTTCTCAGGCCTGCAGGTCAGAGGAAGACAAGGAACACAGGAGAAATGTGATAGAATTACTTCAGCCTGGAGGTAAAATGTGACAGCATCTGAGAGGAAAAGTGGGGGCCAAGGTGTGAAGAGGCTCAAGTGCAGAAAGGTTTCAACAGGCCTCCAAAAAGGACTCTATAACTATGCCGGAACCCCTGGATTTTTTCCGCCTGTCTTTTTAGGGCTGCCCCCGCCACATATGGAAGTTCCTAGGCTAGGGGTCAAACAGGAGCTATAGCTGCTGGCCCATGCCACAGCCACAGCAACACAGGATCCGAGCCTTGGTTGTGACCTACACCACAGCTCACTGCCAGATCCTTAACCCACTGAGTGAGGCCAGAGATTTAAAATTTATCCTCATCAGATTTCTTGTCATGGTGCAGCAGAAATGAATCCAACTAGGAACCATGAGGTTGCAGGTTCAATCCCTGGTCTCACTCAGGGGGTTAAGGATCCAACGTTGCTGTGAGCTGTGGTGTAGGTTGCAGACGCAGTCTGGATCTGGAGTTCCTGTGGCTGTGGTGTAGGCCGCCAGCTACAGCTCTGATTAGACCCCTAGCCTGGGAATCTCCATATGCTGCAGGTGTGGCCCCCAAAAGATAAAAGACAAAAATAAATAAGTAAGTAAATAAGTGAATTAAATAATTAAATAAATAAATAAATAAAATTCATTCTCATGGATACTAGTTGGGTTCTTAACCCGCAGAGCAACAAATGGAACTCTGCCCCTGCATTCTTAATATACCACCCTTGACCCCACTGAAATCAGCTACATGCAACCCAGCCAGCTCCATTTGGTGCCTAGTCCATGATGACATGTTTCCTGGACTGACTTTTGCTTCTTGTTGGAGTTGTTATGGAGGAACTGGACATTGACAGAATAAAATGGCAGACTTGGGTCTGTGGGCAATGCAACCACATAAGGCTAGAAAGCGGAACGTGTCCCCATCTCTCAGAGTGGCCTGAGTCAGTCCTGTTTATTTCAAGTCACCAGACAAGATTCAGCAAGTGGCAACCCAGGAGAGTCTGTCCTCCCCAGCCCTCATGACCAAAGGAAGAGCCCAGCTCTGGGGCCAGTGTTATGAACTTTCTACACCTTCTAGAAAGAAAGGTTTGGGAATAAAAAGAACTACCTAAGATATCCAGGAAAAAGTGAAAGCTGTTTAACAGAACGAGGCAATTCCCAACAATGACATGAAGAGTAGAGTTGAAGGTAATTATATTTTGTACCAGATTGGGGATAATAAAGAAGAGTATGGCACGATTCAGAATGCCTGGAAGGCATTAAGGCTGGGGGCCTAGTGACAGGCTTATGTAATTTAATGAACAGAAACATAAGTTACAAAACAAGGATGATAAACTAAGAATATTCCTGAAGGGCTTGGGATGGTCTTCTGAATGATGAGGCAGATATTGCCCCAAATTATGGGGAACACAGAGGGCTGTACTGAGCCTAAGTAAATTACTCTCACCGCTGTGCAGCAAAGATCAAGGCTTTATCTCAACACCGCGGTCAGTCTGAGCCACTACCATAAAATAAAAATGGACACGCGGAAATGGTCAGAAGCCCACTCTAGACAGCAGCACGACAGGGAGAGTCTTCCAGCATTATGAGCAGCCTTGACTGTAGCCCTCCAAGAGGAAAACAATCGGAGTTGGATACAGAGAAAGGGAGACACAGCAGAAGGGAGCTGGGCACGACTGCCATGGCATTTTTCAGACTGAGAGTATAAAACCCTTGAGCCTGGGAGTGATGTCAATACCGTTTCTTGATACTTCAAAGGAGTTAGAGCAGGAGTTCCCATCGTGGCTCAGTGGTTAACGAATCCGACTAGGAACCATGAGGTTGTGGGTTCAATCCCTGGCCTTGCTCAGTGGGTTAAGGATCTGGCGTTGCCGTGAGCTGTGGTGTAGGTTGCAGGTGCAGCTCGGATCCCGCGTTGCTGTGGCTGTGGCGAAGGCCGGCGGCTACAGCTCCTGTCAGACCCGTAGCCTGGGAAACTCTATATGTCATGGGTGCGGCCCTAGATAAGGCAAAAAGACAAAAAAAAAAAATGAAGTTAGAGCAGAATGAAGTCACCAAGAAGGCAAGCAACTCAGTTAAACCAGTGAATAGAAAGATCTGGAACTGGGCAGGAGCTTTGGAGCCAATTCACCAGGAAGGAAGGTGGGAGGTGGCCTGTTGCCTGACGTTCTTTTGAGGGTTAATGTCCTGCGTGCTCCCTCCAATCTGGGGGAAAATGCAAGGAGGATGTTTGCCCTTTCAAACATTTGAAAAAGCTATTTTCAGCTGCTTTGAGGAAGGGAGCAAGAGCATTCCTCTCTCAAACCACAAGAAACCTTCATGTATATGGCCACAAATGGAAAGTAAATTGGTTATGATGCTGCTTGAGTGATTCAGGCCTTTTCAGAGTCACCTGAGGACCCTCTAGGCAGGGAAGACCTGGACTCGGTAAAAGTCCCCTCAGAATGAGCTACCTCTGAACGTTGCTACCTTAATGTACTGACAAAGCGGTGCAATGCACAGCCCTCGTACGTTGGTTTGAGCCTTTAAAATACAATCCTGAATTAGATCCGTTTGATAAATTAGCTCTACGCCAGAGCCAGGGTCGTTTGCCCACTGGAACAGTTTTCCAGTAGCTGTGCTGTTCTTTGCCTTATAAAGACTCTACTATGAGGGTCCAGGGCTGATGGAGGGGGGATATTCTGCTGTTGTTCTTATTGCTAAATTGGGGGAAAGAAAAACTGGTTTTGTAACTCTACTGGCCTTATGACTTACCTGATAAACAACTCTGAGTAATAAGATTGGAAATTCTCTTAAAAATTTTTGCACGTTATTTGGTTACAGTCGCCATATGGCAAGAAGGCGAGGAGAGCAAACCTTCCATTCCGTGTCTCCACCCACCCCCCAACCACATATTTAATCCATGCGCTTATGTCAAACTTAATTACAGGACTTTTGGCATAAAATAACAGTCCACATCCTCAGAGAGAAGAACTTAAGCAGTTAATATGTGCGATTGAGTGAAATTGCTTTGCTGAATGTTTATGAGTAACCCAAGACCAGTGAAATGTGCTGATATTTTAACCATTTCAACGCTGAACTTGTGCCAAGAGGCTGTGGAATAGGAAAAAAGTAATAATTTCTCCTGATCTGCAGTGTATCATATTTCCTGAGACCGAGAGTGCTGGGTAAGACAATTTTATGGCACTTTCACAAATAGGTTTGTGGAAGAAAAACAAGAAAGCTAGAACAGTTATGGAACTTGTCCCCATCTCACGGTCCTGCAGGGATTCCACAGAAAAGCGTCACATTTAAACCCAGGTCCCTTTCTGCAGAAAATTCTCTGGAGCATCTCCCTACAAGGGGCAGTTATTTTTGCCTTAGGGTTTTTTCTTTCCCCTATGCCCTTGAACGTTTTCAGACATTTCCCCTTTCCATTTTCCCCAATTTAAGGTGAATGGTTTTAAAATGCACATAGTTTTGACCCTAAAACCTGTTTCCCACTGCCATCATTGATGAAATAAATGACCTCTGTTTAAACTTTCTTTTGTCTAAATCACAATAAGACATGTCTCTTTTAGACCAGAGGAACCTCTTAAAATATAAAATCATCTGCTTAGTTTCCTTCCTTATCCAACGTCCTTTTTTTTTCCTCTTTATTTTAGGGCCACACCCGTGGCATATGGAAGTTCCCAGGCTAGGGATCAAATCGGAGCTGTAGCCATCAGCCTACACCACAGCCACAGCAATGAGGGATCTGAGCCGCGTCTGTGACTTACACCACAGCTCAAGGCAACACCAAATCCTTAACCCACTGAGTGAGGCCAGGGATCGAACCCATGTCCTCATGGATACTAGTCAGGCTCATTTCTGCTGAGCGAGAATGGCAACTCCCAACATCCTTTCTTAAACCAGTGAGATTGGGAGCTCCTTCTAAGTTTCTACTTCCTCTTATTACCTTTGTTTCTGAAAACAGCCCTATTACTGCCTGCTCCATAAATGCCAGCCTTTTTTTTTTTTTTCTGTCTTTTTATGGCCACACCCAAGGCATATGGAGGTTCCCAGGCTAGGGGTTGAATTGGAGCTGCAGCTGCTGTCCTATGCCATGGCTCATGGCAACACCGGATCCTTGATCCACTGAATGAGGCCAGGGATCGAATCTGCGTCCTCACAGATGCTAATCAGATTGTTTCCACTGAGCCATGATGGGAACTCTGAAATGCCAGCTTTTAACACTGAACCTGAATTCTCTTATCTTTATTCTCTCCAAAGTCAATTTCCCCACCCCAGACTTTTAGGGGTATAGTCAACCCACGTCCCAAGGATGTCAGAATCCAACTGTATCATCTTAATCTACAAAATATTCTGTGGACTGTTTCAGGAGGTCCGGGTTTTAGCAAGGCTGCCCATCTTCACTCCTCCCCCCGCCTCCAGTTTTATTTTTGGGCCACACCCACAGCATATGGAGGTTCCCAGGCTAGGGACTAAATCTAAGCTGCAGCTACGACCTATGGCACAGCAGCAGCAATGCCAGATTCTTAACTTGCTGTGCCGGATTGAGGATCAAACCTGTTCCGATGCAGTGACTCGAGTCGCAGCACTTAGGTTCTTAACCCACTGTGCCACAGCGGGAACTTTACATCTTTGCTCTCTTTAAAGCCTCTTTCTCATCCCACGTCTTTGACTCTTTGGAGCATTTGTATCTTTTCATTTAAATGGCTTGCATCTTCACTTGCTGTTTTAAAATGCTACTGGAAGTGGACTTTCTCCTTTATCTGCTTCACTAAACCTCATTAGGGTTACAGTTTATACATATTTTCAGAGCCCTTGTTTAGTTTAGCACATTGGAACCCCAGCCTTGAGTTGGATACCATAATGTTACGGTGTTAAAATTTTGAGGATAGTTGTCAAAGCTCCTGGTTCAGTGCCTGATCCATAGAAGACATTCTATAAAAGTGAATTCATTTGTTCATGGATTCCTTTACTCATTCACTGTATATGGAGCACTTCATACATAAAACTACTACATGGTAACAATACAATGACTCACGCTAGGTGGCTGGGGCTTCAGAGATGAGAGACTTCGTATTTGCTAAAATACTTCCAGAGAGGGGGAACGCCATGCTCTGGGTACTTTGTACATTTAAAGCACTGCACTAGGAATTTCACACACAACCAACAAACAACCTAGAAGTGAGGGATTATTCCCCTTAATGTTAGTTTGGATGCAGATTATTGATATGTAGGTTGGAAGGTCATACCTCCAAAACTGCTCCGGTCTCGATGTGAAACAGTTCAGTAAAGCATAAAGGTGATGCTCAATATGGTGAAGACCCATGGACTCGATATAAATGGACTTTGCTTACTTCCCAGTCATTGTTCAGGTCCTAGATTAAAGTTGCTTTGTTAGCGGGGGCTTTCCCTGACTCACCCCAAGGTAAACGAGGTCTCCTTGTACTTTCTCTTACACTCTGAACTTTTGCCGTTAACTACTCACTACAGTCTGTAGGCATGGGTTCACTGTGGGGTTATCCCTTTCTTGTCTGGCTCCCTCAGGACACAGTAAGGTCCAAGAAGGCAGGGACCCCATTCATGGTGTTCAAGACCATGCACCCAGTCTGTGGCATAGTGCTTGGCCCATAGCAAGTGCTCAATACCATTTGTTGAATGCGATTACTGATGTCACAATAACATGGATTACAAAAGTGCGCGCACTCTACACATTGTTCATTTTCCACTTTGGAATCAGCCGCCTAACTTGAAGCATCTTTCCCTTGCTAGTGACTTCTCTGTAGCATATTATTGGATTCTTTGGGGGTTCCACTGCCTGGCCGTGAAGAAGGGGATGGAAACAGTTGGTCCCTTTTACCTGCAGGACAAAAGCTGATGGGAATGGGAGAAGAAAGGATGAGCTAGAAAAAATCAATTATCAGACAAATCTGGGAGGAGGGGAAAGCTGGACATGGGAAGAGAGTGACCTTGGTGTTTTCCTGTCCTTACTTCCCGTCTCCCCAGGAAGTGTCAGTCAGAGGTTTTCAGGAAAGGGTGTTGTCATGGTAACCTGAACTGGCTCTTCCCCTCCTGGCTGCATGGGGACAAGTGCCCTCATGTGCCCTGGCTGTCCCCGTGCCGGGTGGAAGAGGGCAGTCACTCTGAGGTTTCAGAGGCATCGTGGAAAATCCAAAGCAGACAAGGTCTGCGATGATGGAAACAACGGCAGCACGTGGCGAGGATTCAAGCCCAGGATGCAGTGGGGCCTGTTCCTGAACTAATTAAAATTTAATCTGCTAAAGCCATTTTCTTGATAACTTGGGAACCCTCTCTTGACTTCTGCAAGTTCCAAAGAGCCTCTAACACAGAGGATGCACTTTTCTCTCTGTGTATTAGATTTCATACCCAAAAAAGTACTTTTGAAAGAGGGAGTCTAGCTAGAGTAACCATGTAATTTATCATCCAAACCGGGACGCTTTGGAGAGCACAAAGAAGCGCTATTAATAATTATACCAGGATAACAGATATCACTGTGGCTGTTGGGGCAAAATGGGAAGTGCAGTCAAGAAAACTCCAGGGTCATGAACAAATTAAACGCATCCACAGGGCTGAAAATCCTGGCAGTCAGGGATTTTCACCCCAGGCCTGGGAGAGAGCGTGGTATACAGTAGGTGTTCAAACATCGGCTGAATGAGTAAATCCACCTGGGTTTTGGAACGAGTTCTGGATGTGCTTTCTGAACAGAAATTGATTTGGAGTCCAGCGACCTAGGCCAAACAGACCCAGCGGGACGTTGCAAGGGGAGATCCGTGTTCTCCCCAGAGTGGGCAGGTTCAAGCCTTAAGTAGAGGTGCATTTGGTGTTTACTCATTCCTAACCCTGAGCCGTTAATTGCCTTCTGTTGACACACCCCGAGGAGAAATATGAACTGTCCTTGACATTTGCATACGCATTGTCTGCCTACTTATTTCGCTCACATGCAGGCCTGGGGCCCCATTTCCTAAGATCCAGGCGACTGAGTCCTAGTTTTATAACACAGATGTACGCAGGCTCCATACTTTAGGGTCTGCCCCGCAGAAAGGGGCTTCTCATGACTCCCCTCCGGGTCCGCCAGAGACGCCGGCTGCAGCCTGGAGCCTGCCCAGACTCAGCTCGGCCACTCCCGTTCCCACCCCTCCTCCGCCAGCCCGCCTAGTCCTGCAGGAAGAGTGCAATGGTCCATTGACCTTTGGGGGGCCAAAGGGCACGGTCAGCTTTTTTGCGAGGTTATGGACATTCTGAGTGACACCAGAGCCCACGCCTCCAACGGCAAAGCCAGCGGCCCCGGAGAAGAGGGGCCAGGCCTGGCCGCGCCTCCTCCGTCCACTTGAGCCTTGCCCGGGACCCGACCAGAATCCGTGTGCCCTCCTCCCTCGGCCTGCCGGGAGCGCTGCCTCTTCTTCCCATGTCCTGGGAGAGATCCGTCTCCTCTGACAAACGCGAGATTCCAGGCCGAACTTTCCCATGCCACCGTCCCTCAAAATAGCCCGAGCGGAGCTGTATTTATAGCCGTGTGAGACTCTAATGGACCAATTTGTTTGAATTTCCACTGCTTTTGTGTTTGAACATACCCCTCAGCTGTGGACCATCTCTTCAGGCCTTTATCGATGGGGTGTGTTAGGGTAGCGAGGGGGCCGTGTTCAGGATGGTAGCTTTCGAGAGCTCGGGGTGCTGTTTTGCATATTGACTGTTCTTTCGAGCTGCTTTTTGTTTTGAGAGAGAGAGAAAGAGACAGAGAAAGAGGTTTCTGTAAGTAGCCCGGACAATGAGAACAAGCCCGGCTGTATGCCAAGCGCGGGATGCCGGCCAAAACACATATCATTAGCTTGGACCAGCTATAAGCAAGGAAATGAGAAACATATGTCAGAGAGCAAGGTTAGGAGTGAGAGACTATGGGTCAGTGACAGTCACCCTAAAACTTTTCCCCTTGTTCTTCAGCTGTGGCCCGGCCGTGTCAAATGTCATTTCGACTGCCTTGATTTCTCATGGTGGGGCTGCTTGTGTTTTGTTTTGTTTTTTTGTTTTTTTTTTCTTCCTCTCCCTGCCTGTTTCCTGACGGGAGTTTTTTTTTGGGGGGGGGGACTGGCGGGGAAGGGTTTGTGCGAGATCGTTTTTCTCAGTTCTGGGAAAAATCGCAACCTTGTTTCCCGTGATGCTCTCGGAAATTCCTCACTTTCTCTGAAGTTAACGGTGTCTCTCGGTCTGGGATTTGGACTCGGTTTGCTGAGGGAAGGAAGAGGGGCAGGCTTTGCAAGCCTTGCTCGCTGTTTCTTTCTGAAATATAATTAGACGCGCCTCATTACCTCACACTGAAGGACTTTTGTACTTTTTCCGAGCTGCGTTTCCCGAGATCCTCGATGGGCCACGGCCCGCCGTATCCGCTGGCATTTTATCATATTAGCAGTTATTTTTTCCCCGACACGTTTGTGCTCTCGTCTCGCTCTCCCCGAGCTATCTGGACTTGATTTGCTGGCCTCAAGGCCAGGCCCAGGGACTCGGCTGGGGCCCGGGGCTGGGTGACAGGCCTGTATTCCTTTAGCCCTTCCCGGCTGCCCTCTCCTCCACCACATTCGTTTTCTTTAAAGTTTTCCCCGGACAGTTTGCTAACAAGGCTGTGCTCTCTTCCATCCCAGGGTCAAGACCCCTGTTCTCTATAAAACCCAGATGAAGAACTGCATCGAGGGAGGCTCAGAGGCGGTCCCTGGAGAACCAACTGTGGCTACTGTTCTGAAGCCGGAGACGGTTCCAGACGGCCTCCAGGAAACCTCACCAGGCTCTGACGCCCAGGTTTGGCTACAGTCAGAAAACAGCCAGGGGTGCACCCAGCCACTCCTGTTAAGGAACCACCCCGCCAGGGGGTGCGTGGGGCTGGTACAAGCCTGGGTGGCGGAGAGCTTGGGGGGGAAAGGCCCTCCCAGAAAGCCTCCGGGCGGCTCTTTTTTAAGATTGGGGGAACGGTGTTTGGGGTGGTAACCATTTCAAATAATTAAAACATTTGGTCCCTGTTTATCCTCTGCTTCCTTCTTCAGGCCTTGTTCTGAAAATAAACTTTGCTTGGATTTCCGGGCTCCTCAAATTCCCGAGTGTGTGAGTGTCCTGAGGGCCTTGGGCAGAGCTAATGACTGGCTTGAGGTTAGCTGGGCCTGTTTCCCCCGGTGAACTGTCTTCACGTTTTCCTCTTTATTTATTTATTTTTTTCCCCTCTTTTTCTGGGTAGCTGGTCTCTCTCCTCTGCCTGGAGACAGGCCTCACTTAACTGTACTAAGCGCTCAGTGGAGCAGAAGGGGTGCGTGTCGGAGCGTATGTGTGCGTATGTGTGTGTGTGCGTGTGTGTGTCCATTTGACAAAAAAACAAGAGAGGAATGAGGGCAGCCAAACCACAACATGTAGGCCGTGGGTATTTAAGTCTTGCATTGACAGCAGGGCAGGATCGTGGTGCCTGAAAATCTTCCAATTTGCAAGAGTCTGTTTCTCAGCCCTCTGCGCCTCCCCTCGCTGTCATGGCAGAGGGCAGCTGGGACGACGTTTGAGTCCATGTGTTTGCTTTCTGTGTCCTCACTGTCTGGCTGCCTGTCAAATCTCAAAGCAGTCAAAACCTGCCTCGACGCCACCACTTCCCACCACCTCTTTACCTCCTTCCTGGCCCAACCACGTCTGCTCTTGCCTGGAACCCGAAAGGCCTTCCCGATGGTTCCTCCACCTCCCCCTTGCCTGGTTTCAGTGCAGTCATCAAGGAGTGGCCAGAGGGACCGTCGGAAAACCCCAATTCAACTAAATCCCGCTACCTTCCCGAGAGCCCTGCTGACCCTGCCTACTTCTCCACTTGATACCGAGCCATCTGTCTTGGGTCTTTTAAGTTCCAGACACACTAGCTTCGGGTTCCTCACCAGTCAAGTAGGAATAACCCCAGCGCCTCCTCAAAGGGTTGGGTGGAGTAAATGCTTTAAACACTGAAAGTCTCTAAACCAGGATCTGGCCACGACAGGCTCAATAAATGGCGGGACCATTCTGGTTGCCCCTTTGAGTTTGCAAGAACCTCCCTGCTTCCAGTCTTATTGTTGGTCTTTTTCTCTTTGTCAGCTGGTTCTTTCTTAGGCTTCAAGTTTGAGGTTAAATGTTAACTCCTTAGAGACCTTGTCTAGCCTGGCTACTCAAATGGGTTCTCATCCCTTTAACCCCATTATTTTTCTCCTGCAACAGCTGATTTCTTTCCCTCATACCACTTTTCCTCTCTTATAATTACACGGTATTTATTCCCCTGCGGGCGGGGTTAGATCTGCACACCCTGATCCAGCACCAGAACCACTCGCTGAATCAATGTTGGAGCCATTCAAACTCCTGGCCTTTCCTCTTCTAATACCAGCGCCACTCTCACCCCAGCTTGTCTCCTGGGCCACACACTTCTCTCCAGTCCCTGCCTTTTATTCATCCTCTCATCCTTTCGCTGGTACTGACCCTGGGCTTTTGGGGAGGGAAAGTCTCTGAACCCTCCAGAAGCTGCCACATGCCTCCACCACCATGCCATTCTTTTCTCTCACTTGGGGGCCAGTTTCTCCTGTGAGAGGCTCACACTTTCATTTCTAGGTAAATGATAAATAATAGAATATGCAACGCCCAGCATGAGTTCGATGACTAATAAGTCCTCCTCTGCCAAGTTAGGAGGGTTTGGGGATGAATTAACTCATCGTCGGCCATTAAGAGGTCAATGGCTCTGCAGTCACTCCACGGAGACTCAAGATCAGGCATCTTACAGCCCAAATTGAAAGCCTGAAGTGATGGTAGGAAACCCTAGTTGCCACCGTTGAGCCTTATCATCACTCATACAGGAGCACATCGTACTACAGAGAAACTGTGTAACATGAGCTAAGAAGCCGTAACCCGACCTGTCCTCATGAATCTCTCTTTCTCGCTCTCATGGCCAAGAACACCAAGAAGGAAAATGTCATCGACTGAATTTTTAGTATTTATTGATTCTGTCTCCCCCCCCCGCCCCATGCCCCTTAAGCCTCCGTGCACTTTACTAATTACTTCTCTGGAAATCTTTTTACTTTACAATTCACCAGAATGCTGCCACCTCTGGGAAAGAATGTGGCAGTGTGATGGAATGCAGGCTTGATAAGAACTGAGCTTCCAGAAAAGTCTTCTCGGAGAAATGCTGGTCCAGCCCCACCCTGTAATGTAATGCACTCTGAAGGCAATGATGTAACCCTGAGAAATAGCATAAGGCTTGCATCAGAGGGACTCTTTTCATCCAAGAGAATAAGCATAAGGATAACTGTCTTCATCATTTCATTCTTGGCGCTACCTGGACTTGTACCACTGGTGTGACTACGGCATGGAATCGGCACACGTGAGGCTCTCTGTTCCATTACTGTGATCTGAAGGGGACATCTGTATTTCCTCAGACTAAAACTATTACTTCTTCAAAATACAAATAGCTATTAATTCCCTTAAGAAGAAGAGAATAAAGATCTCTTCCTCATATGCAAAAGAGACTCCACTGGTTTCTACATGTTTGGATGGGTAGCAGATAAGACGGTTTTATTGAAACAAATTTTCTAGAATTTCATGGTGGGAATTTTGGGATCAGAAAGAATGCTGATGGTAAAGAGGACGGAGAAAATGTTTCTTCAATGTAATGTTTTATTGTTACAAGGATTCAAGATTACCTACGTTTGGTTTGCATACAGTATTGTAAACCTCAAGAATACAGGTATCTTTACTTTAAAGTTGGTAAGAGTGGATTCAACAGAAAAGTCTTCCCCCAAATGCAGAACTTTGGAGGAGCGCCAGCACGGCTATACAGCCATTCCAGAGTCTCTGCGTTTCCACAGATCTCAGACTAGACCAAACAATATCTTTGGTACTACCCTGGAATCAAGGAGGCAGCCAGGTTGTAGTAAACCCAACGAATAAAGTCAATGTGGATTGAGTATCTCCTACATATAAAGAGTATGAAAGGCACAGGCCTTGTTCTCAAGGAATTTATAACTTAGTGAAGGAGTCAGGCATGTAAACTAAATTTAATGTGAAGCACAATTAAATGAAAGCATTGAGAAAGGAACATTGACAGCTGGTTGTGGAGGCATCATGGGGTGGAGCTGCTCTGGATGTGGGATGCTTATGACAATCAGAAAGAGAAAGACCCATGAGTAGACTCAGGCCACCTCCCTAGTAGGCACCAGGGAATCCTTCTGATTGGTGGAGATTTCTTCTGTATTCTGAGCTAAAACCTACCTAGCCAGATATCTGTAGGCATCCACCATGTGCTTCCAGCTTTATCCTCTAAAGCAATGCAAATTATTACTATTATTTTTGTCTATAGGTCTGCACTCACTGGACATGGAGGTTCCCAGGCTAGGGGTCAAATTGGAGCTGTAGTCACTGGCCTAAGCCACAGACACAGCAATGCCATATCTGAGCTGCATCTGCGACCTACACCACAGCTCACAGCAAGGCCAGATCCTTAACCCATTGAGCAAGGCCAGGGATAGAACCTACGTCCTCATGGATACTAGTCAGATACGTTTCCACTGAGCCAGGACAAGAACCCCACAACGCAAATTATATTAATCCCTCTTGTATGTACCTGCCTTCACAATTCTAAATCTGGATGACATTTCTTTCCCTTTTCCCATGCTGCCCCCCACCCCCACCAGAGTCCTTTGCCTTCTCCCATTTCTGATAGATATATCATTTTCTTCAACTCTTTCACCTGTGGCATGAATCCCAGATCCTTGACTACCTGGGCACATTACTCATGTCCATCCTTGAAATCTGCATTGAAAAGTGAACGCAATACTTTAGAGTGGACTGGTGTGTCATTTTCTTCCCTTATTATCCATCCATCCATTCCTCTGTTTATCCATCCAACCACCTATCCAAAGGACACTTAAATAAGCTTCTGTGACATGAGGCATTGTTCTTGTTACTATTGGGGATAAAAAGATGGAAAACTTCAACGAAGATCAAGTCAAGGGAGATGATGGTTGGAGGAAACCATTATACCAACACCATCTAAGATTTTTTTAGTAATTTGCCATGCATTGATCACACAGTCAGCATCTACTGAGTTTGTGGACCCCTAAACTTCTAAGAGCATCTCACAAAACTTATGCTTAAACAGATTGCCCTTGTTCAGTGCTTTGGCATTGACCCATCCACCAACCATCAGAATTTTCCGTTGATTTTGGCCTTTGAAGTGTCAGCCTACTGTTTCAGTTTTTTGAGATCTTTTGGGACTTTAGACCCTGTCCTCTAACATCAAGCCTTTCCTTTTAGTCCTAGTCAGCCTGCAAACACGAACAGCTTGGCCCAGAACCCTGGAGACATCAGGCCAGATTTGAATCCCGCCCAGCTCTAGGAAGAGGAGCAAGGCCTCAGTTCTTTATCTTGGCCCTCACGGAGATCATTTTTGGACAAATGTGATTTTGAAATCAAGATACAGTGTCCCTAAGGAATTTTTTTAAACCAATTTACTAGTACAAATACTA
Organism: Catagonus wagneri; assembly: GCA_004024745.2. NCBI lineage: Eukaryota > Metazoa > Chordata > Mammalia > Artiodactyla > Tayassuidae > Catagonus > Catagonus wagneri. The sequence goes on along the minus strand of PVHT020000012.1, from coordinate 2,169,143 downwards.
AATAAATAAATGCATTAATAAAAAGTAGAACTGAGTACCAGGCCTTATCCAACCCCATGTTTACAGAGAGATCAATCCGCTAATGTGGAAATTGGCAGCTCCAGGAGGTTTGGGAAGGAGCATCTCCCTGTTCAACTCAGAGATACTAAATCAGCGGATTAGGTCTCCAAACTGTCTCTGGGGCTAGAGAGAATAGCAGTGCTCTTTATGAGCATCTTGGATTTCTACTTTTAAAATGAAATCCACTGGGTCCTATCAGTCTGTGGTTTGTCTGCTCTGGTTTTAGCCAACCCGAGATGGGCTTGCACCATGATTGGTTACAATGGTCTGCTCTTTGGAAGGGGGAACCCCACTGACCCCTGACCACAGCTGGTCATACAGGGAGTGTCAGAGGCGGACCAATTACCTAAGAGGATGTAGAAAAATCAAACAGAGGCCGGGTACAATGAGGGGAAAAAACACACAGCAGGCCCAGCTTTAGTTCCACTGCCTGAATTACCACTATGTCAATAGAAGGTGATAAATCAGGGGAGATATTTACTGATTAAAATTACAGACTCCTACGGGAAACTGTATAAACAGATTGGAGAACAAAGCCTTCAGGGACTGAGCCCAGCTGAATCTATCCAGGCTTTGGCCAGTCGTTTCTGTCTCCGGCCAACTCTTGGACCCAGGGGTCATGGAGAGAGCAAGTTGCTCCACGAAATCAGACTTGCTACGCACAGATCCAAATACTTGTAGGGAAAATTTAAAGCTGTGTTGGGAAGAGATTCAGACTCAGATCCATTCACGAGGGATCCTCTTATTTCATTCCTTTTTTTTTTTTTTTGGCTTTTACTCTTAAGTCTGGTCTAGACTCACTAGAAGGATCCAGAACACCTGGTCTTCAGGACCTGTCTGTCAGCGGAGGCCTTGAGGCTACAGATGCTGAAGAGAGGACATGGGAGACATGAGTGGACATTTACCACCCGCCAACCACAGGGAGGTTGGGGGGTGGTAAATGTTGCAAATAAGCTTTTTCTGCCCAACTACCTTGTCCACTCTTCCTGGCATGTCCATGTCGGTGTTGCCAGGGCAACCCAAGCTTTGCTCTTCCATGCCGGTCTCACCAGGTGCATTGCACGTTCAGGGTCATTCTGCTTCTTTATATGGGGATCTTCTTGAGTGAGGGAAGGCTTTTGGGGGTGTCTGGAGCAATTTGTGCAGGGAGGGCTTATAGCAAGTTTGCAGTTTCGTTTTGAGAGCTCTGGACTTTTTTTTTTTTTTTAACACCAGCTCTGCCTTGTGGGAGTACGGCTGCCCCCCCAAACCCCTCTGTTCTGACAGAGGCAGCACAGGTTTCTGTCTGATGGATGAGGAAGCCCGGGGGTTGGGGGGGGGTGCTGTTCAGCATCAGCACTGGCTCCATTATCTACGCGTGGTCTCAGGATGAAATTTTGACCTCCCAACCCAAGTTCCATTCCTTCCCTTTTGTGTCCCTGGCTGTGACTCTGCAGCCGTCACTCAAAGGGGACTGGGCAAAAATGTTCCAGGACACATAGGTTCTGAGGCCTGGGAGGAGGGAGGCAGTTATCTCCACAAGGTCAGAGGAGTGTTGGAGGCACAACTCCTATCAGGGCCACCATGCATGGTTGGGTTGGGGGTTTTGCAGATTTTGTAAAGGTGCCTGGCGGAGGGGGCAATTGTGGGCTGAAACCAGCTGATGCTCTGCTTGCCAAGCTGCCTCACGGCCTGCCCTGCCACACGGCAGTGTCCACTCGGAAGGACAGATAACGCTTCCTCCATCCCCAGGAAAAGCTGGCCCTTCAGGCATGCAGCCCACAGGTTTCTGTCTCCCCAGTTGGGGCACATTTTCCTAGTTGTCCCTCTAGAGGGAGTGTCTTTTTCTCAATGGCAGGAAGGTCCAGCACAGACTGGACAAGGCCCTGATTCTTCTGGCCTGTTCCGCGGAGCTGGGAGGAAGAGCAGGTGAAGAAGACCCCAGGTAGGGCATCAAGAAGTTCGCACTTGGCCTTTCGAAAGGAACGGTGGCTGATAAAACACCTGAATAATCACCCTGGCTCACTCTTCGTTCTTTTGCTACTGGGTTACTGTAAAGTGAGGCGAGCATTCCTATGTTTGCGTTTTTCTCCCTGCAGGGACTGGTCCAGCATTCTCCGAGTGACCTCCTGTCCTGGGGTGTCACCGAGGCCATCTCATCATCAGCCTCCAGAGATGCTTGATGCCACTGCCCAGGCACCACATACTGTCTTAACTTCTGGAAAACTCTGAGACATCCTTTTGTTTTATTTTTGCTTTTAAGGAAGTGATACTTAGAGCCTTCGCGCGTCGCTGCTCTGCCCCTTGGAGCCTCCTCGGAATGGTTTCCAGCACGTGCCCTTCTCTCTCAATGGAAGAAAGTTTTGGAGATGGAGAGAAATTAATTACCATTTCCAAGCTGAGAAAGTGAAGTCGGGGGGGGGGGGTGCTCTGATCTCGCTCTTGGGCTCTGCTTGATGAAAAAAAAATCTCTCTTTGCCCTGGAATATCATGGCCTGGAGGCCTTTAAATTAAAAACAGTTGTGAAACGGGCAGCAATTTAGAACTTATGCCAGTGCATGAATCTGTAAAGAGCAAGGCCTCAGGGATGCAGGTCATGTGTCTATAAAGAGGCCTGTTTTTTGTCCCTGGTTTGCACTAAGGCGAGCCTTTGGCCTGCGGCTTCTTTTCCCTTGAAGACAGAGTGTCAGCTCTCTTGGGTTGTTCTCCACCCTCGCTTCTGACTTAACCTCCCACCTGGTCCCACATCCTGGGTACTAGGATTTGCCACAAGCACGGTGGCGCTGCCGGGCCTGGTGCTCCTCAGTGTCTCCCAGGTCAGCGATGGAAGCGTCCAGCCAGGGACTGACACCTTCCGAGAACTTAGGGTGACTGAGAGACAGCGTGGCAAGGGCGAGAGGAGACTATAAAGCCACGGAGGAAGCCCTGGCGGACACTGTGAATCCAGGCCTGCAAAACCAGAGACTGTTTTAAAGAAGATATTCTTGTCAGTTTCCAGAGAAGGTAGCGGAAATGCCAGGCAATAAAATAGTGAGTTGAGGATGGGCCAGTAAAAGTCCTCCTTAGTGTTTATGGTCTGGCTGCTTTGAAGCCGGGGGACACGATCTCCAATGGGTTTGGTTGGAGGAAGGGGTGGCGTTGAGGCTCGGGGGTGGCGGGCGGTTAAAACCCTGACTCTTTTTTCCTCTGGAAAGTCTTCCTACCGTCACTTTCTATAGCATGGTGGCTCCTCCAGTGTGGTGTTCTCGCTCCAAAGATCCCAGAACATCCTAAGTTAACTGGCAGCTTTAATCAACAGGTCAAATCCACCTACAAGGACTCGGAGGCCCCAGGATCCAGTATCATTTAATCCCATTAGGCAGAAAAAGAATTCACACTTCGATCTGGAAATGTAAATGTTCCCTTCACCAAATTCAGAACTGTATTCAGTTATGTTCAACAGGTTATCGTGACAGTCGCCGATGGACTGTCTCCTGTGTGCGGTAGGAGGGATGGGGCTGACAGGTGTGGTGGGACCAGCACACGCAACTTTACATACCAGGTTCAGCGATTTGCACTGTCTGTCTCAGAGAGCTGATGTTTTAAAGCAGGATGCTTGAGCAGAGCTACAGATGTGAACAGCCATAGTAAAACAGTTTTGAAGATCTAGGCAATAGCTAACGTTTCTTGAACCTACCACGTGCCAGACACTGGACTCTTTTCTTACGTGCACTTTCTTCTGAAATCTCCACACACCCCTATAAGGTAGGCACTACTCTTGTCCTTTTTTTACAGCTAGATGCTCTGAGGCTCCGGGAGGTCAAGAATCTTGCCCAAGGTCACACAGCTTGCAAGTGGTAGGGCAAGACTGTGAAGCCAAGTCTCAGTGACTTCAGAGTCCACATCCTAACTACTGTACATCAGGCCCAGTGGGCCCATTGCTCATTTGGTCAAGTGTTCAGGAAAACCCTTTTCGTTCGTGTGGAAGGGGCGCACCTCTGGATTTGGCATCACGAGACCCAAGTGTCAGCGGTGCCAGATGTAGCAAATAAAAATACAGAACTCCCAGTTAATTGTGAAAAATAGCTTCGACAAACTTTGGGAACTTATTCAAAATAGCGGATACAGGACATTCAAGACTCCCTAAATAAAGACTCAGGACAAAATCATTCAGTACTGGATGGGGTTTGTACACCGAGGATGCGTAGCAACCCCACCAGGTATGCCATTTGGGTTTGTCATGCCATTGCTTTTTTCCTATTTTTTTTCCTTTTGAGGGCTGCCTGCATGGCATATGGAGGTTCCCAGGATAGGGGTCGAATCGGAGCTACAGCTGCCGGTCTTACATCACAGCCACAGAAACCCCAGATCCAAGTCACGCCTGAAACCTACACCACAGCGCATGGCAACATTAGATCCTTAACCCACTAAGACCAGGGACTGAACCCACATCCTCATGGATGCTAGTTGGCTTGTTAACCCACTGAGCCACAGCAAGAACTCCTGTCATGCCATTTCCATGCCGTCTTGGGCAGATCCACCCTCTTGGCCTTATTCTCCTCAACCGAAGAATGTGGATAATAATACCTAAGTGAGACGACATAAAACGCCTGGTAGAGTGCTAGGCATAGAGTAGGTGCTCAATAAATGCTCTGTTGGTAAACTGGACAGTAGCCTAGTTTCCAGCAAAAGTTGTGTTTAAAATTTTTTTTTTCATTCGGAAGAACACAACTCCTATCAAGCATTTTATTCATCAAAGCCTTGGCCTTTTCTTCATGAAAAAGATATCTTTTAATGGGGGTCACTCCTTGATGTGTCATGTAGCCTGTATTTAAAAACACCAGCCATTTCCTCTAGTAGTAAAGTTGCTACACAAGTGAAAAAAAAAATAAGGCAACAGAAACAATGCCCATTATATTATCTTCAAGCCTTTATTATGTAGGTATTAAATCTGAACTCAGAGGTCGTCACACTCTGAAAGTGTTTCCATCTGGAACGTTCCATTCTCCATTCTGTCGGTTCAATTAAGCCTGAGAATTTAAATTATCTCCCTAACTCTAAAAATATGTATAGATACTTCTGAAAGTGGAAACGGTTCCAGGGCTTGCAAAAAAAAAAAAATGCTGTAGGAGTGAATGTGCTCACAGCATTCAGGCCAGGAGGTTTGACCCCCTCCAGACCTCTGAAAGGTTGTGGAAAGACCGTAAAAATCAAATCAAATCAAGTCAAAATAGACAGCCTTTCTCTCAAGAAGAATATTTGGAAAAGAGGTGGAGGGACGCAAGAGTCGTGTGTGAAAAACACTACCGCACTCCGCGGGAAAAGTATTTGTCTAAAAACATTAAATTAAAAACTCCGAGTGACAGCATTTCTTCCTTTCTTTCTCTCATTTCCAGTTCATTCTTATCAGAATTCTGTCAGCTCTCAAACTGACATTTTCCTGTTCTGATCTTTTCTCAGATAGTAAAGAGGGCTTTTTATTTATTTATTTTTTATTTTTTATGGGGCTGATGCAAACAGCAGATCCGTCTACAGAGAAACGTCAAGGACGGTTTGGAGCCCTAAACCCTGACCCTCCCGCCCTCTCCTAACTAGCTGTTGGCATTGAACTTAAAAAAGCAGCAATGCTGAGAGCAGATAATGTTTTAGAGTGAGAGACAGAAGGGCTAGGGGGAGGGAGGTGGGGGTGAATGTGCTGCTGGCCTGTGAGTCAAACTTTAAGCTTTGAAAGGTTCAAGTTTGCTTCCAGTATCGGGTAAAGAAAAGGCACCTCAACCTGGAGACCGGGTCGGAGGTAGAAGGGTCTCTTCGGACGATCCTATTCCAGGAAATGTGACGTGGTCACGTCTCTGAGACCTTTGGGGTAGACAAGCTGTGGCACGGCTTCCGCACGCGCCCAACGACTGGCTCGCTTCTCACCTTGCTCGTGCCCTGTGACAGAGCTGGACTGTACGATGCGTGGGTTCGGAATGTTCTGTGTGGCTATAGAAAGGGACTTTTGCTGTCGTGTCAACACGGAGCAGTGTAAGAGCGGGGCTGGCGTTCAGTTGCGATCCCTTGTTCTCCAGACTCTATTAGCTCCGGCTTCTGCTTCCCTCACGGGAAGGCTCTTCCACCTGAAACTGTGAATGTGACCTGCTTCCTCTCTGGCCAGGAACGGAGATTGAAAGAGAAACGGGTTCTCAGAAAAACCTTCACTGTGCTACTGTGAGCCATCGGTTCTTATTTTCCTATCACTGGGTCCTGAGTGTTCTAGAATCAAGTCCTGAAAAGGTTTCTTCCATTTTGCCACAGGTTGGAAAGGGGCTTCAGTGGACTGATGACTGACCCAGAATAAAACTAGTGAGAGAGAACCTCAGATTCCTCAGGGGGTAAGCAGGACTCTTTTCTTTTCTTTCTTTTATCTTTCTTTCCTTCTTTCTTTCTTTCTTTCCCTTCCTTCCTTCCTTTCCTTCCTTCCTTCCTTTCTTCCCTTCCTTTCTTCCCTTCCTTCCTTCCTTCCTTCCTTCCTTCCCTCCTTCCTTCCTTTTCTTTCCTTTTCTTTTTTTGTCTTTTTAGGGCTGCACCTCTAACATATGGAGGTTCCCAGGCTAGGGGTAGAATTACAGCTGTAGCTGCTAGCCTACACCACAGTCATAGCAATGCGGAATCCGAGCCGCATCTGTGACCTACACCACAGCTCATGACAACGTGGATCCTTTAGTTAGAGAGGCCAGGGATTGAACCCATGTCCTCATGGATACTAGTCGTGTCTGTAACCAACTGAGCCATGATGGGAACTTCAGTAGGGTTTATTTATTTATTATTATTTTTTTGCTTTTTAGGGCTATACTTGCGGCCTATGGAAGTTCCCAGGCTGGGGTCAAATCGAACTATAGCTGCCGGCCTACACTGTAACCACAGCAACGCGGGATCCTAGCCACATCTGCAACCTATACCACAGCTCACAGCAATGTTGGATTCTTAACCCACTGAGTGAGGCCAGGGATCAAACCTGCCTGCTTATGGACACTGGTCGGATTCATTTCAGCTGTGCCGCAACGGGAACTCATGGGTTTATTTCATTTTTAAATGAGTCCTGGCACACTGGGATTTTTCTCTTCTCCCCTGATGGCAGTTTATTTACAGAGAGGCTGCTGCCTCCATGCTTTTGAGACGCAGGGCGTTACTCTGGTTACACATAAAGAGGCAAGAAGTTCTCGAAATATTTCTAGAAGCTGCTGGTGTCTTCTGGGCCGAGCCCTGGGGAATCCAAGCTCTCTCCGGGCATGCCAAAGGCCAGCGAGCAGCTTGGAGCGCTCTAATCACATGATCATTGTTCACTGGCGTGGGCAGACACCACTGTCTCGGGCTCCTTCACGTTCATTGCTTGAGACACTTGAAATTAGGCCTGACACAGTGCTAACAAATGTACTACAGGGAAAAAGCCTGCACTGGGCCCTGGGGAATGATCTAGAAGACTTAATAGGTCTTTTCCATCTTTAATTTCCATGGTTCTAAATATGCTGGCTGCTTAGAAAGCCGTAGATTGATTTTCAGGCAGACTGGTTAGTTTTGAAAGCACTTAGTGCAGAGGATCTGGCTTTATGTAGCCGTACCCCCTGACCTTGACTTCGGTAGGTACCTGCTTTCTGAGAGCGGCCCTCACCGAGCTCCTTTCACCTCCCTTGGGAAGGGAGCAAGTGGCAGTCCCGGGCTCCCCCCGAGCTCACCAACCAGCCACTATCACCTCTGCACTGGGGACAACACCGCTGTGTCTCTCCGGTTCTGTGTAAGCAAATCAGAGCACGGAACTGTCGTTAGTCTGGCTCGCCACTGCCTCACACCCCCGCTGACTTAAGCCGAGTACGCAGGGTCCATGGTAAGCCTTCCTAGGAAGAAGACCTCTTGTTTCTTCCGAAGATGAGGTGAGGGCCGTGGTCATTCCCTGTGTGAGGTCAGAGGAACAAGACACCTTGAAGAATGGACCTTTGAAAGCGGGAAGTAGCTGAAATGTGCGGTGCTGTGCTTTCCTATTACCAGGCAGCTGGTGAATTCATCTTGCAAGTGGCCGTTTGGCAGTGGGGGTGGGGACTTGCCATTTTTCTTTTGGTAATTGTTCCCATTGGCTTACTCCACCCCCATCCTCACCATGAAGCAAGGAAGCAATTATAGGCAATACAACAGACACAGCCAAGTCTAGGGAGACGGGGGCGGGGGGGCCCTCGGAGGTTCCAGATTTCCTTTGAGCTCACACGTATATTGCCTTTCTCTGGGCATGGGAAATAAGAGCCATCTTGGTTTTTCCAGCCGTAAGACAGGGGTGGTAACTATTGCTTGCCTCACAGGAAATGTTATAAGGACTAAGTTGCTAACATTTTTACACATATCTGGAAATAAATACACATGAAGCGCACAGGATCTTTCATGATGGGTGGAAATGCTCTTAAGAAGGAACCCCAGGCTTCTGCTCCCTTTGCGTTTTCCATTTCAAGGTGAAACGTACAGCCGGAAAAGCACCTTGTGACTGACGAAATGCCAGGACTAATGTCATGCTTTGAAGTATTTTTATCTGGAATTAAGGAGCCAGTTCCCAATTATTCCAACTTCCAGGTTACTCCCTGAGCCAGCACTTCAGGCAGAGGAGGATCAGGTGGGGTTAAGAGAGGAGGGGTGAGCAGCAGAGGGCAGAGGAAGAGAAGGGAGAAAGACGAAGGGCCTGGATTATTTTTCTCGCCAACTGTCTGAATTTGAGATAACGGTGGGTCAGCCCTGGTCATGCAGAAATGTGCCAACTCCCAGAATCCTCCTTTTCAGCTTGCCACCCCCTTGAAAGGAGGAGGCAAATCTGTGCCTGGAAAGGGCGTGGCCTGCCGTGCACCTGCTTGGTGACTGTGCCCAGCCCGATGTCACGTTTAGAGGCATGGAAGAGGCTGGACCTCCTCCTGCTCCAACTGTTCCATCAGGATTCTGTCAGCTTCCTATGGAACCCCTCTTAAAAATCTGAAAAAGAAACAAGACATATTTCCGAGGTTGTCAGCAGGTAGATCCACTGGCTTGTGGTAAGTAATCTCGGTGGGAGGAAGTCTCGTCTCTGATGCCTGTGCTGATGGTTCCATGGCCCCTCCCCGGCCGCCCAGGGCAGGGCTGTTCGCTGGGCCGGGAGGCGGTGATGATTTTGCTTCTAACAACCAGATGGAAGCGTAGCCTCGGGCTGTCTTGCAAAGCCCCCTCCAAACAGCCTCTAATTAATTTTTATCCTGCCATCCCAATGAGTCCCGGGAGTGCAGCAACCCAACAACAAAAAGCCCTCATCAAGTCATTTGGAGAAAGCTTTGACGTAACACTTGCAGATTTCAGATCTCCAAAAGATAAACCTCTGTAGGAAAAAAAACCCCAAACCTCTGCTCCACTCCCCGACCCTACTCCCCCACCCCGCCAGTTTCTCACTTTTTCTTTTACAGTGGCCAGAAATCAGACCTTTCCCAGGCTCCCTCCTACACCCAGTTCTTTCAGTGAGACCCCTCAAGATACCTGTTTCTTTTGCTTCTGGAGGAGAAATCTGAACGCTCTGGGGCCTGGGGCTGGATGTCCCTGCTGGGTGGCCTTGGGGATCCCAGACGCCTTTGGAGAGGAGCCTCATGGTCTCTCTGGTTTGCAAGGGGGGAAGGCCTACTCTGCACTGTGAAAAGACTCTTCGTAGACATGTTGAAAGCCGAGGGAAGGTTCCAGAAAGAGGAGTTATATCCATGGAGCACATTACAGTCGGGGCCTTCTTGGCCTCCCCCTCTGGGCAGGAGCTCAGGGGTGCTGACCGGCTGGCCAGGATGGGGATCCGGGCAGAACTTCCAGAGGCCCGTATTCAGGTCACCTGCTGACTCCAAGGGGACGGGAGACAGAAGGGCCCCTCTTCCCCGGCCCTGGACCAGAAAGCCTCACTTGCCTTCTGTCCTGCTCAGAGTCGCTCCCAAACACCTTCTCCCACCGGCCTTTCAAAGCCTTGCCAGCCCCTCCTTGTTCACTCAGGATGCTTGTCCCGGAACCTCAGAATGAATGAAAATTTAGGAAGAGGCTCTGTTTGAAATGATGCATTCAGAGGTGCTGAAACCCAAGCCACATGCCACCGGGGCTTCCTGGGTTTTCAGAACAAACAGGTTGAGTGACTATTCCCTTCCTGAGGCCTCGCGGAGGACAGTGATCCAGCGCCAGCAGCGCTGGTGTTAATTTCATGGTCCCTGGGTGCCAAAGACATTTCCACAGGACCCGCTTGACTCGACAGCCCCTGAGAAATGGGGCCGTTGTTTCTAATGAGCTTCGGCAGTCTGGCTCCTTTAAAAGAGTTAATCACAGAATCGCAGGCCGAGAAAAGACTTCTGTGATGGCTCCTCTGTGTCAGGTCCAAGTGAGAGCTGATCCTATTTTTGAAGACACCCGTGGAGCCCCGCTCCAGTGACTAATCGCTCCTAATTGTCCTCTTTAATTTTAACCTCATGTGCTAGCGTTTGAAACAGATTTCCGTTTGCGCCATCCTCGGAAAAGGTAAAAAGCATTGCTCATTATACACGCGGGGCTGTTCATTTCCTCCTCCTCGGCTCTTTCCTGTCTCCTTGGACGGTGGCATGGCCCAGCGGTCAAGAGCAAACGCTGCGGAATCGGACACGCCTGGAATGAAGTCCGGGTTTTGTGACTTACTGGCTTCGCTGCTACACCTCTGATTCCCTGCCCATGGAACTGGGGAAATAACAGCCACCTCGCTGGGTTGTTTTGAGGGTTAAATGAGATAGTGGGTGTAACATGGTTGGCATCAGTTCAGGATCGTGCCTGCTCTATGGCTATGAATAAGAAGACGCCCACGGCAGCGGGGTTGAGTGTGTGTGGATCCTTACCTGTTGGGCTGCTCTGCTCTTCAATGCCATCGATACTGACGGGCCAGGCAGCGATGAGCAATGGAAAGAGAACTGGAACGAGGGGCTGGAGACCTGGGTCCTCGACACAGCTCTGCCATAACCTAGGCCGTGACCTCTCAGGGCCTTATATTCTAGTCTATGAAATGGTCTCCACCTGTCGTCCGGGCAGGGCAAGCGGGGAGTGGAGCGATGGGACCGCAGATTGTCAACTGGAAAATGGTCTCCAAATATGAGGGCCATGCAGGCTGATGACAAGCTACCCTTTAGGCCTCTAGACCTGCCTGTTGCCCTTGGAGCCCTTCCGAGCACCAAGGGGTGCCCTGGCATCATGCCAGCATTGCCCCGAATGGCCAGGATCCTGGGGGTGCACGGTGAAGTTTATCTTCTCTCTTCTCAGTGAAGAGAGACGCTCAGCTCTACTCTGTTTCAAAAGACACCCCCTGTCAGGGAGTACCCCTCAGTCAAGAGGCAGTATGCTTCATGGTTAAGCACTGGTTAAGACCATGCATTCTGGGGCCAGACCCTGGTTATGTCCTAACTCTGCCACTTTCCCAACTCATGTCTGTGAGCAAGTTGCCTGTCTCTGTTTCGGCATCCTCAGCTATATAATGAAGATAATAACAGTTTCCACCTGATAAAGATGAAAGGACTGCATGTAATTTGCTTACAACAGTGCTCTGGCACATGGAAAACACTCAGTAAACATTGCGTATTATTAGAATTAATTGAAAATTTCTAGTCCACGCAGTGATGAAAAGCCAAACCAGGAGATTCCTGGCTCAGTCATGGAAGACCTTACTCAGAGAAGACACTCAAGTGCAGTGGGTTCTTAACCTGCTGGAGGTGGGTTGGGGGTAGGGGGTGCATGGCTTGTCTGAGGAAATGACAAATGTTATGGACTCTTTCTGCAGAAAAGTTAATGTGTCCCAAATTTCACATATAATTTTTTTCATGGAGTTTCAACACAACCATGCAACTACTGGGGTCCATAGGCTCCTGGTTAGAAACTTCTGTTTTTATTGCTTTCTTATTTATGAGGTCATTAGGATGATCCAAGTACAGCTTTAGATGTGGTAAGGATGCTTATTTGATTAGAAAATTATATTATGGGTAACATCAACCGGAGACCCAAAAAGAAAAGAAAATACATGCTATAACTGAACTGGAGCTAGACTTTATACAATCTCTTTCTTATGCAATATGCCATTTCTTTCTTGACACTTGCCATTGCAGTTTTTGTCCAAGTCCACGAGGCTCTCAGAGAGCCTTGGAGAAATTCTGTCTTTCCTACTATTAGGCAGCTGCAAATAGCCAAGGGTCACTTTGTTAAGAGTTCCCAATTCTGGAGAAAAGGAACGTCAAAGTTGTGAACTCTTAGTTAACAATGAATGTTTCCGTATTTCCAGTGACAAGAACTCTTTTATGCATGGTTTTTATAGGCTTGTGTTTGGAAGACTTGAATTAAAAAACAAATAATATAGCAAATACGCCCTTTAATATGATCACTCCCTGGACGGCTCCATTGTAATTTGGGAGGAACTAAGGGTTGGACCCACAAGAATTTAATTTTCAGGTTAGACAGAAGCATATTTCAAGTCTCCCCAAATACCTTCTTAACAAATATCACCTTTTGCATGATTCTGATTTATTTCTCTACTTCTATACCATTGGCTTTGCAAAATTAATTTGCTGCATGAAATATCTTAAATTACTCTCCTACTAAACCATGGTTGTTCTGGAGGAAGAAAAGGGGGAACTCCTGTTTTTACTATCAAGGCCTGATAACTCATAGGAAAAAAAATTGACTGAAAGCCACACACAAAAATAAAAGTAATATCAATATTTTCCTTTCTTAGGGAAAGACATGTCCGATAGGGAAGAGAAATGCAACCTACAAAATGTGTTTCAATTTCTTTACCATCACGTACAGTTAAACGAGCTAGAGAAAGAGAAAGATAATGGGGTGAAGATAAGTCCAGAGGAACAGGAAATGCAGAAGAAAGTATGAGACCATGACTGCACAGGGTGGGAGGGAAACGGTGGATGGAGAAGGGTTATATTTAGGTGAGAGAGCTGCATAAATGGTGAGGACAGAGAGGAAGAAATCATAACCACCGGTTATCTTCTTTGCATGCGTGTATCATTTTACCTCCCTCACTGCCAGACATATGCCTCCACATACTAGATACTCAATAGATAAAAAGAACTAAAGAGAACATGTAAAACACCCAGAGGCTTTGAAATTAATTTTGACTTAGAAGTGTACCTTATCTAGGCTATGATCTTACCATTATTATCAGTTGCCATCTGTTTCCCTTGCAATACTCTGTGTGTGTGTGTGTGTGTGTGTGTGTGTGTGTGTGTACGGTTTAAATACTGTTCACAGATCTTCAACTGCTTTAATCCTAGCCTTCAGAAGCTCTACCCCAAATGAGATAACTAGAGTTTCCTACTTATGATGGTGGCGTGGGTAGGATTATCCTTAGGACTAAGACAGGAGTCAGCAGAATCATATCACTACGAGGTTGGAGCCTCCAATGGGCCTGGGCCAGCAGTTTCCCATTCTGAAGCTAGGGACCGTGGTCAAGCCTGGAGATAACATATTTGCAGATTAAAGACAACCGTTTAAATTTCTTCTTTGGAAAAGAGTTTCTGAGTTTGGGATTGAAAACATAAAGACGTGAGAAACAAAGGAAGAGTGAGGTTAGTTTTTTAGTCAACGCTCAACTGAATATCAATAATAGCAAGTAAAAGAGTGTTGAGGTGGTTTGGGAGACTCAGGAGGTAGCAGAACATTTGAACTGGCATACTGGGTAGCTATGGAATGAAAATGTTCTATATTTGGTTAATTGGCCTATACATCCCTCATAATTAACTCTAGCCCCAAATAATGGATTGATACTCTTAGGTGACCCTTAAAAACTGTCATTCACCAGAAAGAGGCTTAGAGAAGATGCTACCTCATTGTTTCAGTGGTGCTTGAAATAACTGCAAAGGGTCACATGTCATGAGGGACAGGCATCAAGCAACATTCCTTGAATAAACAGAGCCAAGAGCTCCGGGATGGTAGGCTCTCAAGAGCCATGGAGCCTGGGCACTGGTATTAATATGGTGACCCCTAGTGTTTCACGGCGGTAGCACGACCTGGAATCACACCAGCACCCTGGCCTAGGTAGGGATTCTCCATAACCTTCCGATTGAAGGAGTTATAGCCCATGGTAATCGTTTACGTCTTTAGAGCCATCATGTTAAACAAAACCCTGTTCAACTTTAATACATTTACCTGCACAATATCCATTTCCAACCCCCCCACCAACCTCACCAAATAGAGTTGTCTTGACATAGTTTTTTTCTTATAATGTGTGTAGCCTCCTGTCTAAGCATTTTAAAGATCAAGACTTATCAATTCATTACTGTGCTTGCAATGCCATAAGCAATGGATGATGGCATCAACGGATGAATTGCTGGAGGAGGTGGGTATTGCTATATTTACGTGGTGGGAGCACAGATGGCAGGGGTGTACTGTGAGCACGTCAAGTAGGGGCCAGACAAGCAAACTGGGTGTGATGAGGAGCATGGAGTACTTGTCTGTTGTCCTGTGGACTTTTCCCCTTGGTACCCTCTTCCAGACATGGCAGCATATGATGGATACAAAGAAAGCAATCTGATTCTGTATGTTCATGTAAAGAGAAGGGGAAAGTCAAAGTACCAGATAACTCAAGCAGGCTAAACCACTTCCTCATCATGTACCTGGATAGTTCAGAGGAAGGTGTTTTTCTGAGACCCGAATCACACAGATTTCTGTTACATGTGATCTATGTCTTCATTTCCCATACTACGTAATATAGGTAGACTGAGCCTGAGAGTGAAAAATAGTAATTAAAACTAGCTCTGGGGGTTGGTGGGTGAAGGCTGAAGGCGGTCAACTGTGATGGATGGTAACTAGACTTATGGTGATAAGCACTTTGTTGTGTATACAGATGTTGAATTATAACGCTGTATATCTGATACTTATATTAAAAAATTAGTTCGTTATCAGGAAATGTACCCGACATATCATAAATGGGCTGGGAAGAGGCTGGCAGTTGGTTCACATCTCAATCCTTTTTATTCCATGGTTACTGCCCTGTTTTATCAGATATAAAAGACTCTGCTTGTCAGTGTTCCAAACGTACTTGGGTGTTGGCAAAGGGAAAGGAGATAAGAAGGATGTTTTATTTGGTGTTTTAAGACTCGAGTCACAATTCACCAAGACTACAAGTCTTTTAATCGTATGAACACTCATGGTTATTTTTTTCTCTTCCAGGCTGGTATCATTTTTTTTTTTTAAAGTTTAACTCTTATAGCTAGAGTAACACCAACTGACTCAACATAGAGCTCGAGGACAACGTCCAGTTTTCACTGGTCTATTGATAAACAGGGCAAATATAATCCTATCATTTCAACCAGTTCTTGGGTAACATCTTTAATGTTTCCTTTTTCTCGATCTAGACCTTAGGATTCAGTTGGGGCCAAGCTCATTCTTCTCTAAAGATAGCTTTGTTTATATACCAGATGGACGTGTAAGGAGCAAAGGGCCTTAGCACCAATGCAAAGGGCAGAGACAAAAGGGGCCCTTTCCCATAAGCAGGATGGAAGCAGGTTCTCCCAAGCAAGGCCAACTACACTGTATCCCTCCCCTGCTCATGTCTTTGTTATACTCAAATACTCCAGAATATTCTTTTAATTAGAAATCAGTTCTACCGTCCCCAAACAACTGGTCAGTATCAAAACTATGAATATGAGGTCATTTAAAATTTTAAAAAAGGAAAGAAAAGCAGCAGATTCAATTATCAGTGCAGGGGCTCTTAATCATGTGAATGTCCCTTAGAGAACAGAGCTTCAGCCTCGATCCAGAGTCATCTGCTGTGAGTGGGTGAGACCCCTTGGGAACTGATGTCCAAATTCAACCACACCATCACATTTTGGGGGAACATTGCTAACGTACGATCAGAAGGGATGAGGATGTTTTGTGGAGGGAATATGGATGCTCCCTTACAGAATGGAGGAAACTGCATCATTCAGGGGGCAGGAAAACTCTGGTGGGGTAGACAACCAAAGTGATGAATAAAATGATGTATTTATTGCTTTACTGGAATAGACCGCACGGTAGTCTAAAATAAAACTATTGTCCCAAGAAGTCCACAGTCCACTGGGTTTTGTGGCTTGTTGGAGTGACTCTCCTGCCATCTATGCCAAGAGCTTCCTGTTTTATAGAAGCCCGTTTTATAGAAACACATCAGAACATCTTCTTTTACCTTCTGACAAAATGAAACCATGTCCTTGGGAGTTCCCCACCCATTGCTCTCTTGGCTACTTCACTCCAGTACTATTTCATTACTTATTGATTTTTTCAATGCCTCTCTGCATGGCTGTAATTTACACAAGTCCTTATAGCCCTTAGCGATTCTTAACACCTCAAGGTAAGATCACCGAGTCCACTAGAGAAAAGCAGTTGGCTACTCTCTTTTCCGGAATGATGAAAAACTGGTGAATCTCATTGCTAAAACAAATTCCTCTGGGAAGCCTTGGTGGCTGAAAAGCTAGCTTCACACGAGTTCAGATGCTCGATGAGAGCATGAACAATGTTGAATGTTGTTGCATTCTTCATGTGCTGCTGATTTCCATGCAACATTCAGAAAAGAGGTGAAGAGAGCGGTAGACTGGCAGTACTTAGTTAAAAAAAAAAAAGGTCTATGAAATAACCCTAAAGCTGATAAATATGCATTTATTATATAATTTTTTAAAAAAGAATCACGGTTCTTATCAATTTGTGAAAGAGACGTTTGCCTGTTGCTGTAATCAATGTTGTACATGGAAGAAATGGAAATAAAAGGAAATATGTACATGATGGAAAAAATAGAATAAAATGATAAATATATTCTTTTTAAAAAATGCTATTTGGCTTTTTAAAAAAATTATATTCTTTTTATTTATTTTTTATTTTTTGTTTTTTTGGGCCACACACACAGCACATGGAGGTTCCTAGGCTAGGGGTCGAATCAGAGCTGTAGCCACCTCCCTATGCCATAGCCACAGCCCCACCAGATCTAAGCTGTGTCTGCAACCTACACCACAGCTCAGAGAAATACCAGATCTTTAACCTACTGAGTGAGGCCAGGGATCAAAGCTGCAACCTCTTGGTTACTAGCCAGATTTGTTTCCACTGAGCCACTTACAGGAACTCCTCTTTTTTATTTATTTTAATTAAAAAAATTTTTTGCCACACCCAAGGCATACAGACTTTCTGGTCTGGGGATTGAATCCAAGTCAGAGTCGTGACTTACTCGCAGGTGCAGCAATGCTTGCTCCTTAACCCACTGCACCAGACCAGGAAATCTGATAAATATCTTGATGTTTAGGAAATAAACTAAAAAACTGTATTTTTTTTTCCCGAAAAACCAAATTTAGGCTCATAGTTATAAATCAAATTAAAGCTTCTAGTGTCATATTTGGACTTTATTGTTTGGCTTTTATAAATTTATAATTGAAAAATTAATCAGCTATTTTTATATATTTCTAGGGAATACTTTTTTTAACTCATAAAAGTCCTTCATGAATTTCTGCTTTACATATTTAGAGTTATGATGAGAATGTGATTATAAATTTGAAAGAAAAATTTCATATTAATAAATTGATCACATGAAAAATGATGTGATATATTTTCATCCAAATAGAGAGTTGAATTCTTTCTTGCCTTCTTCTACAAAATTATATTAAGTAAAAAGTGCCCTGAAGGAGTATATCTTAGATTGGCCTTGTAAAGAAGCCACAGACTGAAAAACACCTGATAAATGTCAGACCATTTATATAGTATCATGCAGTTTACCTAACTAACCCTCTGACTTTAAAGCCATTTCTAGGTGGTTGCAAAATAATCATCCTAAACCAATGCCTAGAGCTATAAAATTTTTTGTTAAGCTTAAGGTGAGTATAGGAATCATCTGGGCCAATTATTGCTTAATTTTTTGAAGTTGGTGAAAATAATCCAATTGAAGGAGCTATTTGTCATTTAAAGATTAAAAAATCCAAATTTTTGATGACATATTTTACTTTTTAATTGCCTATTGCCATTCACATTATTATTGTTAATTTTTGGTTTTATGTCCTTCATCTGACTGTACCATCTGATCTTCTAATACACTAGGATTTATTGAGGTGACAGTAATGGATAACGGTTGCTGCTTGCTCTCTTCCCTTCCTTTTGGAACATACACTCTAAATTTCTTTATGGGGGAGGTACTTGACTCTGCTCTCAGTCCCTTTGGCTTGGGTAGGGCTGACCCAACCCCTGGTTGACCCAAGCCTGGCAGCTGGATACCACACCACCTTGTCCACAATGATGGACCCAAGCTGAGACAATGAGGGCCCATCCTAGACTTTGCTGGAGCCACTGGCAATGGGGAGCTCTCTCCCCTTGGGGAAGTTATATTGGTAGAGGTGAACCTGGAGCTGCTGGAGACATGCAATAGTCCACCTGGAAACCAGGCAAATGGAACCTAAATAGGTATGGAGAGAGAGGGGAAGCGAGATAGATATTACTGCTTGTGCTGTTGATTCCACCTACCGTAGGCATTTTAATATATGAAGTAATACATTCTATTTTTACTTAATCTGAGTTTGGTTCTAGTTAGTTTCAATCAAGTGTGCTTGATTAATTAGGACAATTTTGTCTATGAATGATCTGCATATTTCAAGTGGATTTCTTTTTGCTCTGAAATAAATCTGGATTGTTTAGGCAGGTTCATTGAATTCAGAGGGACTTAGTGATTTTGTTGGCCACTTGAGAAGAAAATGCTTCTAAAGCATCTTAGACTTGGAGTTCCTCATGTGGTGCGGTGGGTTAAGGATCCAGCATTGCCACAGTCGTGGGGTAGGTTACAGCTGAGGCCTGGATTCAGTCCCTGTCCCAGAAACTTGTATACGCCATGGGTGTGGCCATAAAAAAAACACAAAATCGAAAACAAAAAGACAACTTAGGCCTGACCCTGCAAATGCCTTGGTGTGAGAGAGATTCTTCTAGAGTAAGAGAAGAGTGTAAAAAAAAAAAAAATCTTTGAAACTAATAAGGAAGAGGAAGATGGGCTATTTTTGTTTTGTTTTGTTTTGGGTAGTGGTGAATTACAGAAAATCTCCTTAAAGAAAGGTTCCATATTTCACTGATATCTATGATAGCAAACAAAGAGCAGGGTGCAAAGGAGACACTTTGGGGACTAAATTTATTAGAAAAAAGTTCTGTCAGTTATTAATGCTTACTATATATTAAAAAAATGAAATACACTTATGGCATGCCAGTACTTCTGAGAAATTTAATACAATCTAAAAATGATCAGACTCTTCTCTTAAGATGGACAAAATTCCCAGAAAACATGCAAAACATAAATCAGTGGGAAGAGCCTTCTTTTCCTGCGGCTCACATGATCATCTTTTTTTAAAAAAAGAAATTTAAATGAAAAAGTTCAAGCTCACTGTTATTCATTCTATGGCTGCTGTAGCCCACCACTTACTCCTTACCCTGGGATGGTGCATAGGAAATCCAGCCTTGTTAGGATTCACAGATGTGGCCAAAATCTGGGCGAAACCCAGTATTTCTGAGCCCCTGCAATCCTCTAGAATGAGCACTGTTAAAAGAATGCCTTCATTTTGAACCAACGATCTCTTAGGTATTTATTCCCTAACCATCTTTTTCTGACGCTAACTGTTGGCTGAAAGGGGAGGCCAATCAAAAGCCACATGGAAGAGAGATCTGAAGCCCAAGAAGAAAATAAGAATATTACTAAGGGCAAACGGCTCAAAGAGTTTCTGTACTGAGGCAGCCCAGCCATATGGCCACGTTGGCCCCAAATCAAAGTCATAAAACCATTGGTATGGCAGGGGAGGATGTTAGGGCTGCTGGAGTCAGAATAACTATACTGTACCACTGAGAACTGGGCCAGCCAGATGGTGCTGAGGGAGCCAGACAGGAATTCCACAGGAGGAAGATGGACTTTGCCCCGTTTTATCTCTCCAGACTCCTCTGTCTTCCAGCAACACCACTTGTTGGACTGCTTTCAGGTAAATCACTTTTTACATCCCTGCACTATTGATGATGTTGGTCCCTCTCTCTCTGGAAGGGCTACCTTCTTTGCTCTCCTGCTTCCCCATTAAAATCCTAAGTATTCTGCCACCTGACGCTGCTTTTGTTCCCAGACCTCCTGCATGTTCTGAACTGCCTGGGGTGCCATAAACCTCCAGTCTTTTTCTTGCCCTCATGCCTTGACCAAGCTTGCTTTTCTTTTTCTTTCTAATTTTCTATCCTCATCTCAGATCTCGTCAAACTATTACTCAAAATTTGGCTCTGGCATCATCTCTTCCTGAAAGCTTCCCCTGATCCCTCATTCCAGTTTAGAAGAGGCTCCCCTGGGCTCTTACAGACCCTCCCAGGGGCTCCTTTATCAGCACTTACTCCACAGTCCAGTAGTCAGTGATCTACACCTGTGTCTCTTCTGTACCATGGAAGAGACACAGTCGAGATCAGGCCTGACTTGGCAGTCCTATCACTTCGTGCCTGGTGCTCAGTGGAGGGGTGGAGAGATGGCTGGCAGGAAGGACAACTTACTCCTCCAAGGCCATGCTCTCATGTCAGTTCCTCTGGGAAGTTCTAGAACCGCCCCCACCCTGCTGCACTTCACACACATACATGATAAAACACTCCCCAGCTTGACTCGCATTATGAGCAAGTCCCATCTTCTCCCACAACAGAATGAGTTCTCTGAGGTTAGGGTTCAAGGCTTCTTCATCTTTCTGTCTCTAGAGATGCCTTGTCCATGAGTGTACGCATTTGT
Source organism: Catagonus wagneri (assembly GCA_004024745.2). Taxonomy (NCBI): domain Eukaryota; kingdom Metazoa; phylum Chordata; class Mammalia; order Artiodactyla; family Tayassuidae; genus Catagonus; species Catagonus wagneri. Next base: position 2,148,376 of record PVHT020000012.1, on the reverse strand, counting down.
TTCTGCTCCATAAACAGTTATGGAAAGTTCTGTAGTATCACTAGGACATAAAGATACGAAAGCCATTCCGTTCAAATAAATCTCACACCAGACAGGAGACCCTTCCTAGCTTTGGATACTAAAAAACCCGATCAACCAGTGAGGTGGGATGGGAGTAGGGCAACGTTTATAGTAATAATACCACCTAACACCAAGAACTTACTAAAGGACATGTGCTATCCTAAGAGCCTTACGTGTATAAAACCACCATCCAGTAATGCCCTGTGGTACATGATCATGACTCCTGCTGGAGGCAGTGACAACTGTGCACCTGTAACTAGGGAGAGGGCTGGGTCTGGTGGGTTTCAGGCTTGTGTATGAAAGCTGAGATTATATAGATTTGTTCTGAGAGTCAGTAGAGCGTGTCATCCACTGCTCTCTGCCCTTACCTGAGTATGTGAAGCCCAAATTCTTTCAAATTCTGTTAACCTGTGACTTTGCGACTTGAATTGATAAGATTCCTCTCTGAATTCCAAGATGGGTCCATTAAATAAAGAGCAGGTGTTCAGGCAGGAAAGAAAGATCACTGTGGTGAGGTTCTCTAGTATATAGGATCCTAATGGGTGTAGACTCTGTACCAGGAGTTCAATACAGAGACACCCTCCACCCCTTGCAAGGCTGTGTTGTAGATTAAACACAGTAAGGATATAAACAGCTTAGTCCAGAAAACACTTAGACAGAGACCTGTTACTATTGCAACAGTTACCATAGCCTCAAAAGGCTAAGCATGGTTTTCCTCACTTTAAACAAGATGACAGTATCGCAAGAGAAGGTAGGTAACGTACCCAAAGGCACACCATTAATAAATGGCTGAGTCAAAATATGAGTCCAAGTCTGAGTCTGTGTTAATCATTAACTTACAAGGGAGCTTAATCCTACTACCACTAAATTGTTTTATGACCCCAGGAAAGTGATTTCCTCTCTGTGTTTATTGTGGGGGAAGAAATTAATAAACGGAATAATGAATTTGGGCCTGGTGGTGATTCGGAATCCTAGGACTCAAGGTGACCCTGATCAATGGCTTGGACCATACTCCCGACTTGAGGGCTGAGTCCCAAAACGTAAGCATCTAATGAAATTTCAGAGGCCTCTCGAGAAAGGGTCTCTCTGACCCACCTTGCCATCTCACAGGGTTGTTACCAGGAATAACTCATAAAAAAGCCTAAGATGTGTCCAAGTGCCACAGTGACAGATGTGACTATACATAAATTAGTCCTGCAGAAAGCTACTTGCCTGGGGTCATCATAAATTTCCGATGGTGCAACACAAGACTGATTGTATTTACTTTTGCTCTCTGTCGGGTAGAGAAGTATGATAGGCCAGTAAAACAATTTAGTTGGCTGGTAAATTATCTGCAAGATTGATTAAAAAATAGGAAGCAAGCAATTGGCAAATTGTCGATGCACAGAAAAGAATACTCAATAACTAGTCCAGAGATTAAATCAATGTAACACAAGGGCACCATTTCAAGAGAATGTTTCATTGAACTCCTGTGATATTGTTTGAAGTGAAATTACTGTGTGTGTGTGTGTATGTGTGTGTGTGTGTGTGTGTGTGTGTGTGAATGAGGCAGACATGTAACACGGTGCTCATCTTGGTTCTCAATTCAAGATTAGGAAGTAGTAAAGATAATACACAAGGGACAGCCATCCTTAGTGCTCATCATTCTAAAAGAGATCATTTGGTGGAAATTAGAAAGAAAACATCAGCCATGTAATAAATTACTCCGAGTATCCTAAGAATGGGAAGCTGGCTGCTATTGTTCCCTCTTCTCATAAATGATGTGCCCAGATTATACCATCACTCTAACATGATTATGTATGCAAATGATGCAGACAGTTATACAATTTACAATTTGGCTGAAATTGTTCAAGAACTGGCAAATGGACTTTGACAAATCGCAATTTGAGGCTTTAAAAATGAACTTTTATCACAGAGCAAGAAAACAACGGATACTCAGCTGGGCTTATGTAAATTCCTTGAGCAACGCACAATTGAGATGCAATTGATGTACGCTCAATGACATTTTAAAAACTAGCATCAACTCTTCCTTGTGGTTGGGTAATGGATGACTCAAAGATTGCTCTGGTCGAATAAAATATTGGATTAATAGGGAATTATCATCTATACTACACATGGATTACCAATTTTAAAAGAGTTAGATCACAAAAAAAATACATTTAATTTAATATTTCTTTGATGAGTCAGAGGGCACTTCGAGAACTCGCCCTGCCCTCAGGTCATCATTATGAACCACTGTTGATACTGGTGAGGCCTGGGAGATAGTTAATAAAGAGATCTGGTCAACAGAACACAGGAAAACAGGGAGGCTGCTGTTTTAAGGCATTTATCAGGGTGTTTCCCTCTCAAATTTGCTCTCTTTAAATCCCTAGAGAAGCTTACAATTCACTATTGCCTTTCCTGTCTAGGCCATGGCTTGGTTACATCATAAGTAGGATTTCTCAAGGTTTTTCATTCAAAGAATCTTCCTGGTATCTGGAATCCTTCCTTTTACTTTCATGTATTCGATTTTTTTTAAATTAAAATATTTATGACAATTTTTCTCCCCATTCTCCTTTTTTCTCCCCACACATGGCTACAATCTCAATACACAACCAAACAGCATGCTTAGAAAGGATCTGTTGGTGCAGAATTATATAAAAAAGAACTATTCATGACCTTTGTCTTCTAAGATTTACTATCTCAGATATTTTCTCTGTGTGTGTGTGTGTGTGTGTGTGTTTAGGATCACACCCACGGCATATGGAGGTTCCCAGGCTAGGGGTCGAATTGGAGCTGTAGCTGCTGGTCTACACCACAGTGACAGCAATGACAGATCCCAGCCGAATCTGCGACCTACACCACAGCTCACAGCAACGCCAGATCCTTAACCCACTGAGCGAGGCCAGGGATTGAACCTGTGTCCTCAGGGCTACTAGTCGGGTTCATTAACTGCTGAGCCACGACGGGAACTCCTATCTCAGATATGTTGACACAAATAAACAGAGAAAGGTTGCCCAGAAATTACTATCTCAGGTCTCTTGGCACACATATGTAGAGAATGGCTGTCCAGATCACTGAAGAGAGTTGAAGTCAGGGGAAAGAGCCAGCACGGTACTTCATGACAAGCATTAGTTTTCTAGTTAAATGAGACCTGTACCAAGTTTCCTCTTCTGTTATTGCTTGTTTTGGAAGGATAAGCTATTCACTTTCCTCTTATATCACAGGGCTCACATTAGAATGTACTGGGGTACTGCCCAGTGCAGGTTCTAATGAGGTTACTTGTATATTTTGTGTTTGTGGCCAGAGATACTTCTAACAGTGGCATTTGACTGGCATTAGTTCATTTGGTTAGCAAACAGGTAATAATAAAGCCAAAAGAATGAGTTCACTGCCCTGCAAACCAATCGGCTTTGCTCCTGACACAACTACAGACTCAGGATGTTAAGGTTGGATTCTAGCACTTGTCAGTCACCTTGAGAATAAAAATGACTCACTGGGGAGGCGCGGTTGGTTGGTGGCCAGCAAAGAAAACAATTTCTGTATCATTAAAGATCAAAGGCATGCAAATTAAAATAACATTTTCCCCTGGTTAAGTTCATTTGAAAACAGAGAAGAGCAGAGGGGAGGATGAGTAAGAGACAAAGAAAAAAAAAAAAAGCAGTAGTGACGTGGAGAAGTAAAATGCCACCCTATCACGGCAGATGGGAATGTAAATTAGGACAACTTTCTGGAAAACAGTTTGGCAATAAAAAAGCCACCAGGTACGTAGGTTCAAGCCCTTTGGCCCAGCAGTTCTGCTTCTAGGAGGCGGTCCTACAGAACTGGGGAAACTGCCCTTTTCCTGGAGAACATTTTCTCCACTATCCTCTGAGCACTAACACTGCCATTGGCATGCCTGTGTGACAAAGCCTCTGACTGGAAATGGGAGGAGTCCTTTTTCTTTTTGTCTTTTAGGGCCGCACCCACCGCATATGGAGGTTCCCAGGCTGGAGGTCGAATCAGAGCTGTAGCTGCCAGCCTGCGCCACAGCCACAGCAATGCCAGATCCGAGCCACGTCTGTGACCTATGCTGCAGCTCACAGCAACGCCGGATCATCAACACACTGAGAGAGGCCAGGGATCGAACCTGCGCCCTCATGGATACTAGTTGGGGTTTGTTACCGCAGAGCCAAAACTCCCTTGGGCTGATTCCATATTTGAGAAATGAGACAAAAAGACCTCCAGTTGGGAAAAAGATTTATGTCTGCCCAGTGATGTTCATGGCAGCCCTCTCTGTTTGTGAAAAAGCGCAAACAATACAAAAAATAGTGGGATAGTTAATAAGGAATGTTAGAGTCATATGATAAAATATTCTGTAAACAGATGGTTATGACAAGTTTTCTACTGATACAAAGCAATGTTCATCATATGAAAAAAGAATATAAAACTGTATAAACAATATGATATCAAGTATGTAAAAATATGTATAAAGAGAGAAAAACACAAAAATCATAAGCATGACTATCTGGGGTATGACATAGAGTAATAGAATTCTTTATAAGTTTCTCTGCTTTCAAAGATGAAAAAAGTTGCAAATTAATTTTTATAATTAGAAAAAATACCTCCTCTTTTACATATTTTGTTTTCTTTTTACGGCCGCACTTGTGGCATAGGGAAGTTCTTGGACCAGGGGTTGAATTAGAGCTACCCTTCTTGGTAATGTTGGATCTTTAATCTACTGAGTGAGGCCAGGGATCGAACCAGCATCCTCACAGAGACCACATCGGGTCTACCTACCCTGAGTCGCAAGGGTAATTCCAATATGTTCCCCTTTAAATGAAGAGATTGAAATAAAATGGGAAATGTTTTTATAATAGTGTTAAAAAACAAAAGTAGAATTCAAGATACAGTAAGTTCTTACTGAGGTGAAATATGCCTAAAAAACTGAGTGAAAGTAATACGTTAGTGAGACCGCTCCACAGGCAGCTGCCTCTGGATGAGGAATGATGGATGCCCGTGCTTTTCTGTACTGCTTCTAGGTCATATATTACTTCCGTAATCAAAGTGAATGAAAATACTTAGAAAAGGAAAAGTTATTTTACAGAAGGAATCTTAGTACAAGTGAGTACATAAAGCATTGAAATTCTTTCACCAGCTCTGCCCAGACAACTCTCAAAAGCCCAAGTAACTTTAACCCACTTGGTAGATGGATAGTAATATTTTTTTATTAGGTTTACCATATGAAATAACCATTTTTGTAGGCAAATAATGGTTAAATGTTGGCAACTTCAAATGGTTCAACCCAGTATATCAGGAACACCACAAATGTCTGTTTGTAAATTTAATCATCAGACTGTCTTTTTATTTTTACTTCTGTCCATTAGTTTTGCTCAGAGAAAGCCCCACATCTTCTGAGGCAGTGATTCTCAAACTCTCAGGGCCTGTTTGTTGTCTCAAAAACTATTAAGAATGCTAAAGAGTTTTTGTTTGTCTAGGTTACACTGATGGACATATTAGAGACTGAGAAAGAGAAACTTTAAAAATATGCATTCATTTAAAAATAAAAAATTAAGTCATTATTCACTGATATAAGTAACATCCTTTTTTGGCTGCAGCATGTGGAAGTTCCTGGGCTAGAAACTGAACTCATGCCACAGCAGTGACCTGAAGCACTACAGAGATAACACCAGGTCCTTAACCCTCTGAGCCACCAGGGAACTCCATAAGTAATATATTTTTATAAAAATAATATTTTCCAAATGAAAATAATTTAGGGAGAAGAGGGCCACTGTGTCACATTTTTATAAATCTCTAATGTCAAGTTGAAGACAGCTGGATTTTTATATCTGACTCCATACTTGCAATATAGTATGTCAAATAGCCTCTGAAAAACTCCGCTGTACACTTGTGAGAGAGTGATAGTGAAAAAAAATATCTTTGCATTAATATGCAAATCACTTGACCTCAGTGACCACTGGAAACCCAAGGGTTCCCAGACCATGGTTTGAGAAGCGCTGTTTTAGAGCTGTGATTCATATCTATTTCAGGGTCATGGTTCTTCCAAGAACCAGGCATGTTCTCCTTTCTCCAAGAAAGTATCATTCACACACATGTATACACACGCAGTAGTCAGTCAAGTCAATAACTTTGGGGATTCACTAATTCCCTGAAGTCTATGCACATCCAGATGAAGAATAATTGGCCTGACAGGAAGGTAAGACATCGCAGCTCCATGTGTTTTTGAAGGTCAAGACCACGCCCAGTTAAGTACTGGATACATACTGTTGCATGACAAGAGAGAGGATTTTCTCAGTGAAGTTAGACAAATATCTAAAGTCACCCAAAGACCAAAGGAAATTAAGTGGTAAACAGCTGTTGTGTCTGGTTAGCTGTACTCCAACACTGAATCAGCAAAATACCTTCTCAGACTAATGGAAAGGAATAAATGCAGGATCCGAGCGGCATCTGTGACCTATGTGGCAGTTTGTGACGACGCTGGATCCTTAACCCACTGAGAGAGACCAGGGATTGAACCTGCGTCCTCACAGAGACAATGTCAGGTCTGCAACCCACTGAGCCACCACGGGAACTCAATAAATCCCATCTTTCATTTCCCCCTTTAAGCTTATCTTTTTCAAGAACCTAACTGGCTACAATTCAAAGACATGTTGAAAAATATATAAAAATATATTTGGGTGGGGGTAAAAAACCCATTAAATTTTCTGATTGCATTGAGTTGCTTATCAAGGGTGTGTGAATAATGCCAGGAAAAGATACTTTTCTGAAAATCAATAAGTTGAAAGTGCTGTTTTAGGGTTGCTGTAGTTGTTGGTTGTGTTTCAGAGTTATTCCTATTGACCTGAATTCAAAAACAAGGTATTGATTTATAAAGTACCTTCAGTAAATAAATGTACATTCTTTCGGCTAACCCTAGTAACCTGTAGCATACAGAATATGATTTCAACTCAGCTCAGTGGAGTTGAGCTCATAGTGTTACGATTAATCCCTTCTAAGAATCACAAGGCTACTTTTACATGGAGTGTGGGGACAACAGAGATGGCAGACAACAAAACTACGGAAAGAGGTAGGGATATGGTGGCTTCTATTTCAGAAAGACTTTTTCCCCCCAAACATTATTTTGGTTTCCTGAACAGCGAGGAACAAAAGATAACAAAACCATAGCCCTCCAATGGTTGAATCACGACTCACCCAATTCTTATGGATCTACTCAATTCTTATGGATCTACTCTTGAGAATGAATGATAGAAACAAGCAGAAAGATACCTCTTTGATTGACTCTTGGGTTCATTCTAGAGAAATAGAGGATGAGGTCAACAGTCCCTGGCTTTACATTCAAAGTCCACATCAGAGAGCATTGAGTCTTGATTCTGGTCTGTCTCACACTGCCATTAGTTATCAACCACAAATGTTTGCTGTTGGGGATATGTTACATTAAGAAAAAACAACCCAATTCTCTCATTTTTTTATTACACACATTTCAGGTGTACAGGATTATAGTTTGACATCTCTATATCAAAAGGATCACTGCACAGCTAGTTACCACCCCTCACTGTGCCATAGACCTCCTTCACCCATTTTGCCCATCCGCCTAAACACCTTTCCCTCTGGTAACCACTACGCTGATTTTTGTATCTATGAGTTTGTTTTTGTTTAATTTTTTGGTTCATTTCTTTAAGATTACACATATGAATGAAATCATATGGCATTTTTCCTTTTCCATGTGACTTATTTCACTTAGCATAGTACCTTCAAGGTTCACTCATGTTGTTGCAAATGGCAGGGCTCCATTCTTTTTTATGGCCGAGTAGTATTCCATTGTGTATATAGACCACATCTACTTTATCCATTTATCCATTGATGGACACAGGTTGTTTCCATGTCTTGGCTATTGTAAACAGTGCTGCAGTGAACATAGCAGTGCATATAAATTTTAAAATTAGGGTTTCCATGTTCTTTGGACAAGTGGCCCAGTTTTCTTTAAAATGTGTTTTTTTTTTTTTTAACCAATGGCAATAGACTTGCCCCTTGAAGATAGAGCTTCTAGTTTTGGGCTTCTTTCTGGACTCTTCTTGAGATTCAGTATAGAAATGAGCAGAAATCGAACAGTGGAAGTAAAAATACAAAGCAGGAGAAACTTATCTGTGATGAAAGCATCATGTTGGCTACAAGGAGGCTACCGTACGGATAAACACACAGCAGGATCTGGCAAAAGGCTACGCATTTAAAATTAAATCACAAAAATTCTATTTTTTTTTAACAATCAAGTTGTCTATTATTTTCTGTTATTATCATTTTGGTTAATTAAATATATCTATTCCTTCCAGGCATGTTTTGGGGGCCATAATGTTACTACCGCAGCAGTCCAGGATGGCATTTTGTGAACTTAGGAAGTGGGGTGGTGGGGAAGGGGGTGGTACGTCGCTGCTGGGCTCCAGGCTTCACACCTGGCTTTCATCAGAGCAGTTCTATTTGATCTGTTTTTGAATATTGAAACTATAAATGAGATATTATTAGAAAAAGGATTCTGCTGCTAAAAACAATGACAGTGAAAGGCTGAAAGTCACTGGTGTGAGGAAACTAGGTTTAGACTGAAATGGAACCTGAATGTTAATACTCTTCCGAAGGAATTAAGCAGGTGACTTCTCTTTGTAAAAAAAGACTTTCAAGTCATCCTTATTCATTACTAGAAAGAGGACAGAGAAAAGACAAAAGAAGAAAAAAAAGCTTCCTGTAAGTCCGTTACCCTGAGATCACAGCTGTAAATATAAGCCTGCTTCTGTCCCTTTTTCTCTCTCTAGATCTTCCTTCCTTCCTGTCTTTCTATCATCTCCTTTTCAAAAAAATGAAAACAAGATCAAATTCTATATCCTGTTTGTCACTTGATTTTTTTTTTTTAACGTGATACCTCATGAGCATTTCTTCTTGCCAACAAATACACCACTACATCGAACTTTGTGAGGGCTCCCCAGCAGGTCCGTATATGAACTTTATCCATTTCTATTGTGCATCTAGTCTATCCAAGGCATCTGCTCTGATATTATGAACAATCTGCTGTGAACGGAGCTGTACAGAAGAGAACTTCCTGACTGGGGTGCCAGGGCACATGGGTCTGGCACAAATGGGCTCCACTGTGGGAGACACAGAGCCACTTGGCCCACCTGCTGATCTGTCCCCACCCCCCCACGCCTGGGCTACAAGCTGCCTCCGAGGTTTACCTCCATGTACTTTACAAATGGGCTTTTCTTCATGACCCATGAGTCTAAGGTTCTTAGAAAGCATCACTAGAGGGTAAGAGTTACAAAATCTGCCCTCTCTAGCCAAACTAGCTGGCCTTGAATCTTAGTGCCATCATTTATCAGCTAGGGGAACTTGGGGAAGTGACTTTCTTTCTGTGTCCCCCAGTTCCCTCATTTCTTAAGCAGAGGTAGGGATAACATCTAGTTCATAGTTATCGGGTTATTGCAAGAAGTTAATACATGGAAACACTTAGAACAACGTCAAATAGATGGAAAGCAATCAAATGTCAGTTATTATCTTTGGACATCTGCACACTTTTTGACAACTTCAAGCTGGATGGTTTCTGATGGGAAGACAGAAAGTTGCCTTAGGGGTGTGCAAGCTCTAGTTCTCTGCATGGTCTAGGACAGAGCTTCCCAAAGAGCAGAACGAAATAGTGATTCTTTTGCCCTCAAGATAGTTGAGATGCTTAAAGGATTTGGAGCCCTTGAGCTGATAGCACCCAGGCTTTGGTTATTCCAGGGTGCTCAACATATAGGATCATTTTTGTTTGGTGCAAAGACTTGAGAAAGGTTGGGAAGCATGGTCATGAACCTCGTGTTTCTTTCGGAATTCACTGGAAGACATCCAGTCACGGACCTGCATATTTTTTCTGCTCTCTCTTCTTTTCTCTCAACTCTCAGCACCAAGGATTTGGCAGACAATCACACCTTGACAGACTCTCAGCCTGACATCTGTGTGCAAGGAGAAAGAGATCGGTTTTCAATAGTAGTTTTCTGATGTAACTTCAATAGCATATGGCAATCTAATATGATAATCACCACTTTTTAGAGAAAGAAAAACAAGCTAATACTCCTTTACCTACATATCATGTGACTCTTTTGTTTTCTAATGCTTCGCTCGTCCCTGCAGCTTGGGTAAACGTGTGATTCTGAGAATCGTATCCTGCTAAACCTGAAGGCCTAGTTAAAATCTTGCTGACATTTTTGTTAGCAACCATTTCTCTGTCCTTAATTTTAGTCGCTATTTCTCCTTGTCTTTGGTTTTGAAGTTTATCGTTTTCTCCTTTGTGGGCCTAGGTCCCCTTTTCACTCTCACTGAGCGCAGATACATGTATCAAGTTCTGGCTGAAAATCAGCTGTCTTCTCAGTTTTCAGAAGATGGCTCTCCTATTCCTTCCATAAGCTCCTTTCGCCTTTGTTCTTTGGTCCAATCTGTAAGCCATCTGCATCCTTTATTATTAAGAACATATTTACTGAGATTTCACAACTGTTTAATAGATATGTATCTTATTACATGTTTGATACACCTCATTAAACATACGATTCAATTGGTATTTATTTAACATTCAGTAAACACTGAGACCCCTCAGCCTCAGTGGGGGGGTTGGTGGTGGTGCAGGGCGGGTAACCCAGCTCAGCATCAATGCTTTCCTTTGTCCTGTAGGAGCTGCTCCTGCTGCAGTCTGGTTCTTCATCTTTAACCCTTCAACACTCCAGCTCAGATGGGCTTGGGCAAAGGATCAAAGTCGGGAATGAAGCCTAAACTTCAGCTTACAGCCCGAGCTACCATGAGGGCTACCAGTCTGGAAGCCGGCCACGCCCCACCCCCGCCCTGCCCTCGTGTCATCTCCGCAACAATGCTGGACGGGAGCCACGGTGTATCTTGTCGTATCACATCTAAAAGGGTGACTGTGATCTTTTTTTTTAAGTGACTCACGGTGTGGCTGTCAATGCTACTCAACAGGAGAGGGATGCCAAAAGCCTCGCAGCTGTTCTCCCAAACCAGACCAGAGGCATGGGGAGCCCTCCAAAATCAACCAGAAGTTCATGGGGATGCTTTCTGAGTCTAGTGGGCTGTTTCATTCTTCACTTGCCTCGACTCCAAGACCCTTGGTTCTCAGCACAGACCTCTCCTCACATATCCCAGCTCCTTGGGTTCACTTCTCTTATGCTCAACGTTCCTTAGTTGGTTCAGAAAAACAACAATACACCTGAGTATTACATAGGGGGCGGCCAAAGATAGAAAATGTGACCAGATGCCAGAGCCTTTCTTGCAATGGAACTTTTCTGGCATGAATTTCTCATCCCTCCCAGTCTCACTTTCTCCTAAAGCAGAGCTTTAGACAAACATTACTCCCTTTAAACATTTATGGCTCTTCTCCGCTCCCCTCCCCAGGTTTCTAGGACTCACATATGAAGAAATCCAACAAAACTGCAGCAACTCCTCTGCAAGAAAAAGTTTTCCTTTAAGAAGGCCACATGCCTTAGCCAAACAACTGATTACAGCTACGAGGCTGAAATGCTTTCTGGGGGAGGGGGACAGGAGGCAATTTAGTTCTTCGGTCTTTGCCATAAATAACGGATTAAAAAGCTTAGTTGATGCTATAAATTAAAAATGTGAAACTAATTATACCAGGCCCATAAAAGCAAAACAATCAATTCATAACCCAAGTATGTGATGTGACAGCATCTGCTGGGTATGACAGCTCAAGAGAAGCAGAGGGGACCCAGGAATCCTACAAGAATCTGTCCTCCGGTCCAGAACCGCAGGCTTGCATCCATGTCGAGAAGTGAAACAGTAGTAGCTCTCTTGTTCTCTCTACCCGTTTTGCATGACAACAGTTTCATCCTTCCCTTCCGTCTCCACCCCTTCCTTGCAGCCCCATTACTCAAAAGAAAGGCTCACCCATCCCAACAAGCACAGCTGCAGTTTTGCCAATTCAAACCAGATGGGTCTGGAAGGCAGCTGCTGCCAAGACTATAATTCAACCGGGAATTCCTAAATGTTTCAACCAACCATTTAATAATGTTCTAGCTAGAATTTTCTCCCTGTTCTGATTAGATGGGTGAGGCCAACTTGGTTGGACTACGCCGTTGCAGAAAAGTTCTTTCTGTCATTCAGTGGATTGTTTCCTTCTGTTTTACAGAGACCATACTCAACACGAGCTGCCTAGGGTGGTTGTTCCCCTCCTGATATAGTGGAATCAGTCACTGTCCACAGTTCTTCATGTTCTCTATGTATTTGGGTTATAAATCTTCGTCTTTGCCTTGTGACTTTGAGGTTCCTTTCACTAAAAGGGGAGTATATTTCCTCAATGAACTAGAGTGTGGCTCAACCATACAACTTTATATGACTAATGGAGTGAGTCTGTGTGTGTGTGTGTGTGTGCGTGTGTTGTCTCATGTGCAGGGACATGTCTTAGTCCTCAACCGAGACCCATGAGTCACTGCATCTTTCCGTCCCCACTCTTACGCTCTACTGATGATGGGCCACAAGAACAATATGCCCAAGACAGTGACTGGTATAAGAATGACAAAACACTTGGAGTTGACTTACTGCCTCTTACAAACTGGGGCCAAGCCCAGCTGATCCCAGACAAGCATAGCAGAGCCAAAGCCAGCCTGCAAACACACAAGGGAAAAATAAATGCTTGCTGTTTTTAGATACTACATTTTTGGGAAGGTTTGTTACACAGTAGTAGTGTGGCAATAGCTGATGGATACACTTGCCACCTGAGTTATCTTTTTAAAGCTGACATGTTATTATGTCAGTCTCTTGCTTCATGGCTCCTTGCCATGTACAGGGCAAGTCCAAGCTGTTTTTCATGGTACTCAGAGCCTCTTCCAATCCAGCTCTAGCCTAAGTGTCAGTTTCTCTATAAAACCTCCCCAAACTGAATTAGCTCCCTTCCTTTAGGTTTCCGTAGTGGTCCCATGATCTGCTACTAGCATGGTTGCCACAATCGATATTACTAGAATTAGGGGTATATCCATCTCCCAGGAAAGACCATGAACTTCAGAGTCAAGGGTCAGACCGTTCATCTTTGTACTCTCAGCCCCAGCCTATGGTAAACAAAATGAATTTTTACTTTTACTTCTAAATGATTACAGCCTGCCTGATTTTGATAGGAAACACTGACAGACCCTTTGCTTACAACCCACTCAAATGTTATCTGAACACTGTCTGAAAAGTAACTTCGACTCCCTAGTTTCCTAGTTCAGGAGTCCGGGTTTACACAATGATCTGAGTTTCAGTAGGAGGTAGAGAGTGGTGCAAATATCACTGAAGGTCATAAAGATATGTTCTGAAAGCAAGGCCACAGCCCACTTAAGTTCTCCCTTGGGATTTCAGCCTGATCCTTGCTCTAATGTTGACCGATAGCCATTGCCCAAATAGAGGGAGGGGAAAGCAGGATGGAGTTTGATTTTCCCAGTTGATCTGGTCCCAGTTTTGACCGTAATAATGTTGCTGTTTTCCCGGGGCTGACTGTTGCAGATGAGTCAGATGGAGCAGGGCTGTAGCTCTGGGAGAGATCGATGCTATCGATCCTCAAGGATCCATGTCATTTCCAGGGGATTTGCTAAAGAAGCTACTTATGTTCCCTTTTCATTTTCGCCAACTCATTACCAGCTGCTGCTGCCTTCGTACATCTCAGCAACACCTGGAGGAGTGGAACACGACCGTCCAACTGGGGTTCAGACACCTTCCTTCAAAATTAAACACAAGACAACATGCGACTCACCACAACCCGAGCCACATGAGGAAGTCAGGTCATACTGGCCCACAGGGGTTTGGTAGTTTTTATTTTGTTTTAAAAAGGGCAGCCTGGCCCTACACTAAGCAATTGATCCCCCGGCTTAACTTTTAAATTAAGACCATTGTAAATTTGGGAACTTGAGAGGACATAGAGAGGACACCCATAATACTTTGCAAATGTCAAGTGCCTCTTGATGTTGGTTACTTTTCAAAGGTAGCTAGGTTACAATGTACCGTGGTAATGAAAAAACCCCGTCAGGCCCACTCTACAGGGTTTTAGTCAATATACATAATATTATTGGGCTTTGCAAGGATTAAAGGTTGTTTCTCTCACAGCCTCACAATAGGACTATTTTTCCTACTGAAGGCACAAAAGAAACCTCCCTGTTTACAGAGGAGCCCAGGACATTTTGGGGCCCCAAGGCGGTCCCGACATCTCTTTGTACACTTCCCCCTGCTGGTAGCTTTGTAGTTAACCTAAAAAAAAAAAAAAATCCAATTTCTTTTAACCTATAGATGTTGGGACTTAAAAAAAAAAGATTGATTGGTGATTTATATTATCTGTGAGTCATTTCTAAAGTACAGGAGTGATGGTTTCCTCCAGTTTTCTTCTGGGAGTGAAAGCTTTTATGTCGCTCCATTCTCGCTACCGACGCTCATGTCCCTTCCATTATCCCATTTTTAGTACAGTTTTGGAATCACTCATCCTGCGAAATGCGGTACCCAGAATGGAACATCATATAAGGTGTGGCCTTTCCAAGATTTATACACATTAAAGGCCAGAGATAGCTCACTAAAAAACTCTGTAATGTGTCATAACCACGCCTAAATAAGAAAAACGAAACTGCTCAGGATGCATTGGCCCACATGGTTAAAAGGAATTCCAATCTTAAAACCTCACGACAGAGAGGCAGTGATTAATCTGTCCAAAGGAACTTTTCGGATGAGGATTATGGAGAATAATCCTGGGCTGGATCCAGGGAATTTCCCAACTCCTACTTTTAAGCATCTCTAGAGTACCCAGAACTGTCTTAGAATTAGTTGGATTTTTTAAAAAAATTGTGCTAAAAACACATAACATAAAATTTAACATTTTCACCATTCTACAATATCCAATTCAGTGCCATTAAGTTACAGTGTTACGCAACCATCACTGCTATCCAAGTCCAGAAATTTTTCATCACTGCAATGGAAACCCTGTACCTATTTGCAAACGCTCCCCATTCCCCCCTCACCCTATCTCCTGGCAACCAAAAATCTGCTTTCTATCTATCTATGGATTTGTCTATTCTGGACGTTTCATGTAAAGGGGTCACACAATGTGTGGCCCTTTGTGTCTGGCTTCTTCTACTTAACATGTCTTCAGGGTTCATTCATACTGCATGTATTAGCTCTCCATTCCCTTTTATGGTTGATAATATTCCATTGTACAGATACACTGTATTTTGTTTATGCGTTCAGCTCTTGATGGACATTTGGGTTCTTAGATCTGATTTTTGCTTCTCTTTATGGTAATGGAAATTTATATACACAACGTGGAGATCTAATGTTGTTGGAGCTGTTTTGAACAAGTCATGTTATTAGCCTATTGTACTCTTGGTGGTCCATAAACGAGTACTGGCACTAGAGGCCCTCAATCTGTTTTGCCTGAAGAGTTCACGTCCTTAAAATAATTATGCAAATTAATTACTGCAAGTGGAGGTGGTATGTGGATGTGTTAGGCTATGGGATGGGAGGAGATGGTGTGAAATCAGCTGACTGGGGTAGAACAGGTACCCAAGACATGCCCAGTTGACAGCCAAGACCCTGTTGGACTGGGAGACCATTTAAATAAAGGATATGGCAATTTTCTATCACTACGTTGATATATGGTTGCTGGTAAGAGATCCTGAGCTAAAGGGAATGACCTGAAGGACAGAGAGTAAAGAAAGGACTGTGATGGCTGCTTCTGGACTAGCCCTATTCAGGAGGTCAGGTGGGTGAGAGCTTGAAGATTGCCTTCTATGGTCAGGTGGATCCCAGGAAACTGGGTAAGAGTTCCTCTGGAAAATATATTTGGGGGGAAGCTAGGTGAACTCAAACAATTGGCTTCACTGACAAACAAGGCTGAGAAATGTGGTCAGAGGTTAGGTTAAAGGAAGTCAAACAGATCTCAGTAGACAGGCCTTTGCAGAGCCTTTGAATGCACCCATGTGTTCTGAAGCTTCAAGAGGCCGGGCACAGTCTGAAGTATTTTCTAAAATTCTTAGACTATGGAATCCTGCAGTGCTGCTGTGTTCACTGTGCAGATACCTTCTCAAGCGAGCTACTGGGAGCTGAAACGGATGTGCACTGCGCTCAGCTTGCTGAACTAAGGGTCTGTGGGGCTGTGTTCACCCAGAGGATACGCATTCTTACATTCTTATTTCTGTTTGTTTGTTTGTCTCCCAAGAATGGTTGCTATTTTCTAACTTTCCTAAGTGTACTTTGTAGGTAGGAGAGTCACTGACCCTCTTTTGGTGGAGGACAGGGAATGGGTGTGTGTGTGTGTGAGAGAGACAGAGAGAAAAAGAGAGAGAAAGGGAGGGAGGGAGGGAGAGAGTCAGATATATATAAATGCAGGGGACAAGAGTCTTCCAGGGAATTGCTGGGCATAGCTTATAATATCTTACATGGGCAAGGCTGTAGCCCTGGGAAGGAGCAGTTACAAAGAACGAGGTAATTTCTATAGACTGAACGTTTGTGCCCCCTCCCCCACCCAAACCATATGTTGAAATCTAATCCCCAGTGTGCCAGTACCAGGAGATGGGGCCTTTGGGAGGTGTTGGATCATATGAGTAAAGTCCTCAGGAACGGGGTTCAAGCCTTTACCGGAGACCTCAGTTTGCCCTTCTGCCTTGTGGGAACACGGTGAGAAGAGGCCATCTATGAATCAGAAAGCAGGCCCTGACCAGACCCTGAATCTGCTGGCACCTTGATCTGAGACTTCCCAGCCTCTAGAACTATGAGAAATAAGTTTCTGTTGTCTATGAGCCACTCAGTCTACGATACTTCTGTTACAGCAACCTGAACAGACAAAGACAGGGACCCAAGGAGCGATCCCTGGGGCCAGTGCACCTTGGATTCATTCAAGAAAAGGAATCTGAGGAAGCATGGAAGCACCCTATTGCTGTAACTGAGCCACTGTCTCTGAAGTCCTGAACTTGACTTAATCCTGACCTCCCTGGAAGACTGAGTTTAAGGCTATGCTTTCTTCTTTGGTCAGGGGGAGGGTCTTGGGGAGTCCAGGAGGAGGGTCTAAGATATCAGAGGCAGGGCTGGAGCTGATAGGAAGCCAAAGGATGAGATATATCCTCAAAAACCCAGAATTCAGAGGAGGGCCATCAGTGGCATGGACGGGCCAGAAAGTCTTCAGGGGTAGCCGAGCTGGGCATTGAACCAGACACAACTATGAACTCTCACCTCTGTGCTCCCTCCCTTCAGAGGTCATAGACATTCAAAGTGAAAAGAATATTGGAGCACTAAGAGATTATAAGATTAAATTATTCTTGATATTGCCCAGTTTCATGTATTTATATTTGAATTCTCTGAAAACTGGTACTCCATGTGGGGTAGTTCTAAGAAGATTTGACTAATCACAACATCCCAGCCCATGGCCATGATCATAATGGGAAACAGGGTTTACTAGATAAACATGCTTCTAGGATTACAAAATTGGTGGCATTAAAGCCAAACGGCTCATAAATAGAAGTAGTTCTCTATGTCAGTTTGCTGTCTGTTTCTTGCCTTTATATATACACACACACACACACACACACATATATATATAATGTGTACTTTTTTGGCTTATAAAATATATGTAACCATTGCAGAAAATGTGGAAAATATGAAAAACAAAAAGAAGAAGATAAAAAAGACATTGTAATACTTCTGTTCACAGTTATAATTTTGGTGTATCTGTTTTATAAATTGTATAAGTAAGTGTGTATTTTATTTTTATAGATTATTTATATATGAATATATACTTTAAAATTGAATTTTAAAATAGATTTTAAAATAAAATAAACTTGCAAAAATCACTTATTAATGTACTTTCCATGTCTTTAAGTATCACTTTGCAACATGGCTACACAGTATACCATTGTATGACAACCTATTTTTTTTTTTTATTCAATATACCCCCATTGCTGGATATTTAGGTTTTTAAAATTTTTCTCATATAAATTCTGTTTTTTTCCCCTACAGCTCTGATTATTTCCCAGAAGTCTCTCACATCTTTTTCTTTTACTTCTATATCTCTTTAAGCCCTGAAGTCATCACTGCTGGTTATAATTATGCTCTGAAGATGAACAAGATACTTACCAGGTATGAATAATCTCTCCTTATATGAGTGTCATATACTAAGATCAACAATATAAAATGCAAGTTGAAAATACTTGGCTTTAAAGCATTACTTTCCTTTACAAGAAAATGCAAAAATAACAAGTGGGTTTAGCAGCACAATATGATATAAACTGTGCAGAAAATTTTCTTGTTCCAATCGGTCACATATTGAGCTTCTAGATCACATCGCTCCTCTGTGGTACTGTGGGTTTTCTTTGCCTGGAATTTCCCAGGACAGAGTCATGAGAAGCAGGCCAAGCTCACCTAAGCAAGGCAAGCCAAGCCAAATAAGCAATATTCCTCAAGTGCTGTTTCTAAGTGCCTTGCACTGTATCTCTAGGTATGGCCTGGACAGAAAGGAGAGTTTTTGAAGAACCATGGCCAACAGAGACTTATTTATAGGAAAAAGGACTCCATGTTGGCAGACAGATGAAAGGCTGTAACAATGACCTAGAACTGTTTGCTTAAAGGAGTTCTCTCTCAGGTGTCTTATTTGATGTGAGCCTGTGAGTGGAAGCTCAAATTTCAATCAAATGGACAAAAACCTGCAAGGCACAGAAAACCGACACAAAATCAGGCCAGTGAGTTGTTTCACATGAACATAACTACCTATGATTTCCAGAACCTTCTACTTGAAAAGTGAATGGTAGGGTGGCTGAACTGTAGAATTTGTGAACTTAGAGATACCTCTTAAAGCTTAAACTGGCTTTCCTAAACTTCAACCATTTGACTATCATCTTCACGATTTTGTCCTATTCCTTCCTGTACCACCTCCAATGAGACTTAATATTTTCCTCTCAAGGGCCTCACAATTTACTGAAAGAGATTTAGCCTCATCCTAAGAGACAATATCCATGAAATTCTAAGATTACATGCTTGTTGGATTTTTATAGGTGCATGAATGCTAAAAAAAAAAAAAAAAAAAAATAGTGTACCTCCAAACACAGTCTTCATGTTACTGTGAATATGCATTCCACACTTGGTGTACTGGTTGAAGGAAAGCTCTCTTAGGACAATGCACAAAGTGCGACTGTCTATATAATAGTAAATCTTTGAGACTTGTTTTTCTGAAACCCCTACAGGCTATAAATGAAGCCAAGTTTAAGAAGATTTAAATAAATGTCTAGAGGTCAGAGCCACAACAAGCCATTCACTTAGAGGTATTAAAGATACTAACTTGACTCCCTGATGTCGGATAGACTCATTACTACTGTGTCCTACATCATATAATCTAGCACAGTTTGAACACTGGCCCATGTAGATCTTTGTTCTGATCCAAGATTACATTCTTTGTCTCTGGGCTCACCTTTCTGCTTACAGAACTCCTTAAGCAACATTCACCTCACAAACTAGATGAACTGACAGCCACTCTCTCTGCCCTTTGGAAGCCCTGCTGACTGATGCCTAAGTGCCCCATGTGGTCCGAGGTAATAATCTCCACCCTGGAACACCGAGCAGCCCACACCCCAACCTTACACCCCTCCCCCGCCTCCTTCTGTCCCCGCTTAGTTATCTCTTTTGTAAGAGTGTGTTGTGTTTGTCCCCAAGCCTCTTTATGGAAGTTATTCTTGTCCATGAAATTCAAAACTGAATTAAATAAAATATAAACCAGAGATAGAGGTATGCAAAAAGAGTTGTTTCTATGACAGCTAATCTAACTCTGTGAAGACATTCAGGTGGGTTGCTAAAAACTGCCATGTTGGTAGGACAGCGGAAACTGAAGGATTCTCCACTCTGGTGGCCTCCTGGGCACCTTAAATTCTCCCTTTACTTCAAAGCTTCAAAGTGTGGGAGCTGTAGACAAGCAATGTGGCGGTGGTTCATGCAAAAAGATGTATATTGTTTTAAGCTTAAAATGCTTAAAGTATTTAAACATTTATATGTTATTTATATTTCCCTGTTTTAGACACATTTTAAAATTCACCTCCCCTAACTCCTGTTCCATTAGAACCTTCTTAAGAGAGTACATGAGAGCTACTTTCACTGCTGGGCCTGAAATACTGCATGTCTTATGTGTCTTGGCCTTGGCCTGTCTCATGGGATGTGAACTCTCCAAGGACAGGGCCTCCATCTTATCCATTTTTGCTGATTATATGGAACTAAGGCCTTGCAGCTACTGATCAATATTCTTAGAACTGAACTACAATGTCTTTGTTCTCATTAATTTGGATGCCTTCAAGTTGACTGTACTTCCCACCTTGATCCTGAGTCATTTTTCCTTACGGCCAAATAACTCAGCATATGTGGGATGAAAAAATGCCTGTCACTGAGCTGTCCATTCTTCCAGGATTGGCTAGTAGGGGGAAGCAGAGGAAGGGACTTCTGGAAGCCTGACCACGGCTGAGGTATGGCTTGGCCAATTAAGTACGTCATACTAGACTATTCCACGAATGCTATAGGATGGCAAAGTAATTCATCACCTATATTTAAAGTTGAATTTACCGATATTTTATGGTATTGGATATTATTTCTATTAACATTTTATGCTGAAATTACAGAATGATTCGTGAGTACTGAATTTTTGATTGCTTTTACACTTGCTGGGACACTATTAAACTTGATTTACGTTAATAGCACTGTAAGAAGATATTAACAATGAAATTTCCAAAAGCACTTAGCATCTCATAATTGGAGTTAAATGACAAAAAAAATGAGGGGATAATAAAGTAAAGCGAGAAAAGGAGAGAGAAAGTTTTGACAATATTCTTTTTAACCTGTGGTTCTTAATAAGATTTTTGCAGGATTGTTTTAGGTTAGGAAAGAATCAAATCTGTGACCAAGAGAGATGATGCTGATTTATTAGAGGAGTTTTATAACACAGAAAAAGACCTAGCTGCAGGTAGACAGTGCAGAATTTACTACTTCTAGGAGAAAAATCTCCTGATTTCCAGAATAGGGAGAAAATTTCAATTACTACCCTTTTCTTCTGTCCATGGTGACTAGAAAACAACCCAGTTTTTTTAAAAATAAAAAATTAACATAGTCATGACTGCTGAATTAGAGAGGTAGACATTTAAAACAAAGATGTCAAAGCCAAAACAACAATAACAATTGCTGTAACAAATTTTGTAGTGCCCTCATTATTTATAGGCTTCATGCTAATCGATTTATATACACATCTTCATTTAGTCTTTACAGTATCCCTATACATTAGGTACTATTATTATCTCCATTATACAGCTAAGGGAAGTTAGAGATTCAGAGAAGAGATTCAGAGAAGTTAAATGACTTTAACAAGTAGCGCTGCCAAGATCTGAACCCAGGAAGTCTGGCTCCTGAGCCATTTCTTACCACTGCACTACTGGGAGCATAACTGAGTTATTAGTACCTGGTTCATGTCCAAGCCATATCCATTGACTCTGGGTGCTTTTGCCTTGGTGGGCTTCTTCCTCCCTAAAAAACTTTTCAAACTTGTATTTTCTAATTGCATTAGCAGAAAGACAAATATAGTAATATTATCTATTAAACATTTTTTTGACCAAAAAGTTCACCTTTTTAATGATTTAAGATAAATTAAAACACTTTCATAGACCCCCCCAAAATGCGGTGGGCCGTAGACATTGCATCTACTGTGTCTCAAGGAGAAGCTGACCCTGGTTAGCCTGACAAAAAAGCCCAGGCTAGAACACAAAACGTGAGATCAGCAGAATCTAGAAAGCTATGGTGACAGAACAAATGGAAATAACATGAGAAGAGGAATGAGATGGTTTTCATCCCCTTGTTTTTTTGGCGGACAGAGGGCTTGGGTCCTTGACTGCAACCCTGGAACTGACGAGGTCTTCATGGGCTTTACCTTCATCAGTATACTTTGGGTATACTGAATTTGGACCTTTGACTGGTAATACTGCCTACAAATTAAAGGAGTATTAGAGATGACCATGTGGTCAGTGATAGCATCAGCTGCTTGATTAGGATTCTGACCTGGGCTCCTGTTTGGGACGTGATTCCCTAGAAACACAGAGGAAAGCTAGCCCAACTCCTCGGTCATCACAGCCATCCACTGTGGTTTCTGTCCCAAACACATGTGAGATTCCTCCACTAACATTTCCGCCCAACCCAATATGTTTCACTTGACCCATTCTCTTTGGAGCTGATAGACTAGAGTTCCCTCCAAGAAGGCCCAAACTTGAAAATATTCTGAATAAAAGTGATGAGGGGGGAAAAATCTATTTTTAGTTCCCAAATTGCTACTCCACTCCTAGCCTGGATACAAGACAAATTCAAACGGGTATAGCCATGTTACCACGTAAGGGTTTAATATCTGTTTTGTTTTATGATAAAAGTAATCTCAAGTTAGCTTGACTTGAATTGAATCGCTTGCCTGAAGGTCTCTCAATGGTAGATTTAGTAGCCTGAACAAGATTTATGTGTAGACATTACATAAAATTCTCTTTTAAAGCCATGGTTTAAAAGGGAGTATAAATGTATACATTCGGTAAATAAGAAAAATGTGCCAAGAATCCAGGATAAAATACCTTCCTTGTAGTTTTTAACATGTTTAAGTTCATATGATTTTATTGACTGACTTCTTTAATTGACAAGGTTCTTTTAAGCTAGAGAGCAGATAGCCAAATTCACAGCATTCAGACTTCACTTGGAAAATGGGCATTATTTACCTTAAAAATGATTGAGAATGTGAATCTGGGATTCTGTTAAGATCATAGTTAACAAAAGGCACGAAGTAAAAAGGTAACTGATAAGCAAATGATAGATGACTGAATGGATAGATACATGAACAGATTAATGAATAGATAGGAAAATAGATGGATAATACAGATGAATGAATTAATAGAGACACAAATGGATAGACAAGTAGATGACAGATAATAGAAAGATATTCATAGATCAATACATGGTTAGAAAATGGATAGCTAGATGCCCATGGATGAATAGATGACTGGGAAGCAGAACAAATAGTTGATATATAAATGAATATAGAGAGATGAATGGGTGGATAGATGCTGGAGATTGATGAATGTAAGGATAAATTTGGAATGAAATTGCAGATAGATGCAAAGGTACAACAATATCACAATTGTACCCAACTGGAATGGAATACCAATGAAGATAATGTCATTTCTCTCCATGGAGCTCTTTTAAATAGTTTAACTCTTTTGGGGGATGCATAGGCTGGAGGCAGGAAATCAGTCAGTCTCTAAGAGCTCTGCAGTTTCATAATAAATATGTCAATGATAGGAAGAAAACACATGGGTGTGCCATGATTTAGCCCCTTCAGCATCCTCCACAAGGCTCAGTTCCGGCCACTTGGTCTCTTTGAACCACACTAGAACAACGAGGGAAGTGCAGAGCAGCTCCCATGCATCTTTGGTGATGTACGAAAGCCATGCCTTTTTGCCACTTCTTTAATTCTGATATTCATATATACCTTTGCCGGTAGACCTACTCGGGAAGGCTTGGCACTGTAATTAATCCATGTCACAGAAAGATGTACTATCGACAGAATTTAAGAGTGGGTTTGAGCCGCTGTGACGAGTAGGGGCACCTCCGCCTGTGTGATATAAATTCCTCTGCTAATTGGATTGCAGGAGCTAATCAGAAACCAGAAAGGGAAGGAAAAAAAAAATTCCATGTTCCTCCTGCTGCTGCTGCTGGCTGATAAAGCAGACAGCTCCTTCCAGGACAGGGGGTGCTGGAATTGAATCCTCATGCGGAGGTCTTACTCCAGATGGCTATCTCCAAGGAGACGCATCCCTTCTGTCCCAGGGCCAGGAGCAGACAGACAGAGCGGTGAGAGAAAAGAGTAGCGTGATTCTCAGAGAGATTTTACTACCGAGTCCCAGAAACAGAGTGAGTGGGGGAGAGGTGAAAGGATAGGAAATTAAAAGGCGGAGGGACCATCCAATGGCCTGAGAGAGCTAGAAGCTTTGTCTGAAATGAGGTGCTACTTCCTGGGCCACGAGCATGCCTGCCATCCACTTGGGGGCATAACTTCAGGAGGCCTCACCTCCGCAGTGGGGACTCTGAGCGCACAGGGGAAAACCACCCAAAGCTTGCCGTTTGGCTTAAGACACCCTTGTACCCACTTTCCTGAAGGTGAAAAGCCAAGGAAGGAGGCCAATTCCATTCAGTACAGGGCAAGCACAGTTCAGAAGCTCGAGCTGCTCAAGCTGTAGGGAAGAAGGGAGAAAGAGCCCAAGATCTGAAACGTCTCGCCTGCTGGAAACACTCCATCTCCTCTCATTCCCTCCAGGTTTTGGATGAGGGTTAAAAAAAAAGCAAGTTCCTGTTCAACATCCTGTGTACCTTTTCCACCAAGGATCAATAGTTGATTCCAGCCCTCGGAGTGGTTAGTGGTTATTAGCATTGCTTAGACCTTGGGGGCCTTTATCTCTTCTTTGCTTTTCTAAGGCTCTACCACTTCTCCAGAGGGGAAAATATATGCCTGATATTTGGTTCCACCAAGCTGAATCCCTGCAGTTATCTTTAAATTCCTCTTTTCCGCCTCTCCTGTATTCTTTTCTCTCTGTGATTACCACTTCTTTGCCCATATTTCTTCTGGAGCCCTCTACATAGGCTAAATCCTTAGCCATGATGAGTCGGCAGAAAGCCCCTCTTGCATACAACAAAGACTTCTGTTTTCTTTCTTTCCTTTTTTTTTCCCTATCTTTTGGGCGACACGATAAAAAATAACCCTGTATTTATGCAAATTGCAAAGTAGCGTGTGATAATGAAAACAAAACAGTGCTGGCCCGCAGCCAAGACATGGCACTGACGGGGGCTCCCGACCATTCGGCTCTTGATTCTTCGGGGAAAGCAGCTGTAGAGAAAGGGGATACAGAACACGGTCGCCACCCGCGCGCTCCCACGCGCACACCCTCGTTCGCACGCATTCCGGTACCGTCACCTCGGCGCCAGCCAGCCTTAGGATCCACGTGAAGTTCGGCTGCCTCCCGCCACCAGCACTCCAGCGTCGTCCCCCACGAGCCTCCCTGCCCCCGGCTCCTGATTCCCTTTCAGGAATTTACAAACATTTCCCGCAGATCAATATCTGTATTGATTATTCATTGTGAGTGAGTCGTGTGTCTTTGGTGATCCGGCTCGCAGAGGTAGCAGCCAAAGCCTGCTGCAGGGGAAAAAAAACCACAGAAGGCGAGAGGGACCCAGCTCTTGCTGGGTCTGCGGCTGTCTGTCGGCAACACAGAAAGGAAGAGAGAAAGAGGAAAGCGCTGGGAAACGAAGGAATGGACGAGGATGGAGGAGAAAGAGGGAGCAATAGCAAGAAAAACCAAGCGATGGCTGGACATCTGGTCACCGGGCTCCTTGGTGGCTTAGAGGAAACCCCCATCTTGGGTCTGCTGATCCGGCCGTCATGCACTGGACTCCCTCTGCTCGGGGAGCCAGAAGTGACTCACAGTTTTGGTATCTCCTACGTAAGAGCTTTGGGGGGATTCCTTGGCTGGCTGTCAGGAAAGGAAGAAAGCGACAGCAGTGAGGTAAAACACGATTACTTCCAACTGCCTGGCGGAGGACACGCAGTCGCTTGGTTTGCCTGGAACAGCTTGCAGCTTTCTGATGGCACGCGGACGGAGAATAATTAAAAAGGCCAGCATCACTTACGAAGTGAGTAAATACAAAGCCGTTCCAAACGTGCTCTCCAGCTAATGAGAAGCTGTAATTTCTTAGACTTCAAGGCAAAACAAGACAGTGATGGGGCTCAGTGGAGTGTGTGTTTGCGTGGAGATGGGGGGGTGGGGGCCGGTGGTGGTGGAGATAAATCGACTAATTGTTGGCAATGTTTAAAAAAGGGATTACTGGAAAAGACAGTGAAATGATGACAGGAAAACATCTTGGACCAGAGCCAAAAAAAAAAAAAAAATCAAGGCAAATCAAGTCTGCAGCTGGGAGAAAACACCCATTGGTCCTGTCGGAAGCTCACACAGGAATTGCTCAGTGTTCCTCAGCAGAAAATGGAATGTTGTGTGGGCACCAGGGGACAGGACCAGGTTCCACCAGAGTGACCCGAGGAAGGATCCATGGCATGCCAGGTTATGGCATACTTTGAGAAAACAGAACAAAACAAAATTTTAAAAAACAACGCATCCTTTGCTTTTAATTGGAGCTCCTGCTTGCTCAAAATTGCTTCAGTCTATTCAAGGCAAGCCCGAAATGTGCCTTCTGATTGTCGCTTTGTCTCCAGGAAGCTGCTGCAATGTTACAGACATATGCTGGCCAAAGGAGGTTGAGGAAATTCAGTTTTCTGTTGACGGGGCTTTTTGCAAAGTCTGCCAGGGGACTGTCTTTGCCATTTGGGATTCCTCTTCTGTTGTCACCCAGCTGTGGTTTGGTGAGTCCAAAACCAACCATGAGCAAGACTCTTTTAAGACAGGGTCCAAACACATATGACAAATTGGGGACCCCCAGGAATAAACTGAGCTGTCTGGTTCCCCTACACATGAATGGAGTTGGGTATTTATTTATTTATTTATTTAGGATTTCTGGGACTGGAAGGTCAGTCCTTCTCACTGGGGTTTTACTCTTCATGTTGCTTCGTTATTTCAGACTCCCCAGTACATTGCAATTTCCCGAGCAGAAGGAATATATCCTTCAGAAATGTGCTTGGACATTGAAAGGAGGAGGAATTAAGCCAGTTGTGCATGACTTTGACACCTTACACTGCATTTCTTCAGCATTCATAGAGACCTATGTCTGTTGGGTGTGAGTGTGAGAATGTGTGAGTGTGTGTGTGTGACGGCATTATGTGGAGTATTTGCATGTGTGTTGCACTGTGTCTGTGTGTCTCTCCATGAGAAAGGAAAAGAGTGAAGTCGGAGCAGATGAAATGTTTGGGCGTTTTTATAATTCATGCAGAGAATGTTCACTGCGGCAAGGCAGACAGCCACCCATCCCTGGACCCTGCCGCTCTGGAGGGCCTGTACAGACCTGATCTGAATGTTTAATGCAGGAGGCGAAATTAGCATACTAACCAAGGATGTCAACCCCTCCTTGCAATCAGTAAATGGCCGTCTCCTCTCTTTAAAGCCGGCACTGCTATGCGCGCCAGCCACTTAACCATGTCCTCTGTCAGGTCCTTTTTTGTGTTTGTTTTTTTGTTTTTGTTTTTGGATGAAAGACTGGAAATTCATTAATGAGAAGGGAAGGAAGGGCTTCAAGGGGCTGTAATGAAAACAAATGATCCTCTTTAAATCTCATGTCGGCCAAAGCCAGGGTGGGGGTTGCTTTCTCTTCTGGGGCTGGAGAATAGGAAATTCCACAGACGACAGACCACTTGATGAGAGCCCAAGAATGCACTGCCTGCAAATTTCTTCTCTGTGGCTAAGACCAGCCATGGCCAGTATGTCTGCGTTAATAAAACTAGAATAAGCTTTATCTTAAGAACTGTAAAGTGTGGTCTACCAGATGTCCTTTCATTCCATCACAGGTTATCAGCATTTCTTGACCTTGTAAGGCTAGGAAGAGCCTTCTGGAATCTTTTGGCCAATTGCCTCTGCTTTTGAAGTAATACACATTTTTCTTTGGGGTTATGCTTTAGGCCTTTCCCAAAGGAAGTAGCTGCTTTTATTTTAATCTCTGTCACACAAAGAAGCATACAAAGGAGATGATTTAACTTCCACTTCTGTAGAGTCCATACTAAAGCAGACAGAATGCTGTCTAAGAGAAAATACCCTGCCAGGTATTTGGGTTTCCTTTCTCTTTATTTTAGCCACTCTGTCCTCAGAAACAAACCTCTCCCCTTCCATTGTATTGTACTAGTTTGGTGCTAAGCCAGGGGTCACACACTCTGAAATCTCCAGGGATCTGTGGGTATCAGCCTGAGGAGGCAATAGGGAGGAGTGGGGCTTGGGATAAACTGGGCACAGAACCACTCATTTTTATTTAGGGGAATAAAGGTGCTGCCTTGTGTTGCTTGATCTTCCAGGGTTCCAAGAGGCAGTAGAAACTGGTATGTTTAAAGAGAAAAATATATCAATTTTGAAATATTGGCTGAAAGTGTTCTTTTTTGAAAAAAATCTACACATCAAATAAAGCATGTTTCTGAGGAGAGACAGCTGACAGCATGCCAATTTGCAATCATTTTAGTTTAAAATAGCTAGTGCTTTTTTTTGTTAATTTTGTAATTTTTTTAATGCCTAGTCTTTCCGTGAAATATTTTAATAAAAAAATACAGATGTTAGCAACTGCTTGAAAAATATCATGAGTGTGTTTTTTGAGGGAAGTGCTAATTTAAAACAATCAAGAGGGGAAGGAAATGGTTTTCTGTATGGCCTCCTGGCTTTCTGGTCACTGGCCTCTTAGTAAGCAGGGTCTATGTCATCTTTATCTAAGGTAGTGATCACCACAGACATTTTCATTTTTATTTTTTTTTTATACCAAAGTTATAACTGGGAAGATAAAATATCTATAAAGAATTATGTTTCAATATTTTTCATGTGTATTTCCATCAATTTTAAAGGCAATTAGTGATGAGTACTATTTTAACATTAAAACAATTTAAAAACATTTTTTCTTCTTATTTATCCACAGAGCTCATCCCAAGGGGGTAGGAAAAACAGAAAGAATTCCCCAGAAACGAGAGATCCTGCCTGTAGTTTGGAAGAAAACCTTTCCACAGCACCTGAAATAACTTCAACAGGAAAAGGCCCCTCAGCCAGTGGTGAAGGGCAGCAAGAGGGCCTGTCTCCTCACACAATTGCACAGGGCTTTCCAGTTTCCAGGGTGCTCTTCACACATATTATCCTGTTTAATTCTCACCACAACCAGGCATGATAGTATTTAGCTTATTTTATAGATGAAGATCCTAGGCTCAGAGAGGTGATGAAATTGCATAAGGTTGAAAGCTGGTAACAGGTATTCATGGGTCTTCTGGGTCCTAATCTGATGCTGTTTTTATGAATCTGATGAGGTTTTTATAAAAAATCTTCAGACCTCCAGACCCAACACTTCCTATATTCTTGATTTTCTATAACCTCCCACCTTACTCCCTCACTATGAGGTCTTCATCTCGTACTTGGTATAATTTATAGTCATGAGCACTTTAAGAAATGGTCCCTGTATCCTGCTAGCAGTTAACAACCACTGCTAAGTTCCAACTGGCAGGGGCAGAAATCTTCCTTAACTTTCTACTCCTTGCTATTTATTCCCATCTCCCTCCTTCCCTTGAAAATCAAGTTGACCTAAAGGCTGGTCTACATGTGCCCTGTCTTGACTCCTTCACCTCCTTCAGCATCTCTACACAGAGCACTCTGTTTACATTTCTACTTCCCCATTTAACTGCTCAGGTCAGTGGTGCCCAATTCACCTGTGCTTTCCTTCCCAGGATGGTCGGATTCCTCTGGCCACTCCCTTTCTCATGACCCTCTCCTCCTCTGTCATTACTGACACTGTTCTAGGCCAAATTTCCTCCTTCATTAAGGGTGGCATCACCTCTGACTTATCTTTCCTTTTCATCCCTTAAATAGTAGTGTTCCCCAAGAGGGGTTCTCTGTGGCTCTCTTCTCTTCTCAACTGTGCATAGTTTGCTTTGTGCAAATGTAAACCCCTGGCTTCAATAGTTGTGTAGGAACTGGTCATCCAATAATCACCTCCAGCCCAGACCACTTTCCTGAACTGAGCCCCTAATATCTGGCTGTCTGACTACCTCTTCTTGGGAAGGTTCCCAGCACTCCCAACTCAATACACCCTGAACTGAGCTCATCAACATTCTCAAATCCGCTCCTCTTCTGCATCCTTTCCCCCCTCCCCCCCTACTGTCAACTGCTCTTTAGGTTCTTTCAATTCTACTTTTCCTAGTGGCTTTCTAACATCTCTCTTTCACTACATCCCTACTGCTCCTCTCTTGACTTCTTTCCACAGTGGCTTTTCTTACACATGATGCATTCCCTGTACTACTTCTAATTGATCTAAAGAAAGTACAAATGTGATTATTTTGCTCGTCTCTGTAAAATCCTTCAGTGGATTCGACTTTTCTAACTTGGCTTTTAAGGCTTCTCATGATCTGGGGCTTGCCTCTCCCCAGCCTTCCCCCTTGAGCCTCTTCCATTTCCCACTCTATGCTGTAGGTCATTCAACACCCATGGCTCTTTCATGCCTCTGGAGTTTCATACAGTGTTCCCACCACCTGGAATGTGTTCAAGGCTACCTTTTTTTTAATTTGGCCAATTCCTTCTTCACCTTTGAGGCTCTGATCCAGGAAGAAGCATTACCCACACTTTCAAGTCTCCCACTTTAGGTCATGTGCTGCCACAAGCCCCTGGCCCTGCCTGCCTCTCTCAGGACATTTACTCTGGTTTTACCATGATCAGTTTTTCCTATTTGACTGTGACACACTTCCAGATGGAGACTCTGCCTTTTATCCCTGCGTTCCTAGCACAGGTCCCAGCATATACTGTGTGCTTAATAAATTAGTATTACTGTGTTTATTCTGAGTATAATAAATAATATTTTTTTTTAGCTCTGAGATTATAGCCTCCCAAAATAATCAAACTGAGGGAAATATAGCAACCATTTCCCATAGTGAAAAAAGGATTTCCTATGGTGCAATTCTCACTTACATCAGTTTTTTTTGAGTTCTGTCAGGTGAGAAATGAACACTGAGGTGGTCTTTAGGTGTTTGCTGATGTGGTAGAAACTTTGGAGTTAATTAGAAGCTCTGGCTAAAGCTGAACTTCCTCTGTGGAGTTCCTGGGAGGAAACACTAAATTAACAGTTCAAGGTTACTATTAGAAAAATAGTCTGTTTCCCTTAGGTTATACCTCTAGAGCCTGGTCTTCTCCCTGCCACTTCTAAGATGTTTCCACTTTCCTTTTGACCTGGCTGCATCTGCCACCTTATCCCTGGTCTTTCCAACAAAGTTGAACACCCCTGAGGTCAGAGACGGCTAAATGCTTCTTTTGCTTATCTTCCAGCAGCAGCAGATTCTCAAGCACTCAATGAATACTGGTTGAATCGAGCAGTGAGAAAAGCTGCCCACCACAGGAGAAAAGAGGATGGTTTTGTAAGTGCCCGTCTTCCACGAAGCAGAAAATAGCATGAAATCACCAGCACCATAGCCTGCTGGCGGTCCCCAGAAATATCTCAAGACATCACTAGGAACTCCTCAATCTGCAAAGACTCTTTATCTTGTTACCCTTGGTACTTATGTTCTATAAAGTCACCCAAAGACTCTGAATTAGCAAAAACTGCACCCTTGCTCTTAGGGGAGATACTGGGTTAGGTTCCTTCGAGCCTATGGCACAATATTTTTGTCAAATGATCAATTTAATCTTGTTTTATCTGTGTTAGTATTTGAAGATACCATATTACATATATGTGTGTATTATAATACACACACACATATATTTAAATCATTAGCAATGAATTCAAGGCCAGTATCACTACAACTCATGCAGTATATATGAGTGAAACCTATCTAGTACGTCCATTCTCTCTGTAAGGCGCATCATAGCCTTTTTGAGCTTAAGCCCACAAGCGGCACTTCAGCATTGTGCTTGGGAGCCATTTGAAAGAGTGAACCAAAAGCACAATAAATGAAAAACAGGACACCAAACAGACAGTGAAAAGAACATTAATTACAGTATGAGAGTTGCAACAAGAAGACGGTTGCCTAGTTAGTTCGGTCTTAGCTGGGATGTGCAGAGTACATGACTCAAAAATTTTGCCTCCCTGTACATGTCCGCCAGTGACTCTGAAAGAGCTGCAAGCAGTGATATGGGATTTATAAATATATTTAAATGAGTAGGTGAATTTTCACATACAGAATCTGAAAATAATGAGGACTGACTATGCTGCTAGGATATGTTGATGAACAGTAGAGCTTTTACTTATTTCTAAATGGAGATTATGATGACTTTGTCCACCGCGCGATCCTGATGTTGGAGTTCATTCTTTAATTTGTATAAAACTTCTTTTTGGCAAAGGATCACCTTCACATTCTTGGAACCCTTCACATTCACTAGAAGTTGTCTGACTGTTGGGGTTGAAATGGCAAATTTTTCTCAAAGAAACAAAACTTGTGATTGTTGTGATGAGATGCAAAAGCTGGGAGATCATTTAGACTCCATAACTAGCTAGGAGGAGCCTCCCATTGCCACCTGCCCAATGTTTATGATTCAAAGGTGGCCTCAGCAAAATTGACTCGTGTTAGGTATCTTTGCCCGTCTGAAGAGGATGCTGCATGGCTGTCTTATAAAGCCATTCTTTTCAGCTAAACCTTGGTCTCTTTGGGTCACATTTTCACTTACATTTCATATCGCAAGCAGCTTAGAAATTCATTTTTACTATATTTTTATTGATCCCCACCTTGGTGCAAAGAATGGATACAGAACTCTATACTAAAACTATGTCACTCTTGCACACAAGCCAAAAACACAGACATGCATGCATTTTAGAAGTCAAGAAAGAGAATCACTCAGAGTATAAAGAGAAGCATGGCAAAATGTCAGATGACGGGAGTTATAAGAGAAGGTTCTGGAATGTCTCATTGTGTCTTACTCCAAGTGAGTGTGGGGTTGGGTTCTAGCAGGACTGGAATCTCTGTTCTGTTATTTATTCTTAGTAGGATCTGTACAAAGCTGGGTAACCACTTTGAAAACTGTTCCCTCTTCTGTGAAATAGGGAGCATGCTACCAACCTTCAGAAATGACTGTGAGGATTAAATGAGGAAACATATGCAAAGTGCTGAGCTTGAAGTCCAGCAGAAAATACTACAAAAATAGAAGTTGGTAATTGCTGCTTTTGTTACAATTTTCTAGGTTCCTAGCTAGCCATCTGCTTTGACTTCTGGGCAATGTTTATTTGTGAAGACAAAGACAATTGGAGTTGAAAGACCTGCTGTAGGTCAGTTTCCTCATTGTGTAGAGGGGAAAACTGGCTGAGTGGAATTCAGCCTGTGCAGCATCGCATAGCTAGTTAGGACAGAATCAAGAGGAGAACCCAGCTCTCTGGAGCCTAATAAAGAACTATGCAGTAAAGTCCTGTGTGCCCAGATTTCCTTTCTAGAACTTTCTTCCACCACTAACAACTGTTTTCCATCCTTAGCATTCTCACCCCAAGAGTCTGGTAACCACTGCTCTGTGGGTTACTATCTTCTTTGGAAGAAAGACTCAGTGCTTGCTGAGCATCAGCCTAGTAGAATATTTTAGAGCAGGAACTACTGACCATGATTCCTTCATTTTTTTTTTTTTTGCTACAAATGTTAATAGCTACCAAGGAATAATATCCACAGCTTATTGATGTAAGACAAAGCAAAAAGGATAACAGAAACTACAGAAGGAATGCTCTTTTTAAAAAGGATCAATTATTTCTGCAGTTCTATGTAGTAATTTGTAAGATGCTCCCTTGGAAAAGCCCACAGGAAAATGCTGCTGGATATGGAACCCCCAAAGCTTATAACTGATCGTGCAATGATGGGACAAGACAACTGTGCTGGAAAAACTGTATGGGGCTGGCTAATATCCAGCGAGCCTGTCTTACTGAGTGGGCACGCCAAGTGGTCTGCTCCAGGAGCCAACGACCTTTCCATGGGTGTGGGGTGGGAGGTGAGACAGGGCAATCCTGAGGAAGCCCGTGTAGGAATTGGTTGGTACCATGGAGTGATGGATTATGTGGCATTCTAGCAAGAAGTCATATCCAGCAGGACAGTGGCAACCACAAGACGGGGCATGATATGGGCATGGGTTTAAAGGTGAAGCTGAGGTTAGAGTCTTGAGTGTGTGGTCAAGCGAGAGAGGGGTCTACTACTGTCAAGTTCAGCTAAGGGAGCTGGGTGCCCCAGATGGCCTCAGAGGCAACAATCTGGAGCTTGGGCTGGGCCCACCTCTGCTCAGCTGGGTGGGTTACTCAAGCAGGTAGCAAGGTTTGGAAGTGGTGAGGTAAGCCTGCTGGGGTTGGTGGAGCCTCACTTATTTCATTACCTAAGAGACAAATCTTTGCTTCAAATTGCTGATATTTATCCTCGGGCCAATAATAATATTCATTAGTGGGTGTAGGAAAGCCTGTGGGGCAGATTCTTTCATTTCTCCATGGCTGTACCCACTCAGTTGTACTCCTCACGCATTTGTTCTCATTCTGCTCACATCTAATTGAACTGATGAGCCACAAAAACTGACATAAGATGCAACGTCATCCGAGTCGCCTCCTTGTGGAAAATCTGGACCTGTATTTAATCTGCCAAGGTAACAGGTTTAAGTGAAACACAGCTGACATAGCCAGCCCACTAAGCTATTACATTTGCATTTTATATTGCACACGTCTATAATATTCACTTTGGTAGATGGAATTGACATTTCCATAGGATGGTAAATGCTCAGTTGTGAACAGCTTTCATCAGAGTTTTCAGCAATCCCATCATTCTCCAGGCATAGAAAAAGATCACAAAGGAGACAAAGAATCATCTAACACAATGTGCTTTGTGGGTACAGCCTGTTCAGTGGCTTCATTCAGGTTTATGTAATATCTCGTTATCCAGAATTCAACTATTTAGCAACCACCTTACTTATCAGGAACAAGTTAAAAAGAAAAGCCGTCTGAAAGCCAGGCAAGTTGTTGCTAAAGTTACATGCATGGAAGGTCAGGGACATTTCAGACCCTTCAGCATGCAGTCTTGGTTGGATGTGAAATTCCCCGTTTGCCCCCAACACTTCAAGTACCAAGCTTGAAGGCTACGCAGATGGCCAGGAGCTCCTGGAGGTAATTGTTTCAAGGCTGCCCTCCCTTGAAACAAAGGTTGTGGAAAAGGATATGGGCTCTTAGACCTTTTTCAGTGTGGGATACTCATGAGGGCTACACTGGGTGTGTTGGCCTCTGTGGGGAACGGCAAGTGCTATCACTGGTCCAGTAAGAGGTGGTGCTTCTGGATCTGCAATTCTTCTTGGTTTCTGGAGACTCCCTCTTATTCATCTGCCACTTCTTTAGAGGGTACATGAGAATATCTGAATTGAAAAGTGACGGATCATTTGTGCCATATTTTAGATTCTACACATAAGTGATATCATATGGTATTTGTCTTGCTCTTTCTGGCATATTTACTTCACTTGAGAATCTCTAGTTGAAGCCATGTTGCTGCAAATGACATTATTTCATTCTTTTTTACAGCTGAGTAGTATTCCGTTGTGTCTATGTACAACACCTCTTGAGGCAGAATATGATGGAAGATAGTATGATAAAAAAATATATACATATATATACACACACACACATACACATATATATACATACACATTTATATTTATATATATATATATAAACTGGGTCACTATGCTATATGGCAGAAATTGACACAACACTGTAATCATCCACACTCCAATAAAAAAGTAAAGCAAAGAATACCAGGAAATGTTGCCTGTCATACAAACAGAGTTCTAAAATTTAAGAGAGCGTCTGTAGGTTTTCCCACACTGGGAGGGAGAACTGTGGGAAGATCTGCTGGGAGTACATTTGAGTAGCAGGTGAAGGAATCATCTAGGAAAGCATTCCTCCCAAGGAAGGGTCAGGCACACGAGGCTGGCCGAATGACATGGGGATCAAGGGGGTGGGTAGATTTGGGACATGGGAACCTCCCACTGTGAAGATGATCATTCTTCCTGGCCAAAGCCTGAGTCCTGGTGACAAATGAAAGGCTCAGGAAGGACTCTGACAAAGCCTTTTTGAGTGATGGGACAGGGTAGCCAGGAGCATTCGGAGCCATGGTGATTGGGTGTGGACCGAGGGAAGGAAAGGAATTCTCCCCAGCATGAGGCCATTTCTGGGTGATGGCAGCGGTAGAGAGTGGAAAAGGGAAGATAGAGGTATGGGCAACTTCAGCCTGAAGAAGACCCAGGTACTCATGGCCATATCAGCCTCAGGTTCAGGAGGCCCCCTTAAGTGGCCAGCACAGTGATGTGGAACATTGCCAGCTCTGGCAGTAGGGCGAAAATGGAAGACAGTCTTGGGAATGATAGGAAGCAGTGCTTCTGCATGGACAAAGGCTATGTGCCCTCACAGCAGCCTTGACAGTGGTAGGACGAGGCACCACGATAAGGAGTGACAGGGGACAGAGAACTCAGAGACCTGTGAAGGCTGAGAGGATTTATGTGAGCACACAGGACAACCCCCTCCCCGGGTTACTTCCCACCTTGCGGGGTGGGGGGGGGGGATTTTGAGGTAGTAAGGAGGTCCTACCACTGAGGGTAGAGGTCAAAGCCACCCACATCAACATGACCCTCAGCCACACCGGTATGACCTGGAGTTATCTCAGCAATCTACACCTGGAAACGCAGTGAAGAGAACATGGGTGTCAAGAACACGACACTGTGGGTTATCAAACTCTGCTTGCACGGAGGTGGTAACTGATGTAGACGCCTCCGTCTCTATTTCCCTCAGAGCTAACAGCACCTGCCATGTTAGTCTCTAATTGTTGACTTAATCCTCCGTCTCCTCTTGGGAGCTGTGAGATCCTTGAGGGGAGGGACTATCTTTAATTCACCTTTAGATTCCCTATTCTCAACATGGTGTCAGATAAACAGCAGACACTGAAAACCAACGTTTGTTGGATGAACAGATGAATTTGTGAATAAATCAAGAGATGTCACACATGAAAATGCCAACTAAGATGAGTTATATAAACAAATGAAGGGGTAATCCCAGGACATTGCTGATAAGGAGATGCAGGGTCCCGCTCAGAGCTCTACAGGACAGGGGGGAGTTCAGGGGACTGTGTATAGTCCAAAGCGGACTCTTCCATGAGCTCTTTCAGAAACTTCTGGATTATACCCTCCAGATTGTAGCCTCCAGTGATGATCTAGTTGTTCTAAGACAGGTCCCCACAGCTTTGCAATGAGCAGACAGGTGGCGGTGCCCCACACCAACTACTCTGAGGTCTTGATCATCGAAATAGTGAAAGAGCAATAAAAGTAAGTGTCCTATAAGGTGAGATGTTACGACAGATGAACTTGTGCTGCCTCTTTAGACCCATGGCTGTCAGGAGGGTTGGGTCCTCGGGTTTGGACCACGACTGGGTGTACCTGAGTGGGCTCTGGGCCTCAGGCAGCTGTGGGGTTGCAAGTACTGTGACACGGCACAGAGGCCGTTCCCCTGTCTCCCCCTCGAGCACAGGGAGAAGGTCCACAGCCTGTGAGCAGCCCCACGCTTCCCAGCCAAGGTTCTTGGCGACGGTCTTAGTAAGCAGGGCACTGTGGTCGGGGGACATTACACAGCTAACAGGCAGTCATTTGTCTCTCGATTCCAAGACCCCCACCCCTATCCCAAGGGTGACATTCAAAGAGAGAGCCAGTCCACGGTGGTCCTTGGAGGCCCCAGAAGTAAAGGGCCCTGAATATAAGGCCCCCTGGCAGCATCCAGTCGTCAGTGGGGCCTGGCTCCCTCCTGACGGTCAGGGTCGTGGAGAAAGGAGGCTGCCCAATGACGGGCTCCTAAGCAGAGCTGAGTCTGTGTTGCTAAGCAGGATCTCCCTGTCTAGCTTTAGAATTGTTAGCACAGGGCTGAGGACAAGAAGTCTGGAGGTAAATGGATTGGGAACACAGAGTCTGGGCTGACAGAGTCATTGCCACCCACCCACGGAGCCCTGAGGTGCATGGGGGTGGGGGTGAGCAAGCCTTAGGAAACAGCTTGATTGTGACTTTTATGGAAGAGGGGTGGTCTTTCCCACCTGAGGAAATTTCTTATTTCTTTTTTTTTTACTTTTTAGGGCTGCACCTTCCGCCTACGGAGGTTCCCAGGCTAGGGGTTGAATCAGAGCTATAGCTGCCAGCCTACCACAGCTCATGGCAATGCCGGATCTGTAACCCAGTGAGCGAGGCCAGGGATCGAACTCGCAATGTCATGGTTCCTAGTCAGATTTGTTTCCGCTGCGTCACAACCAGAACTCCTGATTTCTTAATCAATCTATACTTATTGTGTCTTATTTAGGTAAGAGAGTGACGGTGAGACCAAGTAAGAAACACACACATACATTCACACATACACACACACACACACACACAGAAAGAGAGAGAGGGAGAGAGGGAGAGAATGAATATGCGGGCTATAACATCTTTCAAATGCCTTTATCTTAAAATAACTCTATATATTCTTTAGGTATGGCATTCTTAAAATAAGCAACAATTTGAGGTGGACATTTCCTCTCTTAAAACTTGCGAATGCCTTTAGTTCCTAGGCAATTAAATTTTATACGTACTAGTAATACTAAAATGGTTCCTTTGTTCTTGACTGGTTGCGAAACTGAGGGTTACAGATGTCTTCATGATACAAAATTTAGCATTTTCAGAGCGAAAGATACATTCCCTTATAATAAATTGATATACATGCATACTTGTTTCAAATATTCTAGGCACAAATTGTGAGTGTGTGAACATGTATATGTGAGTATTTAATATACTTGTGTGTGTGTGCACATATGTATGCAGACTATGCATACAATGTGTCTGTGTGTATATCTGTAGGCATGTATCTGTAGGCGTGGTGTGTGTGTGTGTGTGTGTGTGGTGTGTGGGTCAAGGGAGGCTATAATAGATGTCTGGAGGCATGCACCAGAATGAAGCCTCTACTCTCCTAGACCAAGATGTTCCATTCCACCCTTACGTTGAAACGATGTTTTTTTTTTTTTTTAAATTGAAAAAAATACATTTATATTCCAAAAGACTGAGTAGGATGATACTTTAAAAATAATTCAGCCATTTAAATTTAAGGCCTTGAAAAAAGTCGCACCCGTGGTCCAAATCTATTCTCTGGCCCAGAGCCCAAAGCATTTTCATTAGATTGAGAATTGGATACAATTTCATTCACTTTACGCTTTTGCTGCTCGGAATTTTGTTCTTCAGAGACAAGCTAACAAGTGTCGATGGCCATGCTGGCCTCAATAATAGGTCCCTTTTCTTTGAATGATCTATTTCAGTTGCATTATTACTGTTTAAGGATGGCCTTGTGCTTACAGACACATTTTCAGTGAACGTATGAAGAATGCCGATATTTCTTCTATGTGGTTTTGCCTCTACAGTTTGTAGCTCGTCTTGAGAAAAAGTCCTTAACTTCCTCAAGCCATTTGCGAGAGAGGCTATCTAGAAAATTCTCTTCTCTACCTGCTCCTCTTATTACTAAAGAAGATATTATCCAACCATATGGAGATTTCTTTAAATTTTAAAAATTAATGAACACTTTATTGTGGCCTTTGAAATTAATAGTACTGACTTCTTGATAATCCACAGAAAATTGGGGCAAAAAAACCCCCAAGCCCTTGAATAGACACTTCACACACACACAAAAGGAACCCAAATGGCCCATCAATGTTCAGATTTCACTGGCATTAAGGAAATGCAAATCAAAACCACAGTGAGAGAAACTTCCCATAGCCACCAATATGGCAAAAATGGAGGTCTGACAATACTAAATGTTAGCATGGGTGTAAGAAAGCAATGGAACACTCCTACTTCTGGTGGGAATATAGGACACTACTTTGAAAAATCGTTTTGCATTCATTAGTAAAGTTGAAAAAATGCACGTCCCTTGATCCAGCCAATCCCTTTCCACAACTTAAAGCAGTGGTTCTCAAAGTGGTCCCCTCTCCAACTGGCAGTATCACATCACCAGGCAATTCATTAGAAGTGCAAACTCTCAGATCCCGCCGCACGTCCACTGCATCAGACACTCTGAAGGTTGGGCCCTGGCATTTGTGAACCCTCTAGGTGGTGGTGATGAGGCCTTAGGTAGACGCATCACCTGAGAAAAATGTGTCAAGACACATAAGAATGTTCACATCCATCAACGAGACTCCTTTGCGTTCTATTTGGACAGTGGAATGTTACAACGTAGTGGAAATACAACGATCTAGGATGCAAATAATAATAAATAAATAAAAAAACCAAAGAAAAGCAAGGAAATGCTTACCATAAAAATCCAAGAAAACGGTTACCTCTATTGGAAAAGGAGGTTATGAGCAAAAAGGAATTTACGTGGGGGCTGGGGTTTCTGAAGGGTTGGCAATGTTCTGTGCTTTGACCTCGATGGTAACTTAAATACCTGTTTGCATTATGTAAAGTTATACTTTAAACTGTATATATGTTCTCTTCCAAAAGTATGTGGCATTTTACGACAGAAACAAATTATTGGGTCTACCAATGCTCTTTAATGTTGCTACATCAAATCAAATTTAATCAAGTAATAACGTGCCTACCTTCATAAGTATGCTTTATTCTCCTTGCACCTTAAGAAGCTGTCTGTTCTAACACTGCTTTTGTTCTTATTCCTTTTTCCCCCTGCGTTCCAACTGGGGAAAGACAGGGACAGACTCTAAGATGATCAGTTATATCATCCAGAGTCAATGACTCTTCCTCGCCCTAAAATGTGAAAGAGTTCAAAAGCAACCAGGAAGTTATAAAAATTCTCAGTGAAAGAGCTTGATGCTGCCATGTGACCCAAGGATCTGCTGACACTTACAAAGGACTTTTTGTTTATTTGCACTTCTCTTTAGTAATTATTGTTAGACTGAATTAATACAGAGTTGGGGGGGAAAAAACAACTCACTGTTTCTCCCAAGAGTCATAACGATAACACAGGAGCTAGCTGGCTCATGCTTCAGTGTTCAAAGCAGAAGATACTTTTAAAATGATGGTGAAGCTAATTTTCTTTTAACTAAGATGGGTACACTTTGCCCACAAATCTGTGACGATTGTATCGATGGCCACTTACTTTTTCACGAATGACATCATTCTTTTATGAACAGTAATAAACACTTAGTACTAATACATAAAAATTAGCTACTTATTTAATATGATATACTAAGCACAGTACTCATATACAGTAGTTACTTAATAAATGCTGACCTGACACAAGCAGCTCTGTCACCTGGAAAAACATTTCTGAAATAAAAGTACTATTATAAATTGCTACACATTTTAGCTGCCGAGCTTTTTTGGGTGTGTGTGTGTGTACTGATTACTCTTTTATGATGTAAAAATGTATGTAACATAAAATTTGCCATTTTAATCATTTTTAAATTCAGTGGCATTAATTATATTTACCATGTTGGGCAACCACTGGGCTGACCACTTTTAACCCTCATTTGAATGTCTTTATTTGTTAGAATCAACTCTTATAGCTCACATTGCTTTTTTTAAACTTCCTCTAAGATAGACTCTTTCTTCCAACGTTTGGTCTTTTGCCACCTCTGCCTGGTCCATAGTTTCATTTACAATTGGAGTCACGTGTATTATCGCACATGTGGGGAACCAGAGATTTTCTGGGTCAGTGGGGGCTTTTCCTTCCTCCTTCAACTCAGCTTCCAGGGTCCTAGTCTTGGAAGCTGCTATGTAAAACTACAGGCAGTGAAAACTCAAAGGAAAAAAAAAAGTTCACTCTTACTAGGGAAAATGTAGACTCTTGGTTTCAGGATCCTCTGGGACCCATCATGGGTTATCTAAAGTACCAAAAATTATTAGCCTGATGTCTTAGTGGAAGTACTCAGGATATTAATTCACCAGTTGTGTATAATTCCCAAGTTAGTCTCTCGTGCCAAAGAGTGAATAATTAAGCTGTAGATAATGTCATGCTGTGAGCGTGATAAAACAATAACGATAATGGTAATAGCAATAGCTAACCCTGAGCACTGAAAGGTGCCAAGCTTGGCTCCAAACCTCTTCCATGCATTACCTTATTTAGTCACCAGACTAATCCGATGGCATACATAAAATTATTAGCCTATTTTAGAGGCGAGGAAACCAAGACTCAGGGAGGTAAATCACATGTTCAGAATTACAGGATTTGAACCCAGGCAGAACGACCCCAGACCCTGGCTCTTAGTCACCACCCCAGGACCACTATTTCACTGTAGGGCCCAACAGAATGCTCTGCTTTCACGTCCTTCTGAGAGGCTGGCTATTCCAGGGGAAAAGACACAGGAACTGGATAGAAACAAGAGTAAAACACATATCTGCCTTTATTTCCTTGGGGGTGAGTGAGGGGCAGGGAAGAGAGCTCAGAGAGTTAGCTGGCTAGTAATCAGTAAAAAGGGCTAAAAGAAGATATTAAAAATACATCATGGTGATTTAGATGGGAGGAGATTAATTTTAGCTACTGGGCAGGAAGGAGGTGAATACCTGATGTAGAGCCACCCAAAGTTTCTCAGCACAAAAGGGACAGAATGAAAGCTATGCTTTTAGGAAAATAAACAGCCATCAGTGATGACCACGGCCTGGAAGGAGAGAAGACTCAGGCGGAAAGCCAGTTTAGGGGGCTTGACAGGACCACACAGGGCAGGCAGTGAAGGTGGAGCTGGGACAGTGACTGGGGGAGCAGGAAGGCTGGGGGTGGGGAGAACTGATGGAAGAAGGATAGACAGACCAACGCCTACAAAGGGCCAAGTTGATAGTAAGATTCTAATCAGGCAGATCCATCGTGGCTCAGCAGTTAGCGAACCCGACCAGCATCCATGAGGGCATGGGTTCGATCCCTGGCCTCGCTCAGCGGGTTAAGGATCTGGTGTTGCTGTAAGCTGTGGTGTAGGCCGCAGATGTGGCTTGGATCCCACGTTGCTGTGGCTGTGGTGTAGGCCGGCGGCTACAGCTCCATTTGGACCCCTAGCCTGGGAACCTCCATATGCCGAGGGTGAGGCCCTAAAAAACAAACAAACAAAAAAAGATTCTAATCCAAATGACAGACAGAAGGGGGTCTCATTAAAAGGAAACTCCAGAGGAGAAGAGAATGTGGGAGGGAAATGCAGACGTCGAGCGTGAAGCTCTGGCAAGATGGAGAGGGATGGTGTCTGGGAATCTAGGTCTGACAGGGAAGTGTGAGCCAGTGATCCAGAGACTCCGCAGAGAGCTGATCTGAAAATGGAGAAGAACGTGAAGGGAGAGACAGAGTCAAATCAGGAGCGAAGACAGAACCTTGGGGGAATAATGAGAAACGAATAGGGAAGTCAGAGAAGATCAGAGAGGTCAGAAAGACAGGCAGAGGGCTGAGGGGCAGCACGGCCTAGAAGTCAAGGGCAGAGGAAACGTGGAGCACGAGGGGTGACAGACAAGATCCGGTCCTGGAAGGGGAGACCCAAGGTGAGGCACTGGATTCAGCAACACAGAGCTGTGTGGAAGCAGCTTCATCTGAGCGCTGGGGAAAGAGAGGCCTCAGAGGACACGTGTCCGGTCAGCAAGGGGAGGGAGCAGCTGGTGCAGAAACAGCTCTCAAGAGGTTTGATAATGAGGAAAGGAGAGATTCATGAGGACAGCTCGAAGCCATAGGATGATCAGAAGACGCTGAGTTTAGGATAAACCAGACCCACGGCAGAATCCAGGGTAGAAGTACACGAGGAAAGCAGGACAGTGTTGCAATAAACACGCAGGAGATGTGACAGAGAGTCCACAGGAGAAGGAATGTGAAAGACCCTGAGGTGTGGCAAGGCCCACCTGATGCTGCATGGCACACACATCCGGTGTATCAGTTGGCTCTGTTCTATGACTTTCTTTACACTGCACTGGGTAGGCAGGGAGTAGATACATAGAGGAAGCAGAGGGTGGAATTCACTGTGGTTTACGAGTAAGAATCTAAGTGTGACAGAGGGACAAGGGGTCAAGGTCATAAGTGGGTTGGATAGGAAGGTAAGAGGACAGAGAGAAAGCCTTTGCCAGGTGTGTGGCCTTGCAGGTGTCCGGCTCAGCTCTCCCTGGAAAATAAGCTGCTCTGGGAACACAGCTGATTAACAGCTTCCACTTGTCTTTGCGCCTCTGGACATACCTGGTATTTGTTCCAGGCCAGGCTGCTCCAGTGATGACAGAGGCTGGAGAGGGGACTAGGCCAGGGCCATCCAGCCCGCAAGGGACTCCTGTAACAGGCAGTTTGCTCAGGGCCTTCTCACTGGATTGGTTGAGATTTTTCTCTGTTTTGTGCACAGTCTGGGGCTCTTCCTTCCTTCTCTCCTTTCACAGGTGTTGGAACTACCTGGCAGGTTTTTTTTTTTTTTTTGTCTTTTTGGGGCCACACCCACTGCATATGGAAGGCTAGGGGTTGAATCGGTGCTGTAGTCTCTGGCCTACTCCACAGCCACAGCAACATCAGATCCGAGCCACGTCTGTGACCTGCAGCACAGCTCACGGTAACACCATATCTTTAGCCCACTGAGCAAGGCCAGGGATCGAACCTGCATCCACAAGGGTGCTAGTCAGACTCGTTTCTGCTGAGCCACAATGGAAACTTGCAGCCTGGCAGTTTGAAGACTCTCTCTCTCACTTTATACTTCTCAGGTTTGCCCTCAAAACATCTCCCACTTGCCTAATTCTATATTGCCTTCTGCTTTTTTTGGAAGTCCTGAACAGACACACTTGGATTTGCTATTGTTAGTGGGAGGCCTAGTGACTAGAAGACGTAGGTAATGAGATGTGATGACAAAGATACGAAGGATGAAGTCTATGTGATTCTTTGGTAAAAGGACTACAGACCCATGAGAAGCTGCAAATATAGTACAGAGATTCCCCTACACCCTTCATTCCACTTCCTCCAATCATAACATCTTACATAATTAACGTGAAGAAATTGACAGATATAATACTGTTAACAAGTTTATATGATTTGGGGTCATCAGTTTCTCATTATGTTTCTGTCTTCCTCATAGATATATTAATTTCATCTTCCTTGCAAAAAGCCATTTAAGAAGGAACAGTTCCCTTCCTTCCAAGTCATCCTGTTCTATAACCACACAGTTTGTAAAATGC
Source organism: Catagonus wagneri (assembly GCA_004024745.2). Taxonomy (NCBI): domain Eukaryota; kingdom Metazoa; phylum Chordata; class Mammalia; order Artiodactyla; family Tayassuidae; genus Catagonus; species Catagonus wagneri. Next base: position 2,103,527 of record PVHT020000012.1, on the reverse strand, counting down.
CTAAATAAAGCCTTGGGTGGAGGGACAAACAGAGAATCACAGATGTCCACTGAGGAGAGAGTTCTCCATCCTTTCATCCATTCATCCACCTACCCATCTAATAATCCATCAATCCACCTGTCGATATTTGCTGAGCTTTTCCTGAGCATCAAGAATCCTATGGAGTCTATTGTATTAGGATACTGACATCAAAATGGTAGCAGGTGCAATGAAGAACCAAGATATAGAGTTGTTCAGAGGGCAAAGGATGTCCAGATTTGTTCTGTGATCATTTCCACATAGGCAGTAATTCAACCAGCAGCAACCTAATGCTCAATTGCCAGGACCATGCTTTTTTTATGAGTCATTGTAAAGCGGCAAGTGCATTGACATATACTTCATAAATGCTAAATAATAACAAGTCAGTGAACCTAGAAGTATTGGATTCAGTATTTGAGACATTAAACCCAAGTGATGCTGTTCTAGAAGGAAGGCAAACAAATAAATCAACCCCAAATCAAATGAAGCCCACATCCATCCCTAGCCAGCAGTGGGTGTTGTCTAGAACGCTATTTATGGGTGAGTGGTTCTCTCATGAAGGGGCACTTGTTAGTACTTTACCTAACACATCACACACAACGTCTTGCCTGTGATTTGGGAGGAGAGTTTTTTATCTGACTCAAAGCAGACAACAGCAACACTATGTTCTTAAAGCTTCAATTCGCTTTATCTGATGCCAGAAAATAATATCTGCTGAAGCTCTAGAGAAGAGCAACAGTCACCCCACTGAGCAATTAGACTGATCCTGGTGGGGAGTCTCTGTAGGCAGTATAGGGAGACCCTGTTTATAATTCAAAGTCAGGATTTAGTTTTTCTTTAAGATGTAAGTCTCTCTAGGGGTGGCTATGATTCCCTGAGGATTTAGGCACACTGCAAAGAAAACCCAAAATGGCACACCTTGTGTATTGGCAACAGAATCAAACTATAGCACAGTTTGAATGCTTTTCTGATTCAAGGTCCAAATCTCTGAGCACAGTCTGGGCGTGGGATCTCTGGGCCTCACACCTCCTCTCCAAGAATCTGCTGTCTTAGTTCCACATACAAACATGATATACCTCAACCCACATCCCTGCAGTCATTTCACAGTGATGACCCCCTTGGGAGCAAAGCCCAACTGTCCAAAGCAAAAGACTAATAGCAAAGCCTATGGCAAAGAGGAGGTGATGATTAAGATACCTCTGGGAGTGAGAAGACGGACATGATCTTGTTTTGAATAGAGTCTAGGAGGATTTTCCATCCTTTAACCATCATTTCCTAAAGGATTTTACTCCCATTGAGTTACAGCCAAGGAGAGGAGAGCCAAGGAGCCTACATAAGACACCTAGATCTGGCCAATGAAATGCTGAGTGGAGGATGGTGCCAAAGGAAAGGTTCGGAGCCAAGAAACAAAGGGTGAAACAGCCATCAGATGACAACCTTGTTAATTCCACTGCAAATCGAAGAAGGTTCCAGCCATTTTCCACCTGGTTCATCACATCTAACAGAATTGAACGTACATGTGACCAGAACAAAACTCTCAATGGCTAGGGCAATGGTTGTCAACCATCATTGTGCAACAAATTCACCAGAGGAGTTTGTTAGAGGCAGATTTCTGCTCTTCAGCCTCAAGGTTCTCACTTGGTAGATATGGAAAAAAGCTCGGGAGGGTACATTTTTAGTAAGTTCTCTAGGGCTGGAGGTGGAAGGATTGCAAAGCAGACTTTGGAAGTAACCGCTTTAAGTCAGTGCTTTTCAATATCCATGTGAGTATACCATCCAAGAGTTTAGGGAGTATTTCAGAAGAATCTAGCCCAAGTTTCTCATTTGGCAGATAAAGAAAATCAGGGAGTTAAGTAACTTTCTAAAGGTCACACAGCCAGGTTTAAGCAGAAAGGACTAGAAGCAAAGCCTAGTCATAGTGCCGTTTGAATTCACTATACTGTGTGATGTGGTTACTTTCCTCTCCGTTAAGTCCTGTTGGACATACACGCACATAAGTAGAAACTAGAACATATCTGAATTATTTTGGTAATTTTTAAGTCCTTTGAAACAACTGTTAAGAGCTTGAGTGATGCCAATGCAAGCCTTGGAAAAAATAAGTTCAAAAAGAAGTGGTACTTACCCTCTCTCAAGTCAGCGATGAAGAAGATGACAGCAGGGATTCAAAGTTGTCCTCTGAGCAACCTCAATGTCTGGATTCCGCTCAAAGCCTAAGATAAAGCATAAAGTAATGAGTTACAAGAGAAGAAAACCTAAATGTCCATCGACATATGAGTGGATTAAGCAGCAACATGAATGGAACTAGAGACTCTCATACTAGGTGAAGTAAATCAGAAATAGAAAGACAAATACCATATGATATCACTTATATCTGGACTCTAATATACGGCACAAATGAGCATTTCCACAGAAGAGAAAATCATGGACATGGAGAACAGACTTGTGATTGCTAAGGAGGAAGGAGAGGGAGAGGGATGGACTGGGAATTTGGGGCTAACAGATGCAAACTATTGCCTTTGGATAAGCAATGAGATCCTCCTGTATAACACAGGAACTATATCTAGTCACTTATGATTGAGCATGATAATGTGAGAAAAAAGAATGTATACATATATGTGTGACTGGGTAGAAAATTGACAGAATACTGTCAACCAGCTATAACAGAAAAAATAAAAATCATTATAAAAAAAAAGAGTTATAACAGAAGGTACATAGTCCTGATGCTGCACCAAAAGTATAGTAAGTGCTTTCCACAAGCTGTGCTAGAAGCAAATCAGATTTAAGCATCATAATTACTCTCGTCACTTTTAGGTGGATTCCTCACTTTACTTGGTGTGGCCATGGTCAGTTTAAGCTGCAAAGCTGTGTGTCTTAGTAAATTCTAGAGTTGTCTCGACAAGGGCCACTGCAAGAATAGCCCAGAGGTTGTGAGAGGACCCCGCTGGGAAGAGCTCCAAGTCTCTAAGAACTTCTGACTCATTTAATTTTTTGGTTCTTCTCTTTATATCAGAAAATATTCAATGAGCAGATCTTCATTTTGAATGAATAGGAACTCAGAGAAGTCGGGCCAAGAAGAGGGACTAGGTCTTCAGGATTTAAGAGGCTATACCCATTCATTAATGGACTGACTCATTTATTAAAAACATATTCATAAAGACCACCTGTATGCCAAGATGTTGTTCTGCTGTGAAGCTGACAGGATAGAAGGAGAGGAAGGACTCACCAGTATTAAGTTACTCTGGTCACTTAATAGAACGATTATGGTCTAATGACCAAATGTGTTGTAGAGGTGAGAATACTCTACTCAACTTGAGGCCTGGTTCAAGTTTGGGGTGACCTGGGGCTCGAGCTGGATTTTTTTTTAACCTCAATACTATTGAGATTTGGGGATGAATAATTCTTTGTGGGAGTGGGGGCACTATCCTGTGCACTGTAGGATGTTCAGCAGCATCTCTGGCCTCTACCAACTAGATGCCATTAGCATCTCTCCATCCTCATGTTTGTGACAACTAAATACATTTCCAGACATTGCTGAATGTCCCCCAGGGGGTGGATATTGTTCCTGAATTACAGTAATAACTACAATTTTTGAGCACCTATTAGCACTGTGCGGAGGCTTCATATAATCATCACATTCAGTCTTGAGACCAGTATTCCCAACTAAGCAATATCATTCCCGTTTTACACATGGTGAAACTGAGATCCAGAAATGTTAGGAAACCACCTAATAGTATAAAATTGGTAAGCATTGGAGGAGATTTGAACCCAGGGTTATTTTCGACTTCAAGGCATATGTTTATTATTTCTGATTTTTCTTTCATATTGATATATTTTAACCAATCAGAAAAGTACGAGAGTAACAAACACCTAGGTACTAAACACCCCAATTTAACAAATTCTAAAATCTTTACATATCTATTTTGGCAATAAAATGTTACAAATCAATCTCCCTTTTAGACTGCTTCCACTCCTGCTCCTCTCACTTTCTTCCCCCAAATAACCATTCTACTGAAGCCAGAATCCTATCTATCCTCCAGGGGAAAGATTTTATACTTTCTTACAGGTTCACCAACAATATACAACCCTCTAAAAGTGCACATAAATGGCACACATTCTTCTGCAATTTGCTTTCGTTACTCAACATTTGTTTTTGGGCTTTTTCTGTGTTGAAACTATAGCTCTCATTCCTTGATCAATTATTGCATTGTAATAAATAGACCACAATGGATCCAAGCATTCTTCTTTTGGTGGACTTTTGGTTTGTCTCCAGTTTTTCAACTGTCACACACCACACTACTGGGAATATGACTGTGCGTGTGTTTGTGTCTATACACACAAGTGTGTGAGCCTTTCTCTGGGACACACAGCTATAAGTGGGATTGCTGCTTTGCAGAATGCACCCATCTTACACTCTGTTAAATATTGCCAAATCACTCTCCAAAATGATTGTAGTAAATTACCTTCCCTCCAAGAGATGACAAGAGTTTTCATCTCTTCACATATCTTCCAACACTCAGTATTTTCAAATTTTATAATGTTTGCCTGTCTGATTGAGTTAATTACATATGTATATAATATATATGATACATATATGGGGTAATAATCGTATACAATTATTGTTTCAAGATTCTGTGTTCTTAACCACTAGCCTTTCTGCTATGTAAAGGGAGGAATTACCTTTGCCTATTTCCTGGACTAGCAATAAATTTTTCTGGTGCAGTGCATGAGTGTATTTTGTAAATATCAAGTGCAACATTACTCATGGTGGGAGAGGATATCTAGACAAATTCTAATGCAGGCAATTTGACAAAAATCTATCAAAATTTCAAATCCACATACATTTTCTTTTAACTTAATCTCAAAGTTTATAGAAAAGTTGTGAAAATAGTAAAAAGAATTCAAGATTGTTGAAATGTTACCACTTGATCACATTTGCTTTACAATTCTCAGCCTTGCTCTTCCTCTCTTCCCTTTCCTTTCTCTCTCTCTTTCTGTGTCTATATGTATCTGAATCTAAACCTATAGGCAACTAGAGGTATATGTACCCACATACTATCTTTGCAATGACTTCTGAAAATTTTCCAATAAACAAGACACTCTGTTATTTAACCACAGAAAAACAGTCAAAATCATGAAATTAACATTGACTTAATCTTACTATCTAATCTACACATTCAAATTTCATCTACTGGTCTACGAATGTCTTTTATAGTAAAAGAAAAAAAACCCTTTTTCCTCTTCTAGGCCCCAGCTTAGAATTATTTGCTGTATTTAGTTCTCATATTTCTTTAGTCTCCTTTACCATGGAGAAATTCTTCAGTCTTTTACATCTTTCAGTATATTTTTAAAGAGTACTTGCTCAGTTATTTTGTAAAATATGCCTTATTTTTGGTTCATCTGATGTTTTCTCATGGTCAGTTACACACATGGTATGCATTTTTGGCAAAAAATCCACAGAAGTGATATTGGGTTCTTCTCAGTACATCATATAAATACATACTTGATGTCAGTTTGCTCTGTTATTAGTGAGGCTATTTTGATCACTTGGTTCTGGGGCTATCTGCTAGGTTACTGTTTTTTGTTTTGTAATGAATAAGTATCTTTTGGGGAGACACTTTGTAACTATGGAAGTATCCTATTTATAACAGAATGGACTCGTGGATTTAAGGGGCTGTATTGGTTGCTATCAATATTAATTTTGATGAACAAGTTGTCTCAGATGTCCTTTTAAGCTGACTTCTGAGTCCTTTTGACATGTTCCCATTATTCTTTGAGCACTGCCTTACTTTCTGGCATAATAAAATGTCCCAGGTTATTTTCACGCTTTCCAAGCTCTTGTCCTGGAACTGAGCATTTTCCAAGGAGCTCTGGTTCATTTAAGTGGAGGATGGTGTTTAGAAACCAAGATCTGGTTGTTAGGAATTTTCTTTGTTACTGGTACACCTAACTTTTAACTTAGTGATTTCTCTTTTGGAAATTCCTGTGACAGATTTCTGTGTATTAGTTCAAAGATTTACGTTCAAAGTTATTAAACAGATGAGCAAAAGATTAGACAAAACCTAAAGGCCTATCAGTAGGGGACTGCTTAAAATAAATTATTAAAATCCATATAATAGGATTGTATGCATCCATAAAAGACAGAGAATTATTTCCAAAATACACTGTTAAGTTTTAAAAAAATCCAAATATAAAACTCTGTGTCTGATCACCAAAAAAACCTGCCAACAAAATGAAAAGACAAGCTAGGGAATGGGAGAAAATGCTTGCAAATGATACGACTGATGAGAGGTTCAAAATATACAAACAGCACATATATTCCAATATCAAAAACAATCTAATCAAAAAATGGCAGGAGACCTAAATGACATTTCTCCAAAGAAGACATACAGATGGCCAACAGGGACATGAAAAGATGCTCAACATCACTAATTATTAGAGAAGTGTAAATCAAAACTGCAATGATACATCACCTCACACCAGTCAGAATGTCCCATCATCAAAAAACCTACATAGAGTAAATGCTGGAGAGGTTGTGGAGAAAAGGGAGCCTTCTTACACTGCTGATGGGAATGTAAGCTGGTATAATCACTACAGAAAACAGTATGAAGTTTCCTTAAAAAAACTAAAGACAGAGCTACCATATGATCCAGCAATCTCACTCCTGAGCATATAACCAGAAAAGGTGAAAACTCTAATTTGAAAAAATACATGATCTCAATACTCATAGCAGCACTATTTACAATAGTTAAGACATGCAAACAACCCAGTGCCTCTCAACAATTCGTTAAAGAAGATGTTGTATGTATGTATTTATATGTCTGTATATGCATATAAGTGTGTATTTTTATGTCTATATACACATATATGTGTATACACGTGTATATATATATATATATATATATATATATATATGTATGTATACACACACAGTGGAATATTACTCAGCCATAAAAAAGAATGGGAAGGGGTGGTAATAGGGCAAAAAATAAATGATAATGAACCCAATAATGGCTTTTCTTCAGTGACACTACATTTGGAGTTCATTTCTAGGCTATCTGGGCTGACAACTCTCCACCTGGACTGATTATCTCCCCCACCTATTTGTTGCCTGGTCCACATCCCTTTGTTCTTAGGGGCACCCCCTGACTCTGCTTGCGATCCTAGCAAGGGAAGGAGAATCCATGTCCTTCAGAGTCACAGACCCTAGCTCGGCAGCAAGAACAGGAGAGCCTGGCCCAGGGCCCAGGGCGCTGCCAGCTGCAGAGATTCTATTCCACCTCTTCCTTCACAGACTCTAGACACTTGTCGCTGGCTGCAGAGTTACACTGTTCTCAAATTATTCCTATAAGATTTAAAGGGAGAGGCCTTGGCTGACACCGGCTAGAAGGTGTTGGGCAGTAGCAGAACATCTTATAAAAATGACGGCGAGGGAGTGATTTTCCTGCGTCACGTAATTCCAAGTTTCTACTCAACATCCTCCTTCTCGCCCTCATTTCCCTTTTACTTGGCTTATGTTAACAGTTCAGCATGCCTTCTCCACCTCACTTTGTCAAGGTACTCATTTCCAAAAATAAATTAATGGTTTCTTGGTTCCCATCAAATTTCCTGCCTGAATCCTCCACCTGTTCCCCTTCCCTCCAAGCTTAGGCACCTTTCCATTTTTTTTTTTTTTATAATTTTCCTCCTATTTGACCTCATGATAAGGTGATTCTAGAAAGACCAGCCTCCTGATTTAAAGTCCCACGGTTCTCCAGATCAGAATCTTAGGAAGTTCTGGCATTTCTTTATTACTGGGAAGCCAAGTACCCTCGGGCAAAGGGAAAACATGGCTCTGGAGAAAGGGTGTAATCAGCTGGGAACCCAGAAATCGAGAGGCAAGGACAGGCTGAGGGGAAGAATTGAGCTGGCTTCTGTTAGCTTCCCACTAGGGTTATACCGCCCTCACTTCTAGCTCAGTGCTCCATACCGCTTTCAGAGTTCCAGCATCATTGAGCCACACAATGGTTTTCTGTAAATGGCAAGTTTCTTCATAGGACCTGCTTTAATCAGGCAGGTTGGAGGAAAGTGGTTGTGACCACGCCCATTGGTCTGTGGGGTATTTGGTACTTTTGAGAGGTGCTTCAGAGGAGAGGTGAGGAAATCTGTGTTACCACACTGGAAACTCTGGTTCATGACCTCGGCCCTTCTGGAATTTCCCTGGTCAGTTTCCTCTTCCAAATGAAGATCAGCCACTTTCATCGAAGTTTCTGGGCATTTATATTAAAATGCTTTCATGTGATTTATAGCATTGTAACTGGCAACAGAAGGTAGTTCAGGTTCTAGTTCTCATGGAAGTTGACACTGGTTGGCCAAAGTACAAACGGCTGAAGGGAAAAGCAAGAGTTCCCAAGGACAGTGATGAACATGTAAACAGCTTCTGGGAGGGGGTGTCATATGAGCTACTTGATTTTCCAGCAGGAATTTCCCAAACTGGACCACTTTCTCATTGCTAATGGCGGGGGTGGAGGGGGCATGGCAATGGAGTAGTTCATTTTGAAAGCAACCTGCTTACTCTTTACAGAAAAGAGAATGAAGTTTTTCAAGAGAAATATCTAGCTGCTTTCCAATTGATCAAAATGTGACAGGGCAGTGATTATAAATGCAAATGTAACCTTTCGATCCTATAAAGCAAAGACAATGCTCACAGTATTGAACTCTTTGACTGTTGCCAGGCTGCACCCAGTAGGCAGTTCAGACTGGGTTCTTTGCTGAATTCCACGGTTTTGATAACCTTATTATCACAAATTCTACAGTCTTGCTTTGTTTGTTTTGGCAGAGGGATGCAATTACTACACATTTTAACAACTGACATTTCCTTTTCTGAAGCAAATCTATATACAAGATAATATCTACACTTTTGCCTTTGAAATTCAAGAAACAAATGAACAGCTACAAGGTGCCAAGCATCAGGAGGGGTGTTATTACCTTGAATTTTCACAAGGCTTTTAGGAAGGAAAATACACTTCAATATGCTCCCATTTTACAGATGCACTGACAGACTCCACACACCTAAGGGACTATCCATTCCCTCTGGGACACTATCCCTCTCTGCTTACAGTTGGGGGATGTCATCTTGGGTCCAGGGGCACGGGGTGTTGGGGGGGGGATGTCATCTTGCTTAATCAGAACAACACATGGCTCCCATGTGAACAACCTGACACAAACAGCAGAGCAGCAGCCAAGTTTCAGTGGGGAGAATCATTCTGACTAGGTTTGGGAGAAGTAGAATCTGGGCACACAGAGTAATCCCTGGTGATGACAAATCAGTCTCAGATCTGTATTTAGCTGGCACCCCAGCCTTGAAAATGGGACATTCACTAAAACATGGTCGTTTTCATACAAAGCAGATAAGCCTAGATGACGTCAGATGGCAGTTACCTGGTTAGAGGATACCTTTTTCCTCCTGAATCCTGACCACTTGCCCCGAGACCTTTGCACTCAGCATCTGTTATGCCTGCCAAAGCTCTCCATCAGCAGGCCTGGTCCAGCCTGGTGCCCCTTGAGGAACCACTGGGCTAGATTCTTAAGAACAGGCTCAGTTCACCCTAGGAGATGCCGAAAGACTTAGGATTGCTGTGTCTTTAAGGTGATATCTTTAAGGTGTATTTTTAAGGTGTATCTTTAAGGTGATAAACAAAATTTCACTAAGTGACATTTTCCCTCATTTTATTTTTTCCAGAGCTTTACTTTTAACCATAGGAAAAGTACTTTACTTTTATTTTTATGCTATTTTTTTCAATTCATGAAGTGCCTTCATCACCACCTCTGGGTGTGTCTGTTGATAAAATTGGGCAGTGATATTAGCTCTGTGATTGACCTCCATTACTATACTTGGAAGATTTCAGAAAACTTGATTTATTAGGTAACTCCATTTCCATTTGCATATGGTGACTGCTGGGAAGAAAAAAGAAGTGTGAAGAAGTAGGATGTACACTTTTTTTTTCTGCAATAAATTACATTGAAATCTGTCATTTTTCAATGATAAAGCCTAGCTTGCCTTTTTGAATAAGTCCAGTATATGAGTTAAACCTGGCCTACAAGTGGCTTTGCTTGAACAACTATTCCCATACTGAGAAAATTCCATATACTGCAGGGTTTGGGGGAGACGCTTTAGAGTGGGTACATTATTTCCCCATCTAACTCTATGTAGGGATAAAGAACAGCACTGAATTCAAATGCTGACTACATGGCAGGGGAGAAAGCAGGGCATGCAGTTGCCCACTTACCCACCGAGAATCGTGTACAGTTCCAGGCTCACTTCCCCCCACCCTACCCACAGGAGACTGACATTTAGACATGTTCTCAGCCATCAGCGCAGCGCCCGATGCTGGGTATGGCTCTGAATAGCTTTGGCATCTGTTTTGTCTTTCCTCGTGCCCACATACTGGGGCTGCTTGTTCTCAGCCAATAGCAATTAGTACCATGGTAAATGCCTTGTGCCCTGTGCTCATTCAGAAGAATAAGCATGTCACATTCTGCCAAGAATTACAGCTAATCACAGAGGGCTCAGGGCACACCTGCCCTTTCATTAGGCTTTTGTTTTAAAATGAGGGGTTGGTGCAACCCGAAACATTGCGTTCTGCCCCTGGTTAAAGATAACCATGGAGACCAGGGCGGGGGTGGGGTGGGGTGGGAGGGACTGGAGTGTTACTTGGTTGCCAGCCCTGAAGACGTGCTCCCTACAAAGGAGCAAGAGAGCACCGGGGAACCCAGGCAGCTACTTATGGTGGGGCAGCTGCAACAGGGTGGGCCCAGGAAGGCTCCATGAATATGCTGAAGCATGGCTTTGAGCAGTGCCTGACGCTGGGGACTGTTCAGAAACCACCAAGGACATAATGCAGGGGAATAAGGACCTGGGCTGATTGCACTTTGGGGGGTGAAAACTCTATTTATTGCTTCCTTTCAGTCTAATCCTTTTTTTTTTTTTTTTTTGGCTTTTTAGGGCCACACTGGTGGCATGTGGAGATTCCCAGACTAGGGGTCTAATCCGAGCTACAGCTGCCAGCCTACACCAGAGCCACAGGAACGCAGGATCTGAGCCCTGTGTCTGCAACCTACACCACAGCTCACAGCAACACCAGATCCTTAACCCACTGAGCAAGGCCAGGGATCAAACCCACAACCTCATGGTTCCCAGTCAGATTCGTTAACCACTGCACCACAATGGGAACTCCCCTTTCAGTCTAATCTAATCTGGCACCTGTCCTTATTCTAAGAATGCATCTTTATCCTAATTTGGCTATTTATTTATTTATTTAACTTATTTTTGCTTTTTAGGGCTGAACCCGTGGCATATGGAAGTTCCCAGGCTAGGGGTTGAACTGGAGCTGCAGCTGCTGACCTATACCACAGCCACGGCAACATGGGATCCAAGCTGCATCTGTGACCTATACCAGAGCTCATGGCAACACCAGATCCTTAACCCACTGAGCAAGGAAGGCCAGGGACTGAACCCGAATCCTTATGGATACTAGCTGGATTCGTTTCCGCTGAGCCATGACAGAAACTCCCCACATCACTCTTCTTGAGGTATAACTTATATTCAGGAACATTCACCCTTCCAAGTATACAGTTCTATGAGTTCTGGCAAATGTGAACTGTCACACGTCTATGACCACAATCAGGATATCAAGCAGTTCCACCACCCGTAAAAATTCCTTCTTGCTACTCCCTCTTTCTGGGCTCCAGATCAGACAACCACTGATCTTTTTTTTTGGGGGGGGGTTCTCTCTTTCTCTCTCTCTCTCTCTCTCTCTCTCTCTCTATATATATATATATATATATATATATAAATTGGATAATTCAGTAAGTAGGTTTTGGTTAGAGGCTTCTCTCACTTAGCATAATGCTTCTGAGATTCACCTGCATACTCCCGTGTATAGGTAGCTGGTTCTTTTGGACTGGTATGGGTGTCCCACGGAGGCACCACAGGTGATGCTCCAGAAGTAGCATGTTCTGGTACTTTCCACATTTTGGGGTCTGTGAACAATGCTGCTATGGACATTCAGGTACAGATCTTCATGGGGATATGTTTTCTTTTCCCAACAAGGGGTGGAATTATTTGGTCTTTGGTCATATATATATACATACATGTATGTATGTTTGGTCCTTGGTCATATATATATACATACATGTATGTGTGTGTGTGTGTGTATACATATACCTTTACATATATGTGTGTGTGTACATATATATGTATATATGTAATTTTATATGAAACTGCCCAAATATTTTCCGGAGTGGATGTACCATTTTTTTCATTCTCACTGGTGATACATGGCGGGTAGAGATGTTCCACTTCCTTGCCGGTGTTAGGTATTAGTCATTTGAATAGGTATCTACAAGTAACTCACTGTGATTTTAAAACTACATTTTCCTGATGACTAACGAGGCTGAGAGTCTTTTCGTGCCATAATTTATTTTAAAAATCACTTGGAATCCACTCTGCCCAGTCTTGTTGAAGCAAGACCATGTTAACAGAGGTTTTTCAAACCCTGTCCAAGTACCTAAAAATGTTGCACCCAGGGAAGGCAAAACAGCAATGACCTAGGATGTGCCTTGAGAATAGCCACTGCTCTTCATAAGCCTTCCCTACATGCTGAGCTCATCTCGGGGCAGAAATTGAGTCTTCCCATTCTCCACAGCACCCAGCTCAGGGTCACGCACACATGTGCTTCAATAAACATCTGATGATTGACAGAGGCAAGACGACGTCTCATGTTCCAAGAGGACATGACTAGGGTGTGTACACATGCGGTTGGAGATGTTAAAGTCACCTCAGGATGATGGGAAACTTGCTAAGGGGTCCTTCTGCCCATGGCACATGTTAACATGGAATAGAGATCAGAGGTCCTCCACCAGGCTGCTCATTGGAATCAGGTGGGGAGCTTAAAATAATGCCCAAGACACAGATTGTCCTTGAAGATAATGACGCTAAAGCTCCAGGACCCCACACGGGCCTAGTGCCCTATGAGTGCTAGGAGGAGCTGGGAGTTACAGATTGTTCTAGGTAGATGGGGAGGGAAGGAGCCAGGTTGCAATCAGGACCCTGGAGTGACGTTAGAAGCAGGGGACTTACGTCTTGGTAATTCGTATGATTTCTGCCCTTATTTTAAAGAAACACTAAGCATGGGATTTTGTTGGTGGTGATGGTGATTCTGTGTTCTTTTTTTCTAAAAAGTTCTCATGAAACCAGATCTGTTCTATTGGGCTTCACCCCAAAGGCTGTGATTTAATTTTTCTGTGGTGTGGCCCAGATGCGGACATGTTTAAGAGCTCAGCATTGAGTGCAACTTGTCCCAGGGTTGAGCCACGTTGAGCCATGTTGAGCACAGTGTCCACTAACGGCCAAGTCGAGGCTGTAAGGCACGAGCAAAGAGCCAAGGCACACAGATGCTCTTATCATTCTAAGCAGAACCACTTCAAACAACCCTTCTATTTCCCTTGAAACCCATCTTCTTGCTTTTAGTCCTTCCCTGTTTCATTGTATGCCATATGCCATCTTCTTGTGCCACCTCAGGAAGGCAGGTCATGTTCACTTCCTGGCAGCTCTTCCCGTCCTAATGTCTGAAGTCCATACTGCTCTATAGGATAGCACTGTATTATCAAGGGCAAAGGGCAGATGCCCGGACCCACACTGTCACCTGGCTTTCAAGTCAAAGAGAAATGGATCAGAATCCCAACTCTGCCCGTGATCAGCTTGGTGACTGCACCTCAATTTTTTTGTCTGTAAAATGCAAATGACAGGAAAACAGGAAGAGAGAGAGCTTTTTTTTTTTTTTTTTTGAAGTATAGCTGACTTGTAAATATCACATTAGTTTCAGGTGTACAACATAGGAATTTGAGATTTTTATAGATTATACTCCATATAGTTATTATAAAATATTGGCTATATTCCTTGCACTGTAAAATATATCCTTGTACCTTATTTATTTTATACCTAGTATTTTTTGCCTCTTAATGTCCTTCCCCATCTCCCCTCACCCCAAACCTCTCCTCAGTGGTAACCACTAGTTTGTTTTCTTTATCTATGAGTCTATTTCTCTTTTGTTATAGCTGGTCACTTGTTCTATTTTTTTAGATTCCGCAGATAAGGGAAAACATACATTTGTCTTTCTCTGATTTATTTCACTAAGCTTAATACCCTCCAGGTCTATGTTGCTGCAAATGATAAAAATTTTGTTCTCTTTTATGGCTGAGTAATGTCCCATTGTCCATAGGTACCATATCTCCTTTCTCCATTCATCTGTTGATGGCACTTAGGTTGCTTCCATAACTTGATTGTAAATGATGCTTCTAGGAACACTGGGGTACATATGTTTTTCTGAATTAGTGTTACTGTTTTCTTTGTATATATACCCCGAATGGAATTGTTGGATCACATGGTAGTTCTATTTTTAAGTTTTTGAGGAAGCTCTATATAGTTTTTCATAGTGGCTTCCTCAATTTACATTTTCACCAACTGTATACCAGGGTCCCTTTCTCTACATCCTCACCAACACTTGCTATTTCTTGTCTTTTTGATGATAGCCATTCTGACAGGTATGAGGTGACACTAACTGTGGTTTTGATTTGCATTTCCCTGATGATCAGTGGGGTGAGCACTTTTCATGTGCATCTTGGCTTTCAATATGTCTTCTTTCACAAAGCTTTTGAATGGGGATGTAATGAGATAATGACAAAGCCCCTGATACAGGCCTAGTACATGATAAGCACTTGATAAAGGGTAGTGTTCTGTCCTGGCTGACTCAGACCACTCTGAGTGGACCACTTTGGTCTCCAACTCACCTGCACCGCCTCCCTCGGACAACACCTTTATGCCTCTCATCATCCACCTCAACTGTGGGGCATTTTCTCATGATGTTTCTCTTCCCAGCTAGATGCTAAGTTCTTAAAGGGCAGAAACAAGATCTTATGCTTCCTCTTAGCCTCTGTGGTGGCAATTCCAAGACAATAGTATCATCATCCACAACTACAATAATAGCTAACATGTACTGAAGGCTTTGTGTCCAGAACTGGCAGATGGTTTACATATATTACCTCATTTAATACTAATAATAATTCCAGATTTGTGCACTATTACTGCCATGTTTTAAAGACAAGCAACCTGAACCTCAGGAAGGCTGAGTAACTGGACAAGGTCACACAGCTCATGGGATAACCTTCATCTCTGAAGGATTTTTTTTTTTTTTACCAGTTGAAGCCAAAAACAAGAAAAAAAAAAGGAGTACTAAAAATAACTATTTAAAGAAATGGATTTTATTCTGATATTATAGCTTCCCTATTTTTGTTAGTATTTAATTTTGTCAAATGTGTTTTTACTAATGGCATGATAGTGACAGAAGATTGTAGCAGATATATTTATTTAATTATTAAAAAAATTTTTTTTTTAGGGCTGCACCTGCAGCACGTAGAAGTTCCCAGGTTAGGAGGTGATTTGGAGCTAAGACTGTGGGCCTACATCACAGCCACAGCAATGCGGGATCTGAGCCGCATCTGCAACCTACACTATAGCTCACAGCAATGCCGGATTCTCAACCCACTGAGCAAGGCCAGGGATCGAACCTGCATTCTCATGGATACTAGTAAGGTTTGTTACTGCTGAGCCAAAATAAGAACTCCATGTAGCAGATATTTTTAAATGACTTTACATCACAAAATAAAATACTGGGCATTCTATACTTGCCTTTCTCAATTGTTTTAGTGAAATGTTAATGAAGTGATGAAGTCTGAGAACCATTACTCTAAAGAATAGCTATGTATTGAAAGATGCAATATACATCTGTTAAATCAATGAATATGACACTTTATCTTGCAATGCAAACATGTTGCCAGTGGAAGGAAGGAAGAGAAAGTCCTTCAACTTCTAATTTAACTTCTTCCACCAACAGGTATTGAGAATTTAATTTGTTCTAAACACTGTGCTGGAAATCTAAGGAAGGACACAAATAAAATATCATTGCTGCCCTCACTGAGCTTAAGGCCATTTCAAACAGTTTAGGAAAAGTAAAAAGAAACATGTCTGCTAGAAATAATAATATTATCAATATATTACAAAATATTCAATCAATATTTGTTACTCATTTGACCCCAGGGTGAAAATATCCCACCAGACAGCATGCAATATTTCTGTTTAACACAGTTCATCACCCCTTGATGAGGCTACACTAATAGAGGTGTCCTGATGTTCACTTGTTCACACTTTTGAGGTTCATGTGCTATAAGAAGGTAGTACAGAGAATAGATATAATGGCCATGGACCAGTTGAAATACACTTATTAAAAAATGAAGTATAAATGGTCTGTAATAATAACTAAACACCCTCTGCTGGATATGAAAATAAAAAATATTTTATCACATGGTTAGATAATCCAGCATAAAATTAGGAAGGCATAAGACACAAATAGGTTTTTACTTCTCTCAGCAGGTCATTTCCTTGTATCTATTCAGAAATATTTTCCCTGTATATATGATCAAAATTTACATATAAATATACATAATTCAATGTATATATATATCCATCTTAATCCTTTTTTTACTCAAAGGACTCATACTAACCCACTTATTTTGCCCTTTGTATTTTTCACTTGACTATATACCTACAGATGTTCAGAACTTCCTTTTTAAAGGCTGTATAGTATTACACCATCAGTATTATCATACTTCTTTTATCTAGCCCTCTGTTTACCAGATACTTAGCGGTTTTTTTCCTTGTTTGAAAAAAATATTGTGTCTCTATGTACATATTTTGGTGTATTTTTAGGCATATTTGCAAATTCCTGTGAGTGGAATACTGGGTAAAAGAATATATGTATTTGTTTTTTTTTTCATAGTTATTACCAAATTGTCCTCCAAATCTCTGCACAGATTTATATTCCTACAAAGAATGGCAATATAATCCCTTGCCAGAAATTTGTTTTACCAAACTTTTGCATTTTTGCCAGTATGAGAGTTACCTTTTCATATCACACTGATGTGTTTAGATTGTTTATTTTCGTATTGTCATTCCACTTTTCTTGATTGATTTGTATATAGTCAAATGCATCAGTCTTTTCCTTAACGGCTTCTGGTTTTTATCTTCATAGAAAGTGTTCCACTTCAGGATACCAGGTTTGCCGACGCTCTCTTTTAAAACTTTTGTTACTTTAAAGATTTTGATTCATTGGAATTTATTGGGTTAATGTCACTTGATTTTTCCCCAAAATGATTAGTCAATGTCTCACATTATTCGTTAGTAATCTATTATTTGCTGACTTGGCATACTCTCTTTATTTCATGTTTAGGATTCTTTACGAATTCTTTCTGGATTCTATCCATCCATTTCTTCAGCAACACAAACTGCATTAATTGTTGTTACTTAATCTGTTTTGATAATTGAAGAGTGATAATTGACTCAATACTCTTTCCTACCTTCCTCCTTGAGAAATTCTAGCCTACATGTACAGTAATATACTGTATATGAATATATGTGCATGTATATACCTATACATACTTTCACAGTAATACCAGCATCATTTTCATCACTCTCTCTATATCCCTCAGAGAAAATAACTCAGATAAAAGTGCTGCATAAGTTTGTTTGCCATGTATTTCGATAGATATCTTTTATTGCTTTAAGAAAGATTTTTATGCCTAGGTTGCTAAGAATTTTTATATGGAATATGAATTTATTTAATTAAATGATTTTGCTCTATCAGTTGAAATGATCATATGGGATAATTTCTTTCATCTGTTAATATGCAGCCTTTATTTTCTGAGTTTGAACCATTTTGCACTCTGAAATGAACTTTTCATCACTATGAATTTTTATATTTTATATACTGCCAAATTCATTTTTTTAAGCTTTTCGTTTATTGCCTTGTTTATTTAGGACTCTTCATAATGAGTTTGGTTTCTAATTTTCTTTTCTTTTCTTGGTCTTGCCAAATTTGTGGATTATAGATAATATCCCTCTTTTTTCACTTTCTGAAATGGAACGTTAGGGATTTTTCAATTCCTTAAAGTTTGGTAAAAATTTGTAAAACTTCTTGAAATTAGTGCCTTCCATGGTAAAAGATTTGATTATATATTCAATTTTTTTTTGTTTGTCTTTTTAGGGCCACACCCACGGCATATGGAGGTTCCCAGGCCAGGGGTCAAATCAGAGCCGTAGCTGCTGGCCTACATGACAGCCACAGCCACAGCCACAGCAACGCCAGATCCGATACACATCTGCGACCTACAGCACAGCTCACTGCAATGCCAGATCCTTAACCCACTGAGCAAGGCCAGGGATAGAACCTGCAAAGTCATGGATACTAGTCGGATTCGTTTCTACTGAGCCACGATGGGACTTCTGTGATTATGTATTCAGTTTTTAAATTATCATTTCCATTTCCTCTGGAGGCAATGAGCTGTACATTTTCTCTTAGTAACTATACTTCTTCCCAAGTTTCAATATATTGGCATAAAATTATGACTATTAAAATCTTTAATCTGTTTGCAGCTAAGTCCCTTTCCCATTTCTAGCATTTGTTTTTAATTGCATTTATTTTCTTTGTCATTTTTGTCATATAAAGATTTATTTTATCAGCTTTTCAAAGAACCAATTTTTAGTCATGTTAATATGCACTGGTTTTGAATTATAGATTGTTTTCGAAATTATACTGATTTTTTTAAACATAAACTTAACTGTAGATTTTTGTAACAAAAGATATTTCTATCATGCTCCTGAGTATGGTACCATACTTTATACATTTTATGCTTTAAAATCTTCCCTACTGCAGCTCATTATTATTGCCTAGCATTTTAATTTTAAATAAAAATATTTAAAAATTTAAAAAATTACACTTATTGGAATGTTTTACTTCTTTTTTTTTTCCTTACTGATTTTTTGAATACCTTCTAGGTTTTATTAATAGCTGTACTAGTAAAGCTCTGAAATTGTTTAACTCCTAATTTATATATAATTAAAAAGAACTTCATGTTGCTCTTAGTCTTCAAAAATAGCTTATCTGGGCATTAAAGCATATGTTGACATTTTTTTTTTTTAGCATTCTCATGGACTCTGGTATCTCTTGCTATGGCTGAGGAGTCTGTACTTAATCTCATTTTCAATTCATTTGAACATAATGTGCCTTTATAACTACTTTAAATATTTTTTTGTTTTGTTACAATGTGTCTGGTGTGGAATTATTTTATTTAGCTTCCTTTAAACCTTCAATGCACTGACATAAGAAATTACATTTTAAGTTTTGGAATATTCACCATACTTCTATTTTCTATTTCTGAAATTCATATTGGATATATGTGCGTGCTTCAAAAGCTATCTTAGGAATTATTATGTATGTGTTTGTGTGTGTCAAATGTAGAGATCGTTTTCATTATGACTTAAAATGTTTTGATTGTCACGATTTCTAACTGGTTCTTTTTCACATTCAAATGGTTTTGTTTTATTTCTATCTTGTCCCTGGTAATAGTTCTCATTCATTTAAAAAATATTCTTCCATGTTCATCTTTAATGGATGTAATTATTGTTAATCTTTGAAATTTTTTTTTTTCTTTTTAGGGCCACACCTACAGCATATGGAGGTTACTAGGCTAGGGGTCCAGTCGGAGCTGTAGCTGCCGGTCTACAGCATAGCCACAGCAATTCGGGATCCAAGCTGGATCTGTGACCTACACCACAACTCATGGCAATGCCAGATTTCTAACCTACCTGGCAAGAACAGGGATCAAATTCACATCCTCATGGATACTAGTTAGGTTCATAACCTGCTGAACCACAACAGGAACTCCTAATCTTTGAATATCTTAAACACGGTCATTTAAATTCTTTTTCAGACTATTTCAGAATATTAATCTATTGAAGATTCATGTTCTAATGATGTATTTTGTTTTCTAGTCTTACTAACATTAGACTTCTTCATGTTTGAAATTTTGGTCTGTAGGAAGAAGGTTTTTTGTTTGTTTCTTTCTTTCTTTTTCCCTCTTTAAGCTCAATCTTTGTTTAGTTTTTTGATTTTCTGCCCAGGCTTTGCGACTTTTGCCTCACTGCAATATTGGGAATAGTGTAGCTCCAGTAACTGAAATTGCAGATAGCTTGGTTAAATTTCTCCAGAAGTTATGTCTTTGTCTTCTTACCTCCCCATGTCTGTAAGCTCCCTATAAAGCTATAGCTCCAAGCAGTAGGCAGGTAGGACTTTTGTTTTTAAATTGCCCTCTTTTGAGATCTACCATAGCCTCTTGATTCAAGCACAGAGCATGCTAATATCCCGTCATTCAAGACGGGGATATTTAGGGAGTTCCTGCTGTGGTTCAGTGGGTTTGAACCTGATTAGTATCCATGAGGATGTGGGTTTGATCCCTGGCCTCACTCAGTGGGTTAAGGATCCAGCACTGCTGTGAGCAACGCCATGAGTGGTGTAGGTTGCAGATGCAGCTCTGATTTGACCCCTAGCCTGGAAAGTTCCATGTGCCACAGGTGTGGCCCTAAAAAAAAAAAAGAAAAAAATTTAGTTTCTGAGTTCCCAACATGGCCCAGTGGTTAATGAATCTATGCAGTATCCATGAGGGCTTGGGTTTGATCCCTGGCCTTGCTCAGTGGGTTAAAGATCTGGCATTTCCATGAGCTGTGATGTAGGTTGCAGATGCAGCTCAGATCCCACATCGTTGTGGCTGTGGTGTAGGCCGGCAGCTACAGCTCCAAATTGACCCCTAGCCTGGGAACCTCCATAGGCCCTGGGTGTGGCCCTAAAAATACAAAAGACAAAAAAACATTTAGTCTCTATTACCCCACAGGTTGCCACTGTCTATTTCAAGTTGAAGAGCCTGCTGGATCCGTGGCTCTAGCCCCACTCATCACTTTGTATTTCTGTTCCAGTTTTGGTTCATGAGGAGATCTACTGGGCTTTGAAGTCCAGCTGTATATTAAACTTTTTCTTCCTACATTTTATATGTTGGATCAAAGGAGGCGAGTCAATGCGTAAATTTATCATGCCAGCTTGATGGAAAATCCTTCCCTGCGTGTATGTGTGTATGTACCCCCCTTAGCTTTTTAAAGGGAGACTCTCAGACTCTAAAAGCATAATTATCAGTTGGTGCATCTTTAGGTGGTTATGGTGATGGGTGCTCAGGGATGAGTTCCAATGTCATCTTTTACTAGGAGATCCTATGGAGGTTTGTTTCTGTAACTAGAAAGTTCAATTTGTTAAACTCTCCATGTCTAATCCAGGCTTTCACTACATGCTTTGGTCATTAATAAAGTGAGATTTTAGAGGATCTGATCTACAGGTACCATCTTTTTCTCTGTATCTCACCCTAAAGTCAGTAGCAATAAAGAGAGATGCATGGGGACAGGGGAAGGATAGTACTGAAGATTTATTAGATGACAAATCTTCCACACCCCATTTTTTATGCTCTCATTTTCCTAACATAACAGATTGGTAATATGCATTCTCTGATCTAGTTGGTTGTACTGTTTGATTTAGGAAGCCAGGCACTGGTGTGGTAATCGTTTTCCAATGGCTGTATTTCTTACAGTATTATTACTTACATGGTACAGGTTTACATAAGATTGAAATCAATAAAGTGTAAGGAAATTATACCCTTCCTGTACTCCTTTGGTTCTTAAATGTGAAATTATCTTGCCATACTTCTGCTATTTCCCTATTTTTTCAAAAGTAGACGATACTTGTATTTTCTCCCAGGAGAACCACTAAATACCAATGTCAAAATTTTCCCCAAATGTGGGAAACTCTTGCTTGCACAAGAGGAAAGCAGGGTTTTGGGATGGCACAAACATTCCCTCCTATGGGCTAAATCAAGGCCATTTTGAGAAACTGAGGGATCAACCTTCAGGACTATCCTCTGTCATTTTCCTTTCCATCTTCCAAGGTTTAGGAGGAATGTCTGATGATTAGAACAGGTCAGATATATACAAAATACCAAGTTTCTTAAGGGAAGGATTCTATAGAAACTGCGAAACTGGTGAACTTACATAATGCATTTTTGGGTATCCTGAATTGCTTTCATTAAACATACTGGTATGATCCTTGAGTGATTATCCCTCTCACTTTTTTTTGGCATTTCTCAAAAGGACTTGCTAAGGACTTGGCAAATACTTGACTTAAGAAACACTGTTGTTACAGTATTAGCATTTTAATCATGATAAATCTCAGGCTGACAACCTGCATGTTGATGCCCTTGTTTTCTGTCTAATGAAAATATTTAATTTTCATAATAAACTGAAAGTCACCCCAGATTTACTTAATACCAACTTTGCCTTAGATGACGAATCATTCTCAAGGGCAGCACCGTGGCTCCAGAGTCTCAGAACAAGGCCACTCTCTGTGGCTTTTAGCTCTAGATGGCATCCTATTTGTCTTTCTTACTGGGTACACGAAATCTTTATTAGAATCCAAAAGTATGATGGCATTGTCCTTAGGGTCCACCATTTATAAAGGAGAATAACTCCCAAAATTGCAGGGTGAATTAAATTTTCATGACTTTATTCACTTTGTAGTTGTCACCCAATGAAAACATTTCTGTCTGTAGGTCACCCATGTGCTTCATAATAGCTGGGAGAGCAGTCACGGAGGCTTTTCCAATTTGCTCTACTTTAAACTCATCTTCCATGATGAGTTTATGGTGGAAAGAGAGATGTGTCTTTCAATTTTTGTGTCCAGAAGAAAATATTCTTGAGGGCCATTTTCTTCTCTATTAATTTGACAAACGATTATTTAAACCCCAGGAATGAATTTACCAGACTGAATCATGATAAAAACATGTTTTGATAGTCTCCTCAGTGGGTTGTTGCTGAAAATCTCCCACTAAGCAACTCTGTCATGACCATGTTGTCAATCATAGTCTCGGACAGTCAGAAGAGTAAATCAATCCCAGCATTCTTTGGGGGGGGGCAAAGTCTTCATATTGATGGAGGAAGAAAGTTGTGATTGCTTGCTCAGGGGACTGTTTCCAAGAATTTTTACCTCTTTTCTATATTTTCCTACCACTAAATTGGGGGGGGGGCAAAATCTCATACTTCTCAGGCAAATACAATACACTTTCCCTTGCAGTCTTAACTTTCCTGTCTACACATCTCATTCATAATCTTTACAAATTTAAGATGCTAGTCATCTTACATTACAGATATTTTTTTGCCCACCTCAGAGTTAACTCACTTTGCACACATGTTAAAGTAGGACAGAAGCTATAACCCGAATGAAGCAGTCAAGGTACTGAAAACCCTTCAAGGAGTTATCAGAGGGGTGAGTCCCAGATAGGAATCATGTTCTTGTTATTAGACATCAGAAAGATGCATGTATCTGCCATAAATAAGCCTACCGAGTATTTATCCTACTTGGAGTCAGCAGTGTACAATGTACTTACAATTTATTACATATTAATGATCTGAAAGTGATGTACTATGCTAGAGTTACAAAGAAGAAAAGAATGCATATTCAGTACAATATTATATCTTTTCCACTGAGAAAAATCATTTTAAGAGAAAGATGATGAGGAGCCCAATGGAAATTGTTACTGAACTCTATAAGGTATCAATACTGAATGATTCTTTAGTTGCTAAACTTCTCACAGTCTTATACAGCATACTAAAGAAAGCCAGATCTTTCCATTCATGTGGTTTTTGGATCTTCTCGACAATGGCATTATTCCTTGTGGTCAGAACCTTGGCAGGCATTGGAAGCCATTTCTCAAGCAGAACAGGTTCAAGGCATGAGGACATAGAGCTACACCTTATAGGAGGTTGCATGAAATATTAACCCCACTCCTCTCAGAGCAGAGTCTTGTAGCTGTTCCAAAGAAGCAATTGCCAGCTCTACAAATAAGATATTACAAGTAACTGAAAAGTATCTGCACGTACTTCTCCAGTAATCTGCAAGTAACATGCATGCTAAGAATGCTTGTGGAACACACTCACCAGACAATAGAAACAGCGAGGCATCAGGGAGATGGGCAGGCACCCTACCTGATTAACTGGCCTGATTTGGGGCCAGACTTGGAGAAGTCAACTTTAGAGACAAACAAAATAAGAATCCCTTTGGCTATCGATACAATGATACCTCAAAGAAATTGAGAAGATACGCCAAAATGAAGCATGAGAAAGCCTAATCCCAATTCTAAAGAAAAATTTTGAAGTCCATAGATTGTGTCTCTTTTATTTTTGTAGATATACACTTTGAACCAAATAAACCTATCCTTTGTCCTTTGTTCCCCATTCTGGACTCACATTGGTTTCCCCTAATAATTAGCAGACATCATCCCACATCTCTATCAATGGGGATCACTTTAGCCAAATCAGGCTGTTGGGTTTCCACCCCATCCCCTTGCTGGTAGCTTGCAATTTAGATTTTAGAAAAAGTTAGACCATTTTTCTTTGATTTCAAGGTTCAATTTTTCTAACCAGAATAGAGCTCAGGGTTAGTATTTCTCTACCAGCCTGTAATTAATTAACTTTTTATTCTCAATGTTGTTATTTCATCATTTTAGGAAATTTCATTTGACTACTCTGTCTTTGAGGAATAATTTTCACTTGCGGGTTCTCTATTTTAGGAACATTAATTATCTTCGTGTTGGATAACTTTTGGACTGTCCTCCCATTGATTACATTTTCTCTCATGTGTCTTTTTCTCAGTACTCTCCACAATTAATTTAAAGGCTTTCTTTAAATCAGAATTTTATTTTAGATAGTCATACTTTATTCTCGGCTATTCTAATTTGCCTATGAGTTCTATAATACTGTTTTTGACCTCAACTTTTTAACTTTGCAGTCTCCCTTTTCTCCTTATTTTATAATCTTTGATCTTGTTTAAAAATATGTTTGAGTTATATCACTTAAAACATGATACAGTTGCATAGAACTGTCTTCTTTTCCTTGGCTCATGTTTTCCTCCAGATGAAGTCCTGCATTTGTCATTTTGATGCTCAGTTTCATTCATACAGGATTGATTTATTGAGTATCTCCTACGTGTCAAGCACTAATCTTGATGCTAGGGAGATAACCACTGGGGAAACTAAGCTCCCTGCCCTCATATAATATCCATGAGTTCAGGAAAATTCTTTAGAAATATTCTTCTCATGATTTCTTTGGTACTGTTTTCTTGAGGGCAGTCAACCTACTTTATGTCAATGAAGTATAAAGTCCTGGGGTGAGATCAGTGAGGAGTCCAAAGGCTGATGACCATCCCGCAGAAAGGGACTGAAAAGAGCTATGAGTGATTCTGCTTGTGCTGAGCTCTAGCCTCTTCACTTGCAAGTATTTCAAGACCAAGGTGAAAGGATCATTTGGATCACTTCAGGCCACAGCCTGTTTCCTGTTGCCCATATGAAAAGATGTAAAGTTTGGAATCTGACACTGGCTTCTCCCCAAAGCTCTCCAGGCCCCCTCCTGGAGTGACTACAAATGAATAGGGGAACTAGATAATAAGAGAATATGGGTATCCAACAGTGAAAGTTCCCTAAAGGAATAACAGGGCAGAGGTGCAGGTTGTAATGACATTGGCTGACTTAGTATTTCTTCTTCCACCTGATTTCTATTTTACAGGATAGACCTTAAGCTTTAATTGTTGGCTTATTTTCCCAGGCCATTAAAATACTTTAAAAAATAAATTTTTAAAATTCTTACTAAGAAATAGTTTTCCTTCATTGTAGAAATAACTGGAGATAGGCGAAGAGAAGAAAATAAAAATGTTATCAAATTCTCCCTCTGAATCATGTGCCCTGACTTCAGACTATATCACAAAGATATAGTAATCAAAACAGTATTGTCCTGGTACAAATACAGACACACAGATCAATGAAACAGGATAGAAAGTCTAGAAATAAATTCACACGCTTATGGTCAATTAATCTATAACAAAGGAGGCAAGAATATACAAAGGAGACAAGACAGTTTCTTCAATAAGTGGTGCTGGCAAAACGAGACAGCTACATGTAAAAGAATGGATTAGAACATTCTCTAATACCATATATAAAAATAAACTAAAAATGGATTAAAGACTTACATGTAAGACCAGATACTATAAAGCTCCTAAAGGAAAACATAGGCATTCTACAATATAAATTACTCTTTGATATAAATTATAGCAATTTTTTTTGGATCCCTCTCCTAAATTAAAGGAAATAAAAGCAAAAATAAACAAATGAGACCTAATGAAACTTAAGAGCTTTTGCACAGCAAAGGAAACCACTGACAAAATGGAAAGACAACCTACTGAAAGTGAGTAAATATTTGCAAATGATATGACTGATAAAGGATGAATATCCAATATATACAAATAACTCTTACAACACAACATCAAAAAGCCCCTAACGACCTGGTTAAAAAAATAGGTGGAAGAACTGAATAGACATTTTCCCAAATAGGGCATGCAGATAGCCAACAGGCACATGAAAACATACTCAGCATCGCTAATCATCAGGGAAATGCAAACCAGAGTTACAATGAGATATCATCTCATACCTGTCAGAATGGCTATTATCAAAAAGCCTACAAATAGCAAATGTTGGCAAGGATGTGGAGAAAAGGCAACGCTTTTACACTGTTGGTGGGAGTGTAAATTGGTGCAGCCATTGTGGAAAACAGTATGGTGATTTCTCAAGAAACTAAAAAGACAACTACCATATGACCTAGCAATTCTTCTCCTGGGTATATATATATATGAACAAAATGAAAACACTAACTGGAAAAGATATGTGCACCCCAATGTTCAGAGCAGCATTATTTACAATGGCTAAGACATGGAAACAACACAGATGTCCATCACTGTAAGAATGGATACAGAAGATGTAGTGTGTGTGTGTGTGTGTGTGTGTGTGTGTGTGTGTGTGTACTACTCAGCTACATAAGAGAATGAAATTTTGCCATGTGCAGTAACATGGATTTGGAGGGCATTAAGCTAAGTGCAATAAGTCACACAGAGAAAGATAAATACTGTATGATATTGCTCATATGTGGAATCTAAAAAATACAACTAGTGAATATAACATAAGTGAAGCAGACCCACAGATAGAACAACCTAGTGGTTATCAGTGGAGGGAGGAGGAGCAGTAGAGGGGTTGGAGAGTCAGAGGTACAAACTACTGGGTGTGAGCAAGAAGGGTGCACTGTACAACACAGGGAATATAGTCAGTATTTTGTGATAACTAAATGGATTGTAACCTTTAAAAATCGCATAAAAATAAAAAAATTAAAACAACAACCTCCTTGCCCCCAAACCAAAAAACCAAATTCTCCCGCTGGATATAACCAATATTTACATTTGGAGGCATATTTTTCCAAATATTTTTCTATAAATATAAATCTATGTTGAATATTAATATATACTAAATGTATAATTACATAATATTATATACATATATGAAGACATTAAAATGGGCTCATATGGAATGTCGAGCACTCTCAAGCACACTGCAGCCTTCAATAAGTAACAGACAATGACAATAAATACATAATCACACACAGAATGCTCTTAAATAGGTCTGTTTTGTAACCTGCTTTTCTTGCATTTATTGATACATCACAAACTTTTCCAAGATTCCTAAATGTTCTTTCTGTAATGGGTGCATAGTATTCCACTGCACAGACGTAACATCATTTATTTCCAGAATCTCTCGTTCTTGGACATTATTTTGTGTCTACATTTTCCAGTATTATAAGCAACCCTGGAATGAATAGCCTTTCACTTAAGAGTATGCATATATTCTTTTTTCCCCCAGTGTGCACTTTACAGTAGAATCCTTCTTTGTAAATACATTTTAACTGTCTGGGTGCCTGTTTCATTTCTGCGTTGGAAACTTGTCTGTGCCATTCGGCAACTTCGTGTCCCTTTTGCCAGTTGGGTTAGTTGGGTGGGAGGAGAAGGGAGGCAGAATGGAAAAGCGTAGAGGTCTGCCGTTGGCCCATCACCCCTGGGTTAGGATCGGACACGGCTGCCCTGTGAGCAGTACCTACGAGGAGCTGAGACCCACGAAGCTACTTGAGGAGATTAAGGGGTCGAGCAGAGAGTAACTGTGAGAGCTGGGGATCCTATTGTGACCATGTCTACCTAACACCAGGCAAGCCCCATTAAACCATTAAATACTAAAAACACGCCTGAAAAAAAAAAATCCAAAGGGTGTCTCCAGCTGACAAAGGACACGAAATTCATGGTCTGGGTTGACATTTAGCCCTTAACATACCATGACAGCGTCAGGCTCCATGGGGTATGTCAGAACAGGAGATCTGAGGAAACCCTCCTCCCGTGCCATCTGTGACTGCCTCATGTAATAATGTTATAGGAACCTTTGCATGAAGACCAAAAAGTGCTTATTTTTTGACACGTGAAGCCTGAGCTGGTCAAGTCCATCAGGGAAATGTAAACTGAAAGAGGTGGAGCTTTCCCAAATTATTCATATTTATACTTTTTACTTCTGCCCCCTGCTATTTTCCTGAGAGTCTAGGATACAGAAGGCTCCTGGGAAATAAGTATTGTAAAGCTGGCAGGTAGAAGGAGTTTGGGGCAGTTGTTTTTCAAACATATTACACATATTTTTACATTATTAGAAACACAGGCACACGCAACACCATTTTCCCCAGAAGTCTCTTCGGCTGACTAGTGTCAAGACAGTGATTTATATGATTGTTTGCCTAGATTATATTTTAAAACACGTATTGCTTCTGTAAAATGTATATTTATTATACATTTTGGAATTCATAATGCGTGCTGGAAGTGCTGCCTCTGCCTGGCTGCATCTCAGACAGTCTGTCACGTGCACGCCTTTCTGGAAGGGGCTGCCGTCCGTATACTTTGCCTGAGCCAACCTAGTGTCCACTTCGTACCTCCTGTGGTCAGTCAGTCTGTTGGCCTGTCTCTCTCTTATGTACACCCCCCCATGCCTTCTCTCCTGCCTCCTGTAGGTCACACCCATACAAATAAGTCATATAAACAGCAATGGAATAACGGCCCCAGAGGAACGCTCTGCTAGGAATAAACCTGATTTTCAAAGCTACACAAACATCAGTGGGCGAAGTCATGTCATGAAAAGCATCAATTCAGAAACCTACAGCCTGGGCTGTGACAAATCAGGGAAGTGACGCTGGGAGCCCCTGTGAAGTATGTTCCTCCGATTTAACCAAGATATGACATTGAGGACAAAAGCCGAATCTGAAATGAAATTCTGCTGCTGGTGTCTGGGTGGAAGGTTCCAAACCTTGATCTCACCTTGATACGTCTGCGTGCGTGAGTGTATGCGGATGCGTGTGGGTGTGAATCGGTGTCAGTATGTGAGTATGTGGGTGTATGGAGGTATGCGTATGGGTATGCGAGAGCATGGGTGTGTGTGTGAGACAGTGTGTGGGTTATCGGTATGTGTGGGAGGAGTGCGTGAGTACGTGTGAGGGTGTGGGTAAGGGGGAGCATGTGTGTATGTGAGAACGTATGGGGTGTGTGTGGCTGTGAATGTGTGTGGGTGTGTACAGGGGTGTATGAGTGCATGGGTGTGTGTGAGAGCACGTGGGTGTGGGTATGTGGGTGGATATAGGTATGTGAGTGAGTGTGTGGGAGCATGGGTGTTTCGAGTTTGTGTGTGAGAATGTGTGTGTGGCTGTGAATGCGTGTCAGTATGTGAGCATGTGGCTGGAGGTGTGTGTGGGTGAGCGCACGAAAGGGTGTGTGTGTGTCTGTGTGCGCGCCAGCTCCAAGTTCATTCAAGCTGGGGAAAACTAACATCCACATTTACCATGAGCCTCATTCTGAGGCTCGTGCCGTTCTCCTGGGTTCCACCGTCTCACTCACAGGCCTGAGAGCATTTCACCGGGCATCCAGGCCAGGCAGAGATGGACTGCCCGCGCCCTAGTTAATGCTCTGACCCTGCACGTTTGCTCCTAGCTGCTCAGTCTCAGCGGGGAGCCACGGGGGAGGATGGGGGTCTGGCTCTTTATTAGCCTGGCTGCCCGCACCTCCTGCCTGCCACCCCACAGAGGAGGGGGCACAGGGCAACCATGGGGCTGGGGACAGAGAAGCCGGAAGGAGACAGAAAGGGGACTCAGAGCACCCAGAATCACCTCCCACATGCGAGTACATCCTGGGGGGGTGGGTGATGGGATCAGGACTCTGAGCCCCAGACAGAAGCCAAACCCGGCATCCCCCCGCGGATTCTGTTTCTCCGCTGGGTCGGATGAGCGGAGAAAGGGAGAATGTGCCCAGGCACCGAGACCCCCCAGCTGACGCAACTGCCAGCTCTTTAACGACAAAACACAAGGGACGCAATCCCAGAGATCTGCTCCTTTTCTGAGAGCTGAAGATGCCTTTCCTCACCTACGGAAAATGGGAACCAGCTTGGAAAATAAAACAAAAGTACTAAGGCTCTGGGTCAGAGAGGCTCAGTGATTCGGCTCTGTTTAAAGCTGCTGGCCAGATGTGCCACTCTGGACTCCGCCTGCTGTCCACAGCAGAGATGGATTCCCCCAGGCTTCGTGCTACCAAGCCCAGCACTTGGTCACCCGCTAACTGGGTTTCCCGTGGACATCTGGGTCCACCCCACCCTAAGCTCGGTGGATGCACCGCAGCGGCGCGCACGCAGAGGCTCCCGGAGCCAAGATTATGTCTTCAGTGCATTACGGGCACATGCAGTGAGTATATCTTCGGTAAATAACAGTCCGTTTTCACATGGATTATTTAGAATTTCTGATGAAACTGCAGAAATGTCAATGCGGGGTGTCAGCCACCAATCAGAGCGCAGCTCCGAGACCCCGCCCTTCTCCGATCTGACTGCTATTATCTTCGATGGGGAAAAACCCTCCTTGTCTCCTGTTATTCCTTTTTAATGATCTAGAATGCCGCTTATAACGACTCTGTGATACATAAAACAGGTCCATTAATGTCACCAAGTCCCCAAAGTACTGAATCAACCCCACTCCTTCCAAAAGGAAGGTGGACGGATGGAATGAAGGCAGGGGCTTTGAAGGGGCTCCTTTGCCTGGGAGCTGGAGATGCCTGTTTGAAATCG
The DNA here is from genome assembly GCA_004024745.2 of Catagonus wagneri. Taxonomy (NCBI): domain Eukaryota; kingdom Metazoa; phylum Chordata; class Mammalia; order Artiodactyla; family Tayassuidae; genus Catagonus; species Catagonus wagneri. The sequence continues at coordinate 2,072,486 of PVHT020000012.1, read as the reverse complement.
GGTATTTCAAGAGCCATGTGGCTGAGGAGGAGGAAGATACTTGTATATAGCCATCCACCTCCCCACCCGAAGCCAGAGGTTTCAATTGGTGATTTAAAGCTCCTTTATGTGTGTTCCTGTTCCAGCTATGCACAGCAAGGAGGAAGAGGAG
>PVHT020000012.1:1804252-2071335 GCA_004024745.2 Catagonus wagneri | reverse complement strand
GGGGGAGGGGGAGGCAGGTGGCCCCCTCATCAGCCAGGGTGCCACTCTTTCCCTGGGAAGGTAAGTGGGTAATTCAAAACAACAACTTCAGGGAACACAGCTCTTTGTTTTCAAGGAAGAGGAAACAACCAGCCAGCTTCACACTCCCTGTGATACGCTTGAGATGCTCATCTCTGACAAGAGGTGGAGGTGGCAAATGACACTGTCCTCATAGCAGGGGGTGCTCTCTGTTCCACAGCCATGGTCCCAGCTGGCTGACTAGGCCTGTCACTATAAACATCATCCCCAGGCCACTGGCCAAGCACGCTGGAGGAGCCACCTCTGTCTTTTCCTATGTGCTTCAGAGCTGCCTAGCAAAGCCAGGGTGGCCGATGCCGGTCCTAGGAGCCGATGGGGGCTAAAGAGACAACCAGCCTCTCACTCTCCCTTCTGAGGAGGGCTGGGGGGTGGATGGGAAGGAAAGGACTTGGCAGGTGAATCAAGTTGTGGACATAAACCAGAATAAGGGCTTATGTGACAGAGAGGGACACTGTGGACAACCCTGCCAGGTGGGACATCCACACCAGGCCTTCTGTGCATACTCAGGATGTATTGAGATGGTCCCTTCTTTGGCTTAGGATTGCTGAGCAAAAGTTGTTTCTGAGTGTCAATTATAGTATGAAGCATATAAAGGAGGAGCTACAGGTATTAATTAGAGTATAAATCACATACACTCATATGCACATCAATGTATTTAAATACGAACAAAGAATATAAGCTCATTCTCCTAAGTCATTGAGGTTCCACAAGCATTCATTGAGTGCCTACTGTATGCCAGGCACTGGGCTAGGCTCGGGGGAATCAAGGATGATCCCAGATAGATTCCGCCCATCCTGATGGAGATAACAGTTTAGAGAAAGAGACAGCCTCTGACTAAATGATGCAGTGAGCATGAAGAGTCCGTGTTTAGCACCATGAGACTTCATCCGTGTGACAAGCAAAGGCTTATTTCTCTAAAGAAATGTGGTGAAGCTGAGATATGACAGGTGTGTCAGCATGCAGCAGGTGACATCACATTTCAGGCAGAGCGAGGGACCTGGATACAGGCCCTGTGGTAGGCAGGAACCCGAGGAAGATGGGGCGAGGATGCCATGGGCTCCACATCAACTAGAAATGTCCCAAACCTGAAGTGGAAGCTGAGCACTGGTGGAGGAAAGCCTTCTGCACTGTTAAGTAGAACCCAACTGGCAAGAAAGGTTTCCAGAAGGAACAGAGAGTGGCAGGGAGGAAGGGCACAAAGTAGCCCCAGGGGGGCCTGGTCTCAGACAGTGGGACTAACAGGGAGGCTGGGTTTCTTCTACCACATTCCACGTTGTAAGAGCCCTGCTTCAGCTTTCACAGGGGCCTGTACCACGACTCTAGGGCGCCCCCTTCCTGTGCTCTGCAGGTTTCAGGGTGGGTAGAGGAGGAGAGAAAAACAAAGGAGTTTCACAGAACTGTCTGTCTCTTGGCCTCTGCTTTCCCAAGTTCATAAACTCGGGGCTTAGCTGTGTGCTTGGGAGGAGAGTCAGGAAACCTGTGATAGTGGGATAAAATCCTAGCCAAAGAAACCCAGGAGCATCACGGATGAACAAATGGGACCCCAAAACATGAAGAGCAAGAAGAGAAAACATGACATTTGTGAACGGGACCACGAGAGCCTCTGGCCTGGGGTGGGTGACTTCCACAGCTGACTGGGAAAGCTTGGAAGATGTAAAACCACAAGAAAGATGTTCCAGGAGATCGGGTCGTTCTCTTCTGCCACCACGCACACAACCCAACCCATCCCCACAGCACAGATGAGCAGCTTTTTAGGCCAAAGCCCAACTGCTGTCCAGGGCCCTTGCAGGGCTCTCCCATTCTGACGGTGCCCAAGCTCTGTACCCCCAGCATTCAGACCTGACACCTGCTCTGTGTATGTCTCCTTACACTGGGCTCTACCCTATTTCCCTCCCCACCGATCAAGGGCTGCCTGGCACAGGTTTGGCTCAGGACCACCATCAAAGGGCAGTTAATGGACCGTAGGCTGGAGTGAGAGAGACATACAGCTCAAAATGGGGGTGGGCTCCCAGACACAGGGCAGAGGTGTTTGGGCAGCTGCCAGAGAAAGCAAGCTTTCTGAGTTTTTCTGGGAGTTGAATTTTCTCCTGAATGAAGGTTTATTGGCTCCTTGCTGGTTATAAGATTATACCCCAGTCCTCCAGGGATATGTGTGAGGGATCATGTAAATCCTGCATTCTGGCAAAAAGAGAAAAACACTAATTTTTACATTAGTGATATCTCAACATGGAGTTGTTCAGGAGAGCATCTGCTCGCCCCTGATTAGGAAGCTGGCACTGTGGACAGCAATCTGCTCATCTCCTCTCTCCCTTTCTCTTGAATGTTCGGCCACTCTCAGTGCACTAACCCCCTGTGAGCAGGGGTGTTGACATGAAGGAACAGGCAGGTGTCTTTAACTATGTGCATTCTGCAACCAGAATCCATCAAGAGCCATGATGGTCATTGCGAGAAAGCTTGATGTGCTTTTGTAAAGGGTTTTCCATCAATTCCTCATAAGAGCTCTTTACGACCCTTTCAAGGTTAACTGGCTTTGGACCAGGCTCCGAGTATCCCACAAACTCTAGGAAGAACTTCTGGGTGAAAGTCATATGTTAAGCTCCTTGCTTTTAACTTTGTTTGATGTTTTAATCTACATTTGCAGAATAGGTCTTGATCGTGTTCTCTGAACTTCCACTCTGATGAGCAGAGGGCATGCCCAGAACTGCAGTTGCTAAGTATTGATATAAGAAATGTTCCAAGATGCTGTTTAAGACATGTTTGTTTAAGTTCAAACATGTTTCTTATTTTGCAGACAGAAAATAAGACAAAACAAATGTAAACTTTGCTCAGTGCCATCTGTAAATCTAGAAGGAGAAAGACTTTTATTATCAACAGTAGAGGGAAGTGAAATTAGGGCAGGGTACTAACCTTAGCTGTGATTAGTATACATTAGTGAGTACATGACAGGATGTGAGCTTTGGGTACAGGCACTTTTTTTGAGGCAGATGTTAAAATGTCTCAGATCTGCAGTAATGGGATTCAGAGCCTCCAAAGAAGTTCCAGCCTTCTCTGCTCCAGGGTGATGGGGGCATTGCAGCATTTGAAGCTTGAATTTCCAACCCAAATCTAGAATGCTTTAGCCTTTGTGAGTTACAGATATGCCAGGCTTCATTTTAATAGAATACTTCTAGGAGACTAAAATAAAACACCCCAAAATATTTAGATCCTGGAGGGAACAGGGCAATAATTTAAAAAGGGATTATCTTTTATGACCCTCAGCCACTTCCAAGTCTTCCTAGAGCATTAATAGGGAATTGCCTGGTTCTTGATGCCTTCAGTCATGCATTTGTGGTTGTTTGTGTGGGATACAAATAAGAAGAGGATGGGCACATGGGTCACCAGGGAGAGCCTGAGGCTGCAGGTGGGGCCAGCCACCTGAGCCTGGATAGGTGTGATCCCAAGACATATCCACCATCTTTGTGCATGGATTGAAAATAGAAGGCATTCTTCAGGCTAGAAGCTGGGACATATTGGTATGCTCAACAGGGGACTAGAAATATGAAAAAGATAGACACAGTAATCTGCTGAGAGTTTTGGAAGAAGATAGCACAATACAGCTGGGATACAGGGAAGGTGTCTACCACTGAAGCATGTGGCCTCCAGAGAAAGGTCATTCTAAATACATCAGAACAAAAGGGGACAAACTCCTATCTTTGTCTAAAGGTAGAATCGACTCTAGAAACCAGGTGTGTGTGTGAGAGAGAGAGAGGAGAGGAGAGAGGCAGGCAATCCTACAGCAGAGACAGGAATCACAGTAGGTGTGATTAAACCATCATCCAAGGTTAGAATCTCGGAGGGGGAATTCTTGGGCAATACTAGGAGTCACATTTGATGAGAAGTTTGGGAAACAGACTGTGAAAGAGACTCTGAATCCCACTAGATCTGGAGCCAGCCATGGCACCCTTAATTAAGCATCCAACACCAAGAGGGCACCAAGACGGACTGTTTTAAGGAAGAGACCAATGAAATCTCTAGGAGGGGGATTACAAATTTAAACGAAATCCAGGGATAACTATAAACAGTACCTTTAAGATTTTGCTGTCTGTAATGTCCCTGTAGTTTAAATAACTATATTCTATTCTACTCTGTTTTCTGTTACTGGTGCATGAAGGCAATAGTGAGAAGATCCCCTAGGATCTGGAATGAAGAAAATGAATGAAAGGAACAGGGGTTTTAACACTGAACCCTTTGTGAGTAGTCACCTTAAAGAGACAGACGGACACACAGGCCAACATGACCATGCGTACTGGTTGTGGCAGCATAGGTTCTGGAAGAGGCTGTTTATCAGAAGTAGAGCTGGTCTCTCAAACAGCAACAGAGAGCAAAGTGATTCATGGAGAGAAACACTGGCAATGCCCTAGTGAAAACCATTCACTGGAACTGGAGCAGTGTGGGAAACTTATCGGCACAGCCAGTGTGGATATAGATTCTGTGAACGTGGGCCAACTGTGTTCGAGTTATCTGGGCTCATTGGCAAGGCCCTCTGTACACATTTGTTTAAACTGTCTTATTTTAATCAGAGTCAGTGCTCATTGGAAAACCTTTGGATTCTTCCTTAGCTTTCTGAGTAGATACGCCTATAAGAACAAGGCTCAGCATTACAACTCGGCCAGTTCTCTCGGACAGTGATTTCTCATTGCAAATTGATCCATTTACATTCTGATCATAATTTGGGATCCTATATACTCTTATTTTTAGTGACAGAGGAGCTGGTCATGTTGGGATATTTATCACGATGGGTTCTATTTTTGTAAACTTGTAAACCGCCTTTGTTTTATTTCACAAATTTGTTTAAGGGAGTTTGTCCCTGAGAGGAAGATGGCTCATTCTGAAATATGGGCAGCATCAATTTCCTCGCCTGTAAGGTTGAGGACCACGTCCTGGAAGGTGAGAACATGGCCCAGGTGACAGATGCTGTACTTGCGCTTCTCCCTAGATGAGCACTCCCTCCCCCCACACTGTTGACATGTTAAGCATGTTAAGTCTTCCACAAACATCAGTAAGAATTCTCACAACTAGAAAGAAGGCGTTGGGTCCTGTGCTGATTTTGGAGAGGGCAGAATACAGGGAGATGTCACTAAGTAGAAAGCGGATTTGCAACAGGCTTGGGAGCAAGGAACCCAAACAGAAGAGCTATGTCAGCCATGAAGAGGCACACGGATGGATCCCTCGGGTTTTCCTTTGTGGATGGATATTCATCTTAAGATCTGCAGCCATTCTCTTCCAGAATGGCTAACTCTTGATCGTGCAGGGTCTGAGCTGGGTGGGGGGACATCACATTAGTCTTTGCTTCTCTGTCTTCATGTGTCTGCTTTCCTCACTGTAAAGGATTTAAGCCAAAGAAGGATTGAGGAATTGACAGAAGACAAAACTTGCCCCTGTCTGGGTGCTTGCTGTCAACTGGAGGGAGAAATTTGGAGAAAATACCAAGAGAAAGGTGTACATTTCCCTTTAGAAAATTAACTTCGCGTTGGCTCTGAGAATTTAGCTCTGACTGTGCAAAGAGGTTTCAGCACATATTCTGAATTCCTACCATCTTTCTGGAGAGTGTTGGAAACTGTCATACAACAACGCGCACTTCTTAGGGCTGCCCGTTTTCCACGTCCAGAACTGAGTAACAGCATTTAGGCGCTCGGCAAATCCATTTGCTTTTCAGTTAATGACATGGATGGGAGGCTACTGTGAAGTGGTTGAGGGAAGGTTACAGAGAGCCATTGCGGGGGCTGGGCCTCGGCTGGACAGGGGACTGGATGACAAGTCGGTGGCTGCACCTTTTACACCTTGGCCAGGGGACGGCGACAGCAAGAGGTAGCCAGGATGGGGGGGGCGGGGATGCAGACGCGAGAAGGTGGGGGGAACAGACAGGCAAAAGCCCTGGCTGGACTTGGTCCACTAGGGAACTCCTTGGCAGGAAGTCACTTTCTCCGAACATGCTCCCTGCACAACCCCTCCTGTCCTATGACACCAGAAGCAGGAATGACGGCCCAGCCACCACTGAGGCTCCCAGGATGGGGTCCCTATGGTTTAGCCACAGTTCATGCATTATCCTCAGAGAGGCTCGCAGTTCTAGCCCTTTCCTCTGACAACCCTCTATGTCTCTGTGGGTTTCAAACTGTAGAATCCTGACCTTTGTATAAACTGTTTGGAAATAACCCAGGCAATTGATTCTTATTACCAGCTAAATGCTTATGAAATTTCATTTTAAGAGACATAACTGAAATAGCATAAAAATGTCCAAATTCTCTCATTTAAAAACATAACTACAAGCCAAGACCTTGTATGATAGTGTATAAGTGCAATGTTACAACTAAATTATGAAGATCAAGGAAATAAAGTCCAGGAAGGAAGAATGAGGGAACTTAAACGTGCCTTCCACACCCTCAGTGTGGGAAATTAACATTCAACAGCCTTGTTTCTAGGCTCTGCAAATATATCCGAGCACAGACGGTACCGTTCTAATGTGAAGATAATATATATCAGGCACAATTAGAAAATTATTTTCTTTTAGCATGCTCAGAATTGACTTGTGCATTAAAAGGTCCAACAAATTTACCAGACAACAATTTTGTTAATGGTTTCCTTCTTGCTTCCTCTATTTCGCAGTCCCTTATTCAGAAAAATGTGTCAATAAAATCCATGCCCTTTCTCAGTTGTCCAAGATAAACTGTTATGTACTGGATATTGGTCATGGGTAGATTCTTTGACTTAATTTGCCTAAGACTAAATAAATAATAATGATATTGACTAGGATAATGATAATAGACATCTATTGAACACCTACCATGGGCCATGCACAATTCAAAATGTTTTTTTTCTTTTCTCTCTCTCCTTTTTTTTGTTTTTTAGCCTTTTGTCATTTTAGGGCCACACCCATGGCATGTGGAGGTTCCCAGGCTAGGGTTCTAATTGGAGCTGTAGCCGCTGGCCTACGCCACAGCCACAGCAACTTGGGATCTGAGCCGCATCTGCGACCTACACCACTGCTTACGGCAATGCCGGATCTTTAACCCACTGAGCGAGGCCAGGGATCGAACCCGCAACCTCATGGTTCCTAGTCGGATTCGTTTCCGCTGAGCCACAACGGGAACTCCCATGTTTTTTCTTGTTCTTCTTCTTTTTTTTTTTTTTTTACATAAGTTAAAACCATGTGTATTTTTTATATCTCAAACAACATCAATATCTGTGCACTTATGGAGAACTACAAGAAGATAAAGATCCAGAAAAGGGTGCTATTTCTTTTTAATGTCAGAAAATCTCAAAAGTGACTAATTTCCTCTCTAAATATAAATTACGATTATTATTATTTTACAGGCTGGGCTTCCTCGGCCGGCCCCTGGGGTCATATCTAGCATCTGGCCCCCAATACCCCAGCTCTCTGACAATCTGATGTGAGCTATATATATTTGAACTATAGGTTCCTTAACTTATTCTTCCCAGCAGAAAGTGAAATGCATCAGAATGTTGCTGTTTAATCCCTGGAAGAGAAGAAGTGGTTTCCAGAGACATTTTGCTTGGAGTTCCTAAGCGGGAGAGAGGATGCAACAATAGAATCTCTGTCTCTAGCCACCTCCTGACGAGGCAGTTCTACTTCGAACATCAAAGCTGCTGCATTAAAATTTAATTTGAATTTAAAATCCCTGACAGGGCCCAACACTGGGGAAGCAGGGGTTAACCATGGAGATAATGAGGCCGCTGCTGCCACTGCTGATTCTGTTGACAGTATTGTATCACCTAATGAATGTGGCGATATAAATCTTGATGAGGGGCAGGCTAGAGTCTCAGGAAAGGTAATGATAATGAGCAGGGGCAGGAGCCCAGGCTGCCGATGAAGAAGAGAACCAATAAAACCCCTCGGCCCAGGAGGGGCAGGCTGAGGCGGGGCCGGCGAGGGTCGACCGTTTGGCCCTATTTGTGCAGGTGGCCCCATATTCCACCAGGCACATCCTAGGCACTGCCAGGGTCGCGGGAGCTGGAGGCAGACAAGGAAAGGTGACAGGAGGCATTCTGGGCTTCTAAGTCAGCTCTCCGCCAGTCCAGACAAGAAGAGAGTGAGGAAAGTTGCCAACAATAACGGTGATCTTGCAATGTCTCTCCCTCTCTTATCGGTGGTTCCAAGAAAACAGATTTTCCCAGTCCTAATTATCCATGTCCTCCTCCATGTCATCATCTGAAATACTGCTTTATTCCAACTAGGTTTTAGACTACTATGAATTGGTCTGCATTTTTTTTCTGTTAACAGGCTTGGTGTGCTTCCTTTGCTACCATCGCTTCCCAAATATATTCCAAGGGCCATTTGGTAAAACAAAGGACTCCTTGAAAGCTCTGGCATAGAAAACAAAGACTCCAGAGGCCATTATGGAGGTGAGATCTGAAGCTCCAGGCAGCATGTGAGCATCTGGACAAGACCCTCTGGACCCCCCTGCACCCTGGAGAGCACTAGGGAACAGAGGTGACCCTGTGTGGCCTGCAGGTAGCTCTGGGCCCCAGGCCATGGCAGCTCTAATAGCTCTAACCACTGCAGGCCAGTGGTCCAGACCTCCCCAGTTCAGGAATCTGAGATGTTGGGAGAGTCCAATACACTCACGCCGGAGTGGAACCTGTTCTAAGACGATGGAGCTGCATTGCTCTGGGCAGTGGCAGACTGCTGGGCCTTCTGCCAATTCTAGAACCCAGAAGACAGACCTCTGATAGGAAAAAAAAAAAAATCTGGACATGTGCCTTAACACTTGAGAGCACTGTGAAGGGGCACATCTTTATCCGGGACTCTCAAATCTGGTTGTGTAAAAGAGTCACCTGGATAATTTTCAAAATATAGATTCTTGGCCCCATCTTCAGAAAGGTTGTTTTAGGGGGACTTGAGTAAGTATGCCCTGGACAGAAAAGCGTCTTTTTCTTTTTAAATTCCCTAGAAGTGACAATCACGTACCACTGTTGAGGATATGTCTTGTGTAAAAGGAGAAAGCAAATAAGAGAGAAAAAATAGGAAATCATACTTTTCTATAACTTAGACCAGAATTTCTCAATCTTGGCTATATTGGCATTTTCACTGCATCATCCTCTGCTGTGGGGTGGGGCCTGTTCCGTACGTTGTAGGGTGTTTAGCAGCATCCCTGGTCTCTACCCACTAGATGCCCGTAGCTTGCCTGATCATGACAACCAAAGATGTCTCCAGACAATTGGCCTCTGGGTGGGGTTAGGGAGGGGCAAAACTGCCCCTAGTTGAGCACCACTGGCTTAGATGACCTAGTGGCCTTGAAGCTCGGCATCTGTGAGGTCTAGATACTGGGGGACAGAGAAAAGTCATTGCCAAGTCCCTGATGGCTTATTGCAATGAGCCCGTCTTTCACTTTGTGATTATAATCCCTGGAAAGAAATTTTCTTCCAGCTTTCTGTTGTTAAAAGAAGCACTCTTTTAAGATGAGTCTGCAACAATCCTCCTCGTAGGTTCAACTCTCAGGGCGGGAGCATCCTCAGCCAGCCTAGCAGGTGCACCGGAGGGCGATGAACACAAACCTTCACCACAAGGATGGACCAAGTCCACATGCTTCCTAAACTCCCATAGGGACAACGTGAACCAGCCACACTTGGGATCACCCTCTTCTCATCTCAGGTGGCACTGACCAAAAAATAAAAAATGCTCCTTTATTAACACAGGGAGGGCGAGATTAAAGGAGAAGAGAGATGAAAATCCTTCAAGATTCCTATTTGTGGGAGAAAGTTCCTTTCTTTCTTCTTCTCCTTTCTTTTCTCTCTCCCCTCTCCCTCCTATTTCTCTCATTCCCCTCTTTCCCTTCCCTCTCTCTTTTTGTCCTCTCCTCCCTCCTGTCTCTTTCTCTCTCAGTCCCTCCACCCCCCTACTCCCGACTGTATTCGATTGGCTTGCCAGGCAACCTTACAGAAACTTCTCTCAAGAGCGGGTCTATTGAGCCTCACTCTCAAATTGCCCCCAGAGCCCACTGGATATTCCTTCAGATGTCTAACAAGCGTTGAACACAACTGAGGTTTAGAGAGACACAGAAATCAATACTGCGGCTTCCACCAGTCACGCTGAGGGATTAGTTGTCCCAAGGAAAAGCACAGACAGTTGAATAAGAGAATCATGACTCCGAATACCCTAACAGGTTTATGAACTAGAAAGCAGCCTCTGGCCTCGATAACCTCCAGTTGGCCTGGAGAAAAAGGAGACTGTGAAAACATTCACTTAGCTTTCTCCCCTTTTGTATTAATGAGGTCAAGCGCTGGACCTCAGGGGGGTCAGGAGTGGGGCTCGGAGGAACGACTGTTTAGGCCAATGGGCAAGGATGACCATGTGAGCAGTGGCAGCCCAGCGGCTCTGGATGCCCTCCCGGCTTTGGGGAAGTCAGTGGTCACATCCCTCAGGACAGAGTTTGCAAGGAGTCTAGACCAAGTAGAAAAACAAGGGGGCCTCGTATGGCCTGCTGTGAGCAGTGGGCATTAAAGAGCGGCAGGAGCTTATCCTGTGGAAATCATGGATGGGACAGGGGAGATCAACAGCATGCACATGAATTACAGGGAGCCTCTAAGTGGGGCGGATTCTGAAGGAGCAAAAAAGCAACGGAGACATTTTAATAGTTTCTCCACTTTGATAAGAATGTAACTGGAGGAGGCTGAGCTCAGGAAGTTTAAAAACTTTCCTTCTTCCACCTGCTACAGTTCACATTCTAGAGGCCGAACTTATAAACCAAATGAATACCCTGAATGCCTTACATCTAGGGGACACCTGGCTGGGAGGAATGGAGGAAAAAAAGAGCTAAATGATGTCACTTTCAATAAAGACAGAAAGAGCCACTTTTCAACTGGACCTACAGGCTTGAGTGAAGTGAAGAATTAAGCTATTATCTGTATAATTCAAACCCAAACCTACCTTTCTGTGAATTTATAGGACAATTTAGGTCCTAGCTGAATAATTCAGAAAAAGATAATCACCTCAATTATTTAGATGGCCATCTCATCCCCTTATATATTCCATCTCTTTAACTCTGAGGTGGAAAGTTGACAGCAATTAAATCTCTCAACCGAGCCGCCCACAGGAGGCCACAGGTTTGGAACAATGTGGAACCCCAAACATGATGAGTGGAAACAGACCCAGATGAGCAAACGCATATGGAAGACATGTGTCCTAAATCAAGGTGAGAGGTGCTCACCCATATGACCGAGGTTCCAAAGCCTAGACTCAGGAAAAGGCTTAGAAGTCATCATCCCAAGGCCACTTTGCTCTCGACCCTGTGAGCTTGTCACTGATTAGGGACAGGAGGACTCAGCACCCTTCTCTGGCAGTGTCCCCCCTCCCCCATCAGTTCTGGCCCCGCTGAGTTTGCAGAAGGGCCTCATTCCCTGGCCCTATCTGAGTGGAGGGCAGGTAGCGGGAATTTGTGCATCCGAGGCCGGTTAGCCAGTCGCATGGGGCATGGCACCAGTTACGTTTATGTGGCGCTGATGGAGAGCCTGTGAGAAGATACCTGATGAGGTCAGCAGGGCTCAAGGGGAAAGTGGTCCCTTCCTGGGACAACTCTGGGACAACAGGGAGATCCTGCTGGCTGGCCTGGCTTTGGCTGTTTCTGTCTGGGTGGCACCTCTAGGTCCCCGCGAGTCTCTGCATGTTCGTGTGCACGTGGCTTTTTGTGTATGGACGCAGGGTGCCAGCCTGTCCAGGCTGGTGGGTTCAGCTTTCCTTTGTGCTGACATTAATCTGGCTGGTCCCATCCCCCAGCCTCTCGCTGCACATTAACCTAAAATATGAGCGCATGCTCGGGTCTTGCCTGTGCTGGCCGCCCCCGAGCCCACAGCATCCCTGCCCCCTCCTCCAGCCCTCTTATCTAAAGCAGCGTGTCACTGCAATTTTATGGTCAACATTACAGACTCAAGCCCTCCTTTGAACCAATCAAACTGCACTGAATATGTTAAGGGAATCCAGGCTTTCTGGAAGGAGCCTGCGTCCCGAGCCGTACCGCCTGACCTCTCTAAGAGCAGCCCCCATAAATCTGCCTCACGTGATGGGAGATGGGCTTTTCAGGATCTCTCAGGGTGCTTTGAGGTAGCACTTCTATGAACTCCTTGCCACAATAAATAATGCTACCTGCAATATGTCTTTGCGAGTGTGTCAGCAGCTGCTGTCCTGCCATGAATTTTTATTCTTGTGCCGTCTGGAAGATAGATTCCAGATTCAGCATTTCCCCACACTTAGTGTCAGATCTCTTTACCCCCTTGCCCCAGCAGAATGACAGAGACCACAAATAAAATAAAAAAATTAAAAAAATAGCCTAGAAAAAAACGGCCCAAGACCAGAGGGAAAGAGCCACGCTCACCTCACCACAGGGGACAGAACCTCCCTTGTGATGGCAGCGACTAGGTGGGAGGAAAGATGAAAAGCCAGGCAATTCAGAGTCCTCAGAAAGGAAGCGATTCACCTGGGGTGGCTGGAGAAAGGGGGTTTGTACCAGGTAAAGCTGTTGGATGAGAGGAAAGCCCATTTTGAGTCAATAAACCATTATAAAGGAAAGCAATAGAAATCTGTTTTCAAACCTCAGATAGTTATTGCACCGGTCAGATGCTAGGCAATTGGTCCATGAAAAGAGGGCAATGGATTCCGAAACAGCGTGGTGACTGGTGAGGACATCCCAGACAAGCCACTGTGGTCTGAGAGCTAAAGAGGAGGGAGGAAGCCACTACCACAGCTTCAGAGTAACAGTAAGTTGATTCCCAAATTTCATGGACTCGTGTGTCTCTGCCGATCTAGACACGAGTGTCCGCATGGTTGGGTATGTTTTACCAGTCATCACCGCTGCAATTTGAGATCTTCTGAAGCTAAAACTCAGCACTGTGATGCCAAGGCATTTCCCCTTCTTTGAAATGTTCCAAGTCCAGGAAACTTCTGCATGACTGATGTGCCAGCCATATCCATTTCGGTGGGAGAGAGCACAGGGAAGGAAGAAAGAAAGTAGGGCTTTGATATGTTAACATCGCACAAAGGCAGATTATTTCATTTTCCATGCTGCTTCCTCCTCAGAGAGGGTCGGATTGAGTCAGTGTCCTGGCAGGAACAACGCAGACCAAGTTCCTGTGTACACACAATCCCAGTCTGATAACTGAACCCACAATGTCGGCCGACTTCCAGATCAGAGTTTTGCCAAATGTGAAGTGCGTAGGGGATCTTAAAATGCAGATTTTGGTCCCACAAGTTTTGGGTTGGGGCCTGGGAGTCTGCATTTCTAACAAGCTCCAAGGTGCTGCTGACACTGTTGGGCCATCTGCTGGAGAACAAGGCTTTAGGTCATAGCATGTTCTTATGTGCCCAGTACTGCTCTTCTTCCCAAAACTGTCTTTGTGGGCTCCAAATCCAGGAGAGAGTGCTCTGTTCCTTTGTTCATATATGTTGCTTTTGGTTCTTCACACACACACATATATATATATATATTTTTTTAATCAATAAATATCAAAATAGAGTTTCAAAAATTGTGGAAGTATTAATACATTAATACTTCTGATTCCCCTAAATGGAATATATCATGTCATCTGGAAAGACTCCCTATTTGAGACCCTCTGTGAGTGTAAGATCTGGGCCAACGAACCTTCTGGGTCTAGCAGTGACAAGCTTGCTAGGCTCCACCCAAGGGAATCTCTTGGTTTGTGCAGAATGTCAGCCTTACGTGGTGGCCTCCTAGGGTCCCGCCCTTTGTCAATGCCGCATTATTATCTCTAGCCCCCCAGGGCTGTGGGTCACTTTCCTAGTGTAGTGGGTACTGAGAGAAGGGGATGGAGTGAGGTGGGGACTAAAAGGAAACCTTTGCTGATCAAGTGGCCAATGGCCAACTGGGAAGTGGGACCACGGGTTCACTTGACACAGTCTGGTTCCTCTCTAAGACAAAGAGGATGGCAAGATGACAAAACTACCAGCCTAGAACGGAGGAAGTGGTCAACAACGTCCATGCCAAATGCACTTTTGATGGAAAATTAAAGTTTCTTGGGGTGAATATAGTCTTTGAAGTAACAAGTATGGAAACTCCTCTGACAGCCCACCATGCTTAAATCAAGTGGCTGAGCGTATAGAAATCCCCGCCCATCAAATCATCTGAGGCTAAGCATGATCACTCATTTGTAAACTGGGCTTTCTGCCTGCTGAATACCTTTCTAAAATAGAAGATTTCTCCTAATTGCCTGGGTTGACCTATATTTAGAAATCTGAAGCCCGCTGGTGTCATGGAGAAGCCAGAAAAATGTTGGAGTTAATCACTAAAATCAATCTGGGCTGACCCCGAGAGGATGGTGAGCACCAAAGGTTGTTGGTCAAGGAGCTTTTGGAGGCTGGACTTAAAAGTACTCTCTTGTTTCTCTGAAACTGGAAAAGGTGCTTCTTTCTGCAAAGACATATTCTTAGAATAGAATCTGGTCTGTTCTAGGACAGCCCTTTGAGTCTCATGCCAGTAACCAGTTCAAGGGTAACTTCATCAGGTTTGGAGGTCCTCTCTGGGCTCCTCTCTGACCTCCAATGGCAGTGACAACTACAGATGGAATCACTGGAACAACATGCTGGCTGCCAAGAGAAACAAGCCACGAGATCCTTCTTTTCTTCCCTTCTCATCTCGACCAGCTCTCCTCCTCTTATGGCATCTTTTTGGTTTCTTATTGTTCTGGTTTGTCAAAATTCAGTTTAGATTTTTCCTTCGATGTTTTTACTCCTAATGCAGTGATGATTTTTTAAAAGCTCAGAGATTGAAAAAATTGGGGACACGACAAGAAGTGTTACATATTATTTCTAGTTCAAGTGAACAGTGTGATGACATTTGGATATGGGTACAAGGTATGTAGAAAGTTAGTAATTACCTCCACAGAACATTGAACAGAAAATCTAGGAAGCTCCTTGATTCTGTAGAGCTGGTACCACCCTCAACTCTTATTTCTGCACTCTGTGCTAGATGGTAGCTTGATTTTGAATGCTGAAGGACATAAACAGTGAAGGCAGGAGGGAGTAGAACCTAAAACCTAGAACTATTTCCAGATAATTACTGACCATTTGAGTCCTGCAGAAAATACTCATTAGATAGATGGGTGATGGAAAAATCTGGTATATTTTTTGAGATCTAGGTTTGGATGCCTAGCTAGTTAACGCTAAGGTTACATTAAGATATCTGAACGACACACAGGTATATTTTTAATTCTTGCATTCAATTCTGGAGAGCTAGGGAATGAGGACGTTAAGTAATGCTGGAACAGAATAAATTATACATTTATCATCAGCTATTTATAGAATATTTAAGACTCATTTTTGAGAAGATATGCACGTGTAAGACATCTTTGCCTTCAGGAAATTTATTTTCTCATTGCTGGAATGAGACTAAGCCACTAAAAAAATTGGAAGTACTGGAGTTCCCGTCGTGGCACAGTGGAAACGAATCCGAGTAGGAAACATGAGGTTGCGGGTTCAACCCCTGTCCTCGCTCAGTGGGTTAAGGATCCGGCGTTGCCATGAGCTATGGTGTAGGTTGCAGACGCAGCTTGGATCTGGCGTTGCTGTGGCTGTGGTGTAGGCCGGCAGCTACAGCTCCTATTAGACACCTAGCCTGAGAACCTCCATATGCCATGGGTGTGGCCCTAAAAAGACAAAAAAAAAAAAAAAAAGAATTACATACATATATGTTAAGGGCCAAAGTTTATAACATGGTATTATGCAACAGGAAACATAACAGCAAGAGTCTGGAGAAGTAGGATATCGGTGAGAGACTTAGAACCCAGGAAAGGCTTCCTGACGGTCGAGTCTGTGTAGGGAACAGGATAGACATTCCAAGGAACTGGAACGATACAGGGAAGCCATGAAGTCCAGTGGATGCTCAGGGGCAGGGGTGAGACTGGGCCTATGTAGCAGAAGTGGCCTGTCAGACTGTAGGAAATCAAGTTTGATGGTCTGGGAAGGGACAGTTTAGAAAGGTGCTCACACTTGATTATGGAAATGAAGACGATGAAAGTTATTTTTAAAGAGAGTAGTACTCTGATGGGAACAGGTTTTGGCCAACCAGGGAAGGTGCCCTAAACTTTCAAACGTATGGTCACAGGAAACTGGGAAATAACACAGCCTTGGAGAAGAGGGAGCTAGGCTGCTGGAACCTGATCCATGAAGAAAGCAGTACTTCAGAGAGGGACAAGATGATTGCGACTGTCTCCTGGCCCTGTTCCCCCTTAATGGGTCTCTGACATGTGAGGATCAGGAAAGCTGTAAGCAAAAACAAAAAAAACAAAACAAAACAAAACAAAAACCCCAAAAACAAAACAGACAAAACTCACCTAGAGAACTGTAATCTTAAAATTGTATAAAACTTCAGGGAGCATAAATAATATTTGGGGGGCTTTTTTTGAAAAAAGAGACAATGGCAAAACCATTGCGGGGGTGGTGGCAGAATGGGAGCATTCTATCCGGAACAGTAAGGAGAATTTTACTATTGACATTATTAGCACATGATGGTAATAGGAAGCAGACCAATTTCTAGCTGGTTTTATTATTGTTTTTAAATGCTCTACTGACAATGCATTCCCCGACTCTTTGCAAACTGTTCCCACTGTCCCCCGCTCCCTGGATGCAACCAAAGAGACAGACCAGTAGTTCTCCATGGGGGCAATTTTATCCCCTACTCAAGAGAGATTTAGTAACGTCTGAAGACATTTTTGATTGTTACAATGTAGGGTGGGGGATGGGTGTGCCACCGACATCGAGGAGGTGGGGCCAGGGAAGCTGCTAAACATCCTACAACGTGTAGGGCGTCCTCCCACAACACAGAATCATGCAGCCCCAAATGTCAATAGTGCTGAGGTTGAAAGACCTTGATACAAAGATGCCCACTGAAGCATTAATTCTAACAGCAAAATCTTGGAAATAATCTTCATTTCCAAGAATAAAGGAATGGTTAAGTGAATTATGACATGTCCCTATGTCCACAGCATGTACTTTGTAGTTAAGTTTCCAAGTATAATTTAATGATGTAGGATGCTGTGCAAAGTACACTATTAAACAGAAAAAACAGGAATCCAAACCTAACTCACAATGCCATCCCGATCTTCTAACAACAAAGGCACGCTCACACACACGATACACACAAATAACTTAAAAAATAGGACTGGGAAGACGTCACCAAAATGCCAACAAGAGTTACCTCTGAGTTTCTTATCATCAAAAATGTAGAATAATTGTTCCATCAAAACATCTCAATAGTTTGGAACTCAGGCCAAACTTAACAAGATGACTGTAACTAGACTGTGAGATATTTACACATATGTTCAGAGCTCCAACTGTCAAAGGCTGTGTATGAAGGGTATGAGTCAATCCAAACTCGAAATGGAACAGAACAGGCCAGATGGGGCAGCTAAAAGAGCTACTGCAAGTCTAGAATTCCTTAATAAATTAAGATTGTACCAGACTGAAGTAGGTAGTGGTCTGTCGTGGGGCAAGCGTGCCCATCCAGAGTGCTGCTTTTTGACTGCAGTCTGTGTGACACTGAAGGGTGACCACTGGAAACCTGGAGTAGGTCCAGATGAGAGCAATCAATAGTGTGAGGGGTTTGGGGAATTGTGTTATGTGACAAAAAGGTGAAAGAGCTAGAGATGTTTAGTCTGATGACAAAAATGCTTAGGAGAGAAGTGAGTGCTGTCTTCAAATATTTGGCGGGCTGTCATACAGAAGAGGGACAAACACGCCCTGCCTGAGCCTAGACAACAGAGAGGCACTAATTGCTGCTATGAACTGATAACTTATCTTCTTCCACATACTTTGCAAACAAAAAGGGAGAAAACTTCTAAATTAAGAGGCTGTTCAAAAATGGGGTGGCTAACTTGGGATGTCATATGGTCCCTATCACTGACTTAATGGCAGCGTGTCAGGGCTGCTTTAGAATGGAAGGAGAGCTGAGAAGATGAGAGAGTAGGACTGTTACCAGCCTAGTGCTTGAGATGCATGAACAGATGCATAGCAGCCAACCTTCACTGAGAGCTCTGGGTGAGCCAGGCACCAGGAAGGGTGCCAAGTGCTCATGTGCTCTAACTTGTTCCTTACAGCCACTTAGTAGTGAAGATACTATTATATATCAATCCCATTTCCCAGATGAGAAAATGCAGACCGGGGGAAGTTAAGGACTTTGCCCAAGTTAAGAAATGTGTCAGATTCTGTAGTAATGTTAATAATAGTAATTGTCATCACTATCATAATAACTGTAGTAGCAAACAACTGTATAACACTTGCTATGCATCAAAAATAGTTCACTATGCTCTTCCTACACCCCTATTCTACAGTTGAGCTTTGGGGAGGTTGGGGATCTTGTACCAGGCCAAAAATGTGTCAGATTCTGTAGTTATGCTAACCATGGTAAGAGTCATTATTGTCATCATAATAACTGCAGCTGCAAACACTTGTGTGGTGCTTGCTACAGATCACAGTTCCACATGCTAAACAAAAGCTATACAAGCTCATTTAATGCAACAACTCTACCACGTATCTCCTCCTTTCATCCTCGTCTTACAGGCAAGGAAGTATAGACTTGGTGAGGTTGGAGAAGACTCTGCTCAAGGTCACACAGCTCATACATTGTAGAGCTGGGTTTTGAAACCTAAGATATCAGACTCTATGATGGTATCAGTAACAGTGGTACTAATTCTGTCACTGTTGTCTTCTTTGTCACTGTAGCAATGGCACAGGTATTTATGTAACACTATGTATCAGGCAAAACACAACATGGTTAATTTTATGTCAACTTGGAGGTTGATTTCAGACAAGATTAACATTTACACAGATGGACTTTATAGAAGCAGATTGCCCTCCACGTATGGTGGGTCTCACCCAATCAGCTGAAGGCCTGAATAGAACAAGACTGGCCTCCCCAAATAAGAAGGAATTTTCCATCATACTGCCTCGGACTTAATCTGCACCATTAGCTCTCCTAGGTATCTATCTGCTGGCCTTTGGACTAAATCTGTACTCTCAGTTCTCCTGGTTCTCAAGCCTGCTGGTCCACGCTGCAGACTTTGGCCTCATCAACCTCCATAGTCACATAAGCCAGTTCCTTATAATAAACTCTCTCTCTCTCTGTCCATATATGGCATACCTCATTTTATCACATTTCACATTATTGTGCTTTGCAGGTACTGTGGTTTTTGTTGTTGCTGTTGTTTGTTTGCTTTTTTTTACAAACTGGAGGTTTGTGGCAGCTCTGTGTCAAACAAGTCTGTTGGTGCCTTTTTACCAACAGCATTTGTTCACCGCATATCTCTATCACAATGTAGTAATTCTCACAATATATCAAACTCACTGTTGTTATATTTGTTATGGTGATCAGTGATCTTTGATGTTACTATTAAAATTGTTTTGGGAGTTCCAAGAACTGCCTCGGTATCAGACAATGAATTTAATAAATGTTGTGTGTGCTGTGATTGCTCCTCTGATTGGCCGTTCCCCCATCTCTGCCTCTCCTCAGGGCCCTCCATTCCCTGAGATAAAACAATATTAAAATTAGGTCAGTATATAACCTTACAATGGCCTCTAAGTGTTCAAGTGAAAAGAAGAGTCAATCAATACAGCAAACTTCACTGTTGTCTTGTTTCAAGAAATTTCCATCACCATCCGACCTTCAGCAACCACCACCTCAATCGGCCAGCAGCCATGAACACAGGAGGTAAGACCTTCCACTGGCAAAAAGATTATGGCTCACTAAAGGCTTATGTGGTTGGGGGCACTTTTGAGCAATAAAGTATTTTTAAATTAAGGTGTATATATTGTTTTTGAAGATGAAATGCCTTTACACACTGAGTAGACTATAGGAGAGTGGAGACATAACTGTTATATATACTAGGGGACCCCAAATTTGTGTGACTCACTTTATTGAAATATTTCCTTTATGGCAGTGGTCTGGAACTCAATGCACAATATCTCCAAAGTATGCCTTCCTATACACACACACACACACACACGTATATATACATGTATATGTATACATACTAGTACACACATAACACACGTATATACATGTACACACATATATACATGTGTGTGAATATATATGAGTATATAATACACACACACACACACACACACACACATATATACACATATACTGTTTGTTCTGTTTCTCCAGGAAACCTTGACTAACATAGGCATGTCCACTTCTCATCCCTATTTTAAACATGAGAAAACAGAGTCAGAGACATCAGATGATTTGCTCAAAGCCACATGACTGAAAAACCTTCAGGCCAGTGTGGACACTCTGAAGGAGTCGGCAGGAGAGAAAGAACACCGCCTCTGGGTTCTTCCTTCTACCAAAGGGCCAGTTTCCTCCAACTACCAGGCAGCCTCTCTCACCTTAGGATATTTCTGAATATTTGACAGATCCAAGGTGAGAAGGCCCAATACTTTTCTTCGTCCTGTTGTTATTCAATTCAATTGAAAAATAATTTATTAAACATCTTTTCAAGTTTCAGTAACAGGAAACTGAATGGCCACCCCCATCCTCCATACTCACTGGATAATGTGTGTTTCAAATACCGAATGTTTAAAATAATCCAACCACAAGCCATTTCTTCTTGGGTCTCCTAACTGTTGACAAAGCAGAAAGCCTGTGTTGTTATTTTTCCAAAGGTTTTAAAGTCTTCCCTGATTTTCGTGATTCCTGTGATGATGTTTCCAGCTTTTGGTTTCCTACGCCCTTCCCTGAGAGGAAAACCCTCCTCATCGTATCTGTTTAAATTTCATTTTTGTAAGATTTCTGTTAATGCCAGCATCCCTCTGGACCATCCACAGTGTATTCTCTTTTGGTGGCTCATCTTTCACATAATTTCCAAACAAAAAGACAATACAGACAAAAGCAGCACAAAAACATGCCATGGGACCAGGTATTGAAAAAAAAAAAGGCATTGAAACAGACCCAAACAGAAATACAATGGTTTTATTATACGAGCCTTCAACAGTGAAAAAAAAAAAAAAAAAAAACAAAGTTAGCGAAAGAGGGAAGGCAGCAAAATGAGTAACAAAGGCAAAGAGCCTCAGGAAATGGTATTTTCTTTGTCTGCATCAACATATGCTCAAAGGACATTTCCCTATGAGGATGTCATTGCCTGCTCACTTCCTGTTTAGAGTTATGTGTAAGAGAAGCTTTTAAAGCCATTTGGAGCCCCCTTGGGAGTTGCCAGGAGGAAGGTGTTGCCGCTAAAGTAGGGGATGCTCAGGCTGAAAGTCAAAGATATGAGAGACATGACCTCGTCCACTTTCCAAGGCCCTGGCCCAGACTGTCCTTGCCCAGCCTGCCTCCATGAGGGCCAGAGGCAGCCCCTCACACTGGCCAGTCCACTGGGAGAGGGTCTTAGAGGATGGTCTCTTCTTTTCTTGGCTATTTCAGGATGAAGGAAGTGGATGCCAAGAAGAAAACAAATTCATGAGCTTCTAGTCTATCCAAAACCCAAGGTCGTCGAGCTAAGAAAGTAGGTTCCTCAATCTTGGGGAAGTTTTCCACCATGAACCCATCTTCCATCACCTGCCATGACTCTGAGCATCAGTGCACGTCACTGAGGAAAGCCAAACTTAATACGGAAAAGAAGCAGGGTCTTAAGCAATACATCTAAAGGCAGAGGACACTGGGGTTTTTAATACAGGCACATGCTACTTCTCTTTCTTATAGTCCCAGTGCCTCCACTTCTGCGTCCCCATATTCACCCCTCTATTCCATATCCCAACACCCTCCACTGTTCACCTGCCTCGAGTGTCACCACTTGCTGCTCCAACCCACCTTGGTCTGCTCTTCCTCCAGCCTCAGATGGCTTATGCAGTCTCTACCATTCAACCCAATTCTCAGCGGGTGCTCTTTGGTATTCTTCTCAAATGGCTCCACGTATATAAGATTTTTTTATAACAAATGCCACAAAAGAAAGGACTTAGTCATAAACCCATTGGAGAGTGCCCACCCTCACTAGATCTAGTGCTCTGGTAACCTAGATAACTTCTTGCTGATAAAGAGCTTGATTTGTATAACCTCCAGGTCTTCATTTCCAGACAGTGCTCTGCACTGGCCTCCACATCCGTGCTACATTTCCAACCAGAAAATACAAGCACTGAAGGCAAAATCCTGTATACATATTATGATACGAATGCAGAAAAGCAGTGGTCCACGCTAAAGATTCTTTCTTTGGTTTTCCAGGCAAAGAGGAGGGAAAAGTTTGCAGGGTTTCCCTGGCTGCTTTTGGTATTGGGCTCCTGGCCCTTTCATCAGAGAAGCACAGACATTTTGCTCCATCTGTGAGAATCTCTGACACAGAAAGAGGAATCTTGAGACCAGCCAGGCCCCTTTTTAATAAGCACCGGAGTGGTGAGATGAGCAGGTCCAGGGTGATGGGAAGAGGTGATATTGAATTTCATTTCTCAGCTATATGCTAGGGAATGAAGCGTATTCTTAGTGGGGGGAGGGCTGGAAACAACAGCCAACCACAGCACTGACGGGGCAGGGCGTGATTGTTTAAGTGCTGCTGAGGTTCACTAAGAACCTAACGTGAGATTTCCAGGTTTCAGGGCCGCTTTTCCTTTAAAGAGAAGCTGAAGGGAGAGGGGGCGGGTATTGTTCTGGCCTCAGTATTAATCTTGCTTTTTGTCCTCCTTGCACCTTCTCAGGCTACCTGGCAGTGTCATAGCCGTTGAAGAGGCCCCTTCCCCCCACCAAGTTTATTTATTGTGGCTATTTTACCAGCTATTGGCTCAACACACTCCACTCAAATATTCATCATTTAGCTCTCTGGGTAAATCGTATTTAATCAGCACAGGAGAGAAAATAGCATAATTATAGATGCCGGATGCCATTACACTCAGAAGAAATTAAACCCTGTCTCAAGCCGACCAGCAGCGGCTGTGATTGCATCACCACTGGGGTTACGGAGAGGTTAGTGGCCATTTGGGGCCAGCGGTACCTCGTAGGGTGCCTGACCCAGATGAGCCGTGAGAGGACACACCCGTGAGCACACACGTTCGCGGCATCAAAAACTCATCAGACGCTAGCCAGTAAATTAATCTTTTATTGTTCTGAGGATGTGATGAATGAGAGGGTAATAAAGCAAGGTTCCTGCATGGAGAGGGAGGCATGGTAAAAAAGCGAGCCCAGAACAGTCCAGTCCTAAAAGCTGATAGAGGGAATTCCCGTCCCCATCCTTCTCCCAGGGACTTGCTGCCAATAGCTGGAGTGATAGTGACAGCGAAAGAAAAGGAGGAAGCAAATCTTTTCATCGGAGCAAAAGCAAGCAGAAGCATCCATCTGGGGCATGTGAGTCCTTACAGGAAATCCTCCCATCTACAACCAAACCAGAAAAGCACATTCTCCCCGATCCAAACCATTATTGGACTTGACTTTTCTCATATGCAAAAGTTTCCATGTCTGTATCACTAAATGGTTAAGGAAGAAACTTGTACGTACACACACACACACACACACACACACACCCAACAATAACATAACATCGGAGCCCTACCTGCTTTCTGCCTCCTGAAAGGGCCTCCTGGAAAAGGCCAGAACCTGTGGTCAGCCTCCTTCTAAGCTGTGCACTCCTGGCCTCTTCTCACATAAATCCAGGGCTACCTGCACTTGTTCAAGTTACAGAACAAGAGTCACCTTCAGCTCATGACAGGGCTTTCTCTCCCCTGGGCCTAAACCCTTGGTCAGAAGCCCCATCCACTGTGGAGTGCTCTTAGTAAAAATTCAAAAATGTCCAAAGATGCAATTGGCTTTACTTACTACTATTGGGTGACTGTTTTTTCCCCCTTATTCTTTTTTTTCTTTCAGCTAATAATGCTTCTGAGGTTTGGATAAGTAACGAAGAGGAAGGAGACCTTCTTCTAGTCCATCCTGCTGCCGACAATTAAGAAACCTCAAAGTAATTTTTGAAAATGTCAGCGTCTCATTTAGCAAAAGGATAAATAATAAATGAAGCGTAATCACTGTCCTGTGCTAGTGGTTCAGCTTCGCGGTGTCATTAGTAAACTAACGGTATAATATCTTTGTGTCACAGTTTAATTATATCTTGTAATTAGTTTCAGCAATGGATTGCAGAGAGTCAGGCCCCCTGAGCTAAACAAAAGGTAATAGAACTTTCAGCGCCCCTGCATAAATCAATTATGAGAGTGTCCTGTGTTATTTGAGGCTTGTTTGCTGTAATTTTATGCACAGAGCTGAGCCGGTCATTCTTGCCCACGGAGGACAGTTCAACCCACCCAAGGCTTGCCTACAGCTGAGCCCGACCTCGGGCCCACACGCAGCCCGGCCTGCCTGCAGAGCATATGTCAGGACAGTTGCAGTCAATGCCACGGGGAGGGGTGTGTGTGCGGGGAGGGGTGTGTGTGCGTGCGGGAGCTGTAGGGGAGGGAGCTGCAGAGGGCGGGGTGGGGGAGTGGACAGGGCTTGCGTGAGGACCCGGGCAGGCAGGTAATAGATGTACCCGGCACGCAAGAGAGCGAGGATGAAATAGGAAAAGATGTGAGGCCCTGGAAGAATGATTCTTATGCTTCCCCGGACGAAGATGAGAAGGTTAGGCGCATCAAAGGCCAAGCAACGTTGATGAATATGGGCAGGCGGACACGACACACGTCCCTTTGTCATTTGTCCTTTCAACATGCCTGCTCTCCCCACGCCGCTGGAATGGGAACCAGCACAGGTTACTTGGCAATAGGGAACGGGGAAGGAGAATCCACATCTTTAATTGGGTCTAATTCGGGTCCTACCGAGCTCAGAAACTGTAAAGGGCTTCCAAGCATAGTTGAGGGCTTAGCTGTGGTCACCAGGCCTGTGTGGGAGAGTCACAGAGTCCCTGCTGGGGGAAGCTAAGAAGAAACTCAGGGGCGGGGGCGTTGGTTAAGTCCAAATGCCACCAATACGTGTGATCGTCCCCTTTTTGATCAAACTGTAAGGCATGGCAGAGAGTGGGGGTGGGGTCCACATTCAAAGTCCTCATCAACTCGTCTTTGAAAGTAAGTCTAGTGCCACGCTGGCCTTTCTGTTTATACAACAATTTACAGGTTTAAACGAAACCCCGCATGAAAAAGCAGACTGAATCTTCCTATTGTGAACACTTCAGCAAATTTAACAAAAGAAAGAGCCCGGGCGAGGAGGAGAGAGAGAGAGAGGAGAGAGAGAGCTTGTGAGAGAGAGAGAAGGGGGTGGGGTGGGGAAAGGTCCAGTCCTCAGACTGGTGTGCTGCAATCTGGCTGGTTGCTATGGTGACGTGATGGCTTGTTCACATGGCAACATACCTTAGGTCCACTATTAAAATGATGAGAGTGAACTCAGTTGCATTAAGAAGAGCACGCTGTATGCTAAAGCGAGTCTTTATCTCCAGAGAGAGCTGGACAGAGACTAGCAACCAGTACAAATGAGGGAAAAAAGGAGGAGGAGTGAAAGGTTGGAGGTCTGGAAGAGGGAAAAACCGCAGGGACACAATAACTGTGAAAAGAAAGATCCTCGGCTCTGTCTAAATTGAGGGCCTGAGATTCAGAAGACGGACAATGAGTTTTGTTTGCGATGGAATCCCTCGTCCGAATTGGCCTATCAGGTTAATCACCCCTTATTTAAAAAACACAGTCCAGATGAACCTGTCTGTACCTTGGCTCCAGAAAACATCAACAGTGAGCTAAACCAAACCCACGAACCACCACCACAACAAATAGCCCAGCTACTGCCATTTCAATAAAATATCCTAATAACGACGAAGGTGGCACGTCACACAGCCTATATTTATTGAATGTAAAATGTCCATCGGAGACCACAGATCCACAGCAGAGCTGGTAGGGAGCGTTTCCTTTGGAAATCTGCTTTCACATTTCCTTTAATGTTGTGACAATTTTTCCCCCTGCTGACGTCAAGGGGGTGGCAATAATTCTGGGGATATTTTCCCAACAGCCCTTCCTACCTGCCCATGCTTGATTTCTCTCTGCTGTTGAGCAAGTTCTGCTGGGGCAAACCTAAGACAGCCAGGAATTACAGGGCTATGTGATCCCACTGCGGGCTCCTAGTGCTGCCGTAAAGCATCTGTGGGATGCCCGAGGCCCCGAAATTCCTGTTCCCCTCACTCATTCTGGCTCCCTCCCACCTCCCTGTGGCTGGCTGTGCTTTATTTGAAAATGTCCTTACCATAATGGAAAGCGAAGGCCTCACAAGCCACAAACATCTCCTGCTTTGGAGATGACACACAGCTGAAGAAGAGCTGGCATTGCCATACTTTTTGATGACAGTCGTCCTACAGTCAGAGGGTTCAGTTCCACATGTCAGATACTGACTCAGCCCCCATTTTATGCTGGTGCTCTGGAGGTGTGGGTGCCAGCACAGGGGATCCGGGCTCCAGGAGCTCTTGTTCGGGCAAGGAAGAGGGGACATGGAGCTCTGACACCAGCAGGCAGGGCCGGGTACAAAAGAGACAGCAAAGCCAAATGCCACTCATAAATTTCCTTCCTTCCACTTCAAACACCACATTTCTCCTGAGTCTTAGGCTGTCAAACGTTGCAGTCTCATATTTTCCAGTGTTCTCTAATAGGAAGCTTTGGTTTCCTCAAAAGTCTATATAAGCCCAGTGTGGAGTCAGAACGGCTCAGGGGTTAGAACACTGGACTTTGCAGTAGAGACGTGCTTTATCACTGGCAAGCTGGGTGACCTCACGGAGCATCAGTTTTCTGTTCTAAAAAGTGGAAACACAATAGTACCCATTCCTTGGACCGTCGGGAGGATGAAATGCGGTAATAGTTGTAGATGGATATGCTCCATCCAGGGCAGTTCCATTTTATCCATTATTGTTGTTCCCTGTTGACTTAGCCAGTCTGTAGCAGGCAGTGTGCTTTCTACATTATCGAGCGAGAAAAGCATAATTTTTATTTATTTATTTTGCTTTTTAGGGCTGCATCTGTGGCATATGGAGGTTCCCAGGCTAGGGGTCGAATTGGAGCTACAGCTGCTGGCCTACACCACAGCCACAGCAACACCAGATCTGAACTGCGTCTGCAACCTACACCACAGCTCACGGCAATGCCAGATCCTTAACCCACTGACCAAGGCCAGGGATCAAACCTGCAACCTCATGGTTCCTAGTTGGATTCATTTCTGCTGCGCCATGATGGGGACTCCAAGAAAAGCATAATTTTTAGATGATAAGCTCTTGAACAATAGGCCAATAGCTTTTCCACCTTTTTTTCTTTTTTCTTTTTCAAAAGAGTCCGGTGCAGGACACAGTTTGGACATATCTGTTCCAGAATCTTCTTCCCTAGATGCTCCCACGAGGCAGGCCTGGTAGGTATCTCCACTTGCCTTTTTCCTACTAGACACCCTTCATTTGGTTTTGTATGTTGACTACTGACAAAATACCAGCTTTGTCCCTTTCCCCCAATGATGGGTGAGTATCTCCTGATAAGCAAGGAGAACTGTATGCAGAAAAACAAGAGAGAAGGAGAGGAAAATCTTCTGGTGTCTGTCAGCTTTCCATGACAGCTGCACTCCTGTTCCCTCCCGAGGACCAAAATAACTACAAAGTGTACAAAATCGTTAAGCACGTAAAAATCCTGGAGGTAGAGGCTGGGAATAAACTTCATGATTTCCCAGCCCAAAGGCATCAAAGTCCACCTCTTACAGTTCATTTGCTTCCCTTTGCTCTGCACAGGCAGACCTGACTTAGCTCAGGAGGCAGGCAGCACGGGCCATGTGCACACAGCTCAGAGAGGGAGGGAGGCTGGTGACCGTGCCGGCGGTTCAACCTGGGATGCACAGTAAAGACGTGGAGAAGGAGGGGGACCAGACACAGATGAAATCCGTCGGAAAGCACTGAAAAGACTGGAGGCTTCTGAATCCTCAGGACTGTTTTTTTTTTGCAGCTTATGAGATACTTTTCACACGTTTAATGGCGAGACAGCTAGGTTTAAGGAAACTTGCCATTTAAATGTGCCACAGCAGAATAATAAGGTGATGCAGCATGTCCTGCTGTTTGGTCCCATCAAGTAGGATGGTGATAGGAAGATGCTGTGATATTGGAATTCGAACAGGAAGGGATGGACTGTGGGCACCACAGAGCAAGCCAGGAAGTGTGGTGGTGGCTTCCTGTCATGTGGACAGAGTTGCACTCGGTTCCTAATCGTCTCTAACAGCTCTTGGTTTGGGAAGTGATTTTTAGGAAGAACTATAACAGAGAATACTGAACTCCTAAGGTGCTCTGGAGCTCTGCTGGATGCACCAACCATGTACCATCTAGTGAGACAGACCATTTATAATGCCTGTCTCCATGACCATTCACTCTCTACTGAATACCTATGAATGCTTATATTATCTCATTAAGTCTATTTCAAAGAAAGTATATACTAAAAAGTATAAAAACGTTTCTACCTCTGAGGAGTTAATAATTCCATTGGAAAATAAGATGCTCACTCATGAAAGCATGAGATACCCTAGAACTCTCTAACCCTGCTGTGGCAATCATAAAAGAGGCCTTGGATTGACATGGCAGAAAGCATGGCCTTCTAAGAATGGAGGACAATAGCTCTGCAGAGTTACCTGGACCCTTAGGAGAATGTGAATGCTCTGAAATGAAACTGGCCACTCTGACCAGATGGCTCTTTTTCTGTCACTCCAACAGCAGGGCTGCCTTTTTCCTCCATACTGCTTTCCATAGTAGTGGAAATATACTTATTTATATTCCCACAAACTGTGGTGCTGAAATTCTTGTGCTGAAGCTCTAAGACCAGTCTGAATGTGACTGGATTTGTAGATAAGGCTTTTAAAGAGGTGAGTAAATTTAAACGAGGCCATTAAATGCAGGAGAGGGTTTGGAGAAAAGGGAATCCTCTTACACTGTTGGTGGGAATGTAAATGAGTACAACCACTACTATGGAAGACAACACAGAGGTTCCTCAAAAAAAAAAAAAAAATAGAACTACCATACGATCCAGCAATCCCACTCCTGAACATCTATCCAGAGAAAACTGTAATTCGAAAAGATACATGTGCCCCATTGTTCGTTGCAGCACTATTTAAAATAGCCAAGATGTAGAACCAACCTGAATGTCCACCAACAGAAGAATGGATAAAGAACATGTGGTACACATATACAATGGAATATTACTCAGTCATAAAAAGAATGAAGTCATGCCATTTGCAGCAACATGGATGGACCTAGAGATTACCACACTAAGTTAGATGGTGAAAAATAAGCATCATATGATATCACTTATATGTGAAATTTTAAAAAAGGATACAAATGAACTTGCAGAACAGAAACAGACTCACAGACTTTAAGAACAAACTTATGGTTACCAAAGGGGACAGGTGTGTGTGGGGGAAAGGACTGGGGGCTTGGGACTGGCATATACACATTGGTATATGGAATGACTGGCCAGTGGGGACCTGCTATATACCACAGGGAATTCTACCCAATATTCTGTAATAATCTATGTGGGGAAAGAATCTGAAAAAGAATGGAAGTGTATATATGTATAATTGGATCACTTTGTTGTACAGCAGAAATGATTACAACATTGTAAATAAACTATACTTTCATAAAACTTTAAAAAAAGAAAAAAAAGTCGTACATCTATACAATGGAATGCTATCCAGCCATAAAAAAGAATGAAATAATGCCATCTGTGGCAACATGGATGGACCTACAGATTATTATACTAAGTGAAGCAAGTCAGACAAATATCATACGATATCACTTATATGTGGAATTGAAAATACAACAGAAATCAATATATCTACAAACTAGAAGTAGACTTACAGACATAGAGAATAGATTTGTGGTTGTCAAGGGGGAGGGATCAGGGATGGTTGGATTGGGAGTTTGGGATTAGCAGACATAAACTATTATACATAGAATGGATAAACAACAAGGTCCTACTGTATAGGACAGGAACCATGTTCAATATCCTGTGATAAACCATGAAAAAGAATGTGTGTGCGCATATATGTGTGTGTGTGTGTGTGTGTATACATATATATATATATCTATGTAGCTATCTAAATCAATTTGCTATACAAAAGAAATGAACACAACATTGTCAATCCAATATACTTCAATTACACAATTACATATATATGTAATATGTATATGTGTACTCCTCTCTCTCACTTTCTTTCTCTCTCTCTCTCTCTCTATTTCTCTCTCTCTCTCTCTATATATATAGATAGATAGATAGATAGATAGATAGTGTGGAAAAAAATGAGGTCAGGAAGGTGAGCGCTAATTCAATGTAACTGGTCCTTAAAAGCAAAGGAGATGTGGACACACAGAGATGCAGGGGATACACACAGAGGAAAGACCATGTGAGGACACAGGGAGAAGGTGGGCACCTACAAGCCAAGGAGAGAGGCCTCAGGACAGACCAAACCCACAGAAGTCTCATCTTTGACTTCCAGCCTCCAGAATTGTGAGAGAGTAAGTTTCTGTTGTTTAAGCCACTGCGGTCTACATATTTTGTTATGGCAAGCCCTAATAAAATAATACAGGAGACAAACTTTTTTTTTCCTGTTGAACCACTGAGGTGTTGGGGTTGCTTGTTACCACAGCACAGCCTCACTCAGCCTGACTAATACAGTGGGATATTTCAGGTTGGGTGGCAGAAACAGGGCTTTTGAGGAGAGGATATTCACTTTTAGAACTGAGTGGCAAGCAGGAGCTAGCTTTGCGACAGTCTGTGAGAATGTTCCAGGCAGAAGGAAAACAGTGCAAAGCCCTTGGTTTCCTCATGGCAGGGAAGAGAGGTAAATGATGGAGTGGGGCAAAGCCAGATCATACAGAGGTCATAGGCTAGCTTAGGGAGTCTAGACTCTATTATATATGCTAAGGGGCTACTTGGTGTGATTTTAAGCAAAGAGGTGATATGCTCTGATTCAGCTTTGTTTTGTGTTACAAACATCAACCAGAATTCTGTGTGGAGAATAAGCTACAGGAGTGAGGAATTTCACAGTAATCCAGGCATGAGATATAGCCGGGATGGAGAGAGACAGACAGATTTGGGCATTTTGATTCCAGCAGCTTCTTTTTTGGGTGGCTGGAGATGTTAGAGTCACAGTATACTGGCAATTTCATTCTTCCATTTACAGTGTTTATCATGAGAAGATGCCTACATTGGGGCAGAAGGAAAAATAAGTTCAGTTTTCTGGGAAGATCAAGGACAGAAGCTGTGTGGTAGTTTCCACAATGGAAAGGACAGAAAGGGGGCCCAAGAGCTTTCTCATAGCCTCCTGGAGCGGGAAAGGAGAGGATGTAATGACAGAAGTGGGTGGAAGGAAACGGTCCTACTGATCTGAAGATGGGTGTGACATCACTACCACTCTCAGCCTTACACACAGTAGGATGGGCCACTGGCAGCAGAGGTAGAAATGAGTGAGGCTTCAGTTGAACTGTGTTTCAGAGGCTCTGAAGGGAATTACAGTTTGGGGAGCAGATACCCACAAAGACTGGAAGGGTAAAGCTAGAGTTTCCAGCCTCTGGGTGTGGAGCACAGGCTAGAGAAGATGACCATGCAGACCTGTGGTTCTGGGTCCTGGTTGTGCCAGAGCCCAGAGTGCTTCCAGCGATCTCAAGGGGTGCAACGTTTACCCTGCTCTTGATCACTTTTATCCTAAAAGTCAAAATCGGACAGGCGTAAAATTAAACAATTAAAAATCTTACATGTGTACAGTGCCTTTAGAATTTGAAGATCTCTTTCATGTGTATGAGGTCTCATTTGAGTCTTTCACAATCTCTCTGACTTCCGTGTAGAAAATGGATTCTATGAAAAGAGGGGAAACTCGAGAGGAGTCCAGGTAAGAGGCAAGATGATAGTAGAGTCTGGGATGATGACGTGAGGATAGAGAGAAGTGAATGGTTAATTTGAGGTCGGTTCTCCCAAATCAATTTGTAAGTTTAAAAAACATTTATGGGGATCTGCTACAGCCCAGACGTGGTGGCTGGATTCCGGTGCTCAGAGGTGTCAACTACTAAGATTGCCTAAGATTTTGTGTGGCAGGTGCTGAGGCAGATGTGGAAGCAAACGATTATGAAACAATAAGATGATTGACTTCTGCGGAAGTAGGAACAAAGCGCCCTAAGATCTGGAGGTGAATGTGATCATCCTGCCAGGGGAATTTAGAGAAGCCTTCTACAGTGGAGTGGGACAACTGAGCAGGGTGTGGGAGGATGAAAAGAGACTTTCTTACAGAGAAAGGCAGGAAGGTTCACCAGGAGGAGGGGGCAGCATACAGCGAGGTGTCTGGGTGATGAAATTAGGGAGTTTGGTTTAATGGTACAAAAGCACAGGGACGATGGTGCTGAAGGGGAAAGTGGAGACCATGGTGTGAAAACTTCATGTAATTATGCTAAATGGTTGGCATTTGATTCTCAAGTAATGGCAGTGCTGGTGGAGGTTCAAAGCCTGGGAGAGGCATGGTCATTTTACAAATGGGACAGAGAGAAGCTGAGGGGCTGAGTGACCTGCCTGTGGTCCTATGTCTGCAGTGGTGGGAGCAGCAGGAAGCTACAGGTCACCTCACTCCTGTCTCAGAGCTCTTCCTTCTTGAAATCCCATTACATTTTTAAAATGTGTGGCCATTTCTTCTCCAAGAAAATTTCCATGAATAAAATTTCACAAAATTTAAGATATTGGGGCTAGCCAATATATGAAAATTGATACTCCTTAACACAGATAAATCACAAAGAATAAAATCTCATATCACATGCAAGAGCCATTCAAGAATTTGGGAATCTGGAAAGAATCTAAATGGCAGGACCAAAAGAAGCTAATTTGTATCCATAAAGCCCAAAGTCCAATAACAGGCTGATGTCCAACAGTCAGCAAGTTAACAAGCCCATTCTGACTGACATTCCAGCTTTTGGAGCAATGGATAGTGTGTGCATATGAGTTTTGAAACTGCAGCTATAAAACAATGAAGTCCTGATACATGTTAAACACAGAAGAAAACTTGAAAACATTATGCTAAATGAAAGAAGCCAGCTATGAAAGACCATATATTGTATGAATCCATTTATATGAAATGTCCAGAAGAGGTAAGTGTAGAGGCAGGAAGTAGAGTCATGGTTGCCAAGGACTGGGGGGATGGAAGAATGGGGAGTGACTGCAAATGGTTGTGGGGTTTCACGTTGGGGTGATGGAAATATTCTCCATTTGGATTGTGGTAATGATTGCATAATGCTGTAAATACATGAAACATGCCTTAATTATATATCTTAAATGGGTAAACTTTATGTTTTATGAATTCTATCTCAACAAAGTTGTTAGAAAATTAGAAAGCTATGGTTCTCATTTGGCTCCTTAGCCCACTGGTTCACTTATTAAAACACACCAAACACCAACATACTTTGGAGGTAAAGCATTTGATTTCTCTGTCAAACTCATGAAGCTCCATATCTTGACATTTTAAATGGTTCTCAACATTTATTTTTGGCTCCAAAGGCCTACAGTGGGACTTAAACATTCACAGGGAAAGAAGCTCCACTCCTGAGGAAACTCTATCTCACAAAGCCTCTTTGAACAGCTTTATGTAAATAACACAAAGCAGAACATTTGGCTAGAAAGAAGCCTGAACCAACAGTCATGAGTCTTAACGCTCAAACTATTTTTGGCTTTCATTTGTTGGCACAGTAGTTGATAAGCCTTTTGGCTTACTTGTTCTTGAGCTCTGCGTATGTCCTACATTCCTCTTATTCACTTGGAACAAGGAGAAGCAATCCATGGCATGTGAGCTGATTTTCAGACTCAAGTAGACTAGTTTCCACTGCTCTGTTTCAACCACCACTGCGATAACTGCTGCCCAGTGTCTCACCGACTCTGTGAGACCAGGTATGGTCACTCATTTCCTAACCCCATTCCCACCCCCTCAAAGAGTTTGCCCACAAGACAACCCTCTTCTATATTCTCTTCAGCTTTCCTGGTAGGAGACCTGGTCCCACAGTTTGGAGAACGTTGATCATCCATGGTTGGATCAAACCACAAGTGTCTCTTCCAGGGGCAGTCATCTTTACTAATATGCTTTCTTCTAATGGTAGCACCCGACGGATGAATTAACAATTCTCCAAGAAGAATGTAGACTGGACTCCCCCTTTCTGAAGGCCCCAAAGAGAATAATGAGATTCAGCCAGTGTCTGGCTTTATTACTCAAGAAAACTGCTTTTATGTCAAGCTTAGACCTTGCATGTTGGTGTGTCAAATGTTGAATTGCCCTGAAACTCAACTGGGTGATGACTACTGCAATCCTGTGTACTGTCCGTGTGTGGTTTAACTGAATTTTGTGCACCATGGATAGTTTCCTTTCTGTCATTTGCCCCTAGGGGACTCTTAGGGCCCTGATGATCTTGCTGGCATGGAATGTCCAATCCTCCATGGATTTATAAAATCCCAGAGAATGCACCATGCAAGGAAAGAGTGAGTGTAGACACCAGCATTTAACTTCCTTTCCTGGTCATCAACCTTTCAGGTTAGAGTGAGGGAGGAACACCAGCCAGAATTCTGAGTCTGTTTTACCATTTTGATAACCGTCCCCTCCCCTTTTTAAGGCAGAGTGCCTCAGGGTCTTTTTAACAATGGTGTCTTAATAAATTATTTAAAAAAGAAAATAGAGCCCCAGGTCCATCTGTAGTGCATATTACTATCAATTGAAGGCACCAGATCATTGACGGGGAGCAAAAGAATAGAAATTGGAAAGGTGGTGGTTTCATAGTTACCTATTTATTTAAAAGTTTTTTTTTTTTAAACCCTTACTGCTATATGAAGGTAAGTCTAGTCAATTATATGAAGGTAAGTCTAGTCAACAGGCCTTCCCTATATTTGGCCAATAAAACACCAACACTTGACATGACCCTGTTCCACAAAACATTAATAGTTGCCATTGTCTTTGAGTCTACGGTGTATGTTATGGATCTGGTGTAGCTTAACTCCACCTTCATGAAAGATCATTTCAGCAATGGGGGAAAGGAGATTCAGAGAAATCCCATGACTTGCCTAAGACCACATAACTGGACCTGAACAAAGCTGGGATCAGAGTCCAGCTGCGTCTAAATCCTGAGTCCTCACTCAGCCTAAAGGATTCTATCCTGCCTCCCGATAAAGTAGGCAAACGAAATACAATGAGGGTGGAAAGAAGAGAGGACTTGCAACAAAATTAAAGATAATTGCTCAGAAGAATAAAATTGGCGATACTGTTGCAACAGCTACTCCTTATGAAAATATTCCATTCGTTTCTTCACTGAAAGACTATTAAAGTGTAGGCTGAAAACAAACATGAGCTGGCAGATACTTTATCTTTCTGATCTATGCAAAGCCCATCCCAAGCGGATCCATGCTGCTTCTCTCTTCTACTCCTCAGGACATCAGCACACTGAAGGACCACTCTGGCCTCCTGATATTTGCAAAGCTGCATTAGCTTGTTCTTTTGCTCCAGCACCGCTGGTAACAGGTACACTCAGACTTTGCTACCCACCTTTCACCGCATCCCTCCTTCTCGAAATCTACCACAACAGTCATTGGCAAGCAAGTATGTTGTTAAAATAAAACCTTTTCAAAGGGTAGAAGAGGAGGTTTCGCTCTGCTGTTTTGATTTCTAAATGTAAGGGTGATGAACTTGAGTCACCTCCAGTGTTTCGTTGTGGATTCCACAATTCATCATGCTTTTAGCAAGTGGTTGTGCTTCACAAGGGGGGGATTTCAAGGATTTTAGGTGGAGTGGGTGGTGTTGATGAAGTACCTTCCTACCCTTTCCACCCTCTTGTTTGTGTCGACTATATTTTCGAGTTTCACTCAATGATGGAGTTGTTTCTTAGCGTCTTGTGTGCTTAGCCATTTAATTAAAGCAATCCATATTGAATTCACGTCCAGATGCCTTGACCGGCGGAGCCAGATCCTCATTGGCATGCCAGCTGCTCAAAAAGGAACACAGTCCCTTGCATACTAATCAGGAGAGGAGGCAGTGATTCATCAGCCCATGATACTGCTCCAGCACCTACAAGCACTTATGACATGTAATTGGTGGTGCATAAGCAAGCCAGGCCACATTAAAAACCCTACAGATAGTCAGAGATAAAAATTAATGACTTTTGCTTTGTGTAATCCTGCATGCATTGGTGGGAAAGGGAGGGGGGCTGGGATTAATGGGCAAATCTAAGTAGGCACCAAGGAACAAAGGCTTTCCCGGCCTTGTTTACATATCGAACAATAAAAAACACAAGTGACAAGTTATGGGAAAGGCGAGTGTGAATTTTCGGCACGAGTGAGTTGAAAGACTGCTTGCAGTTTATTATGGATTCCAAATTTCCATATTCATTATTCCAAAACAAACGTCCTCCATGGGCTCTTGTGGGACTGGCTAGAGCAGTTGTTATTATTCATCTTTCACTGGGGCTGAGGTTGTCATGATTAGGGCTGGGCTGGGCTCACTCTTCATGGCATGCCCCAGCTACTCCAGGATACAATGCAAACCTCTGACGAGCCTGGAGGAATGTAATATGGATCAAGTAGAGTCACCCTAAGCGGCTGCTCTAAGAGCAGGAACTGCACACTCAGGGCAGGAAGTGAAAGGAGAGAGGAGAGAGAGGCTTGAGCCCACCTACTGATGGGCAAGAGAAATAGCCCAGGTGGTCCAGGGAGAAGCTAAGGGCCAGGAAGGAAAGGAAGAAAGGAAGGAAAGCGGAAGCTGTGAATCAACTGGATTTCATAATTAGTCTGGGCGGGTTAAGTGATGTAGCCATTGGGGTACTGTCATCCGGGCTCTGGTGAATATAGATATTAAAGAGGGGAGAGATTATAGGTGTGGTGAAGGGTAGAGCCTGTTTGTTAGTAGATAATGCAAAGCGGAGGCGAGCGATGCCTGTGTGTGTTAGGAGACAGTCTATTACGTCGACTGTCACATGGGGGAACATGATAGAGACAAATGTCCACATTTTGTAGTCAGGAGTTGTCTTGGTTGTTATTGAAGGGCTTTCTTTAAGACACAGATGGGCTGGCTGGATTTTGAAAAGAGGCTTGAGCAGGGAGGAGCTTGTAGGCTTCCGGGCACATGTGGGTAAGTTTGGGGAATACGATGGCCGAATAAAGGGGTGGCAAGGGCATGCTGGTGTCAAAGAGGATGGGTTATTATTAAATACTTATGACTGTGATTTGGGAAAGAGGAGGGAGATAACTAAAGGACAGACACCAAGACAAGAGGCCTAAGACCCATGGTTTACCCCATTCGGGCTGCATCCCTTCTGAAGGGGAGAGAAGGACCAAAGCCATCCTCATTTGCATCTCCTCCTTTCCCTCCCTTTGGTCTTATTCTGATGGATCCTATTCTTCCCCTTTTCTGGCTGACTGTGAATCATCTCCATTATCCTTGATGGGAAAGCCATGGGCAGCACTTGTAGAAGGAGCAGCCCAAGAGCAGAAGATGTGCAGGAGAACTGACTGGAAAGAATGTTCTCGGTACCCTCCAGTGCGACAAGAGGGTGCTCTGAGTTAAGCCCCCTGGTCTTTTGCCTGGAGTCCTGTGTTCTTCTGTTGCCAGAGAATAAAACCACACTATCCAACCTGTACAGAGGGTACATCCACAACTTCAGTTTCCCAAGTGACTTGATCCACCTGGGACATGTGGACAAGAGGAGTAAGTCTCCAACTTACTTCAGTGGTGAGGATACCAGATGTCTTGGCACTTTGGTGGAGGAACATGGATTGCTGACTCCGTATGTTAGAATAACAAATACGTGCTGTAAACGCCTGCCTCATTTGTGGTGATCTGAAACTTGAGGCCATGAAGAGCAGATGTCAAAATGTAAGAACACCGTGGGAAGGGAGATTCTAAAACCCTGACATTTCTAGTCAATGACTTGTATCTGGGAATTGGTGAAAGACAGCCATTACTAAATCTCAGCAGTGGTAGCCTTGATGGGGAAGAGAGAAACGGGGATCATAGGGGAGTGGAGTTGGTGAATCGGTGGTTACAAGTTCCACGTCATACACCAGACGGAAAAAAGGCAGAAGCAAGCAATGGAATCTTCTGAAATTCCCTTACCCATGTGCAACTCCTTGTCCTAAATGGCCTAGGACTCGATGTGCTCTGTGGAGACTGAACTGTCAAAAATGTATATTGATTCTCACACATTCCCTCCTAAAAAAGGGCTGGCTGGGAGACACTTCCAGTATCCTGAAAAAGTTGGCCACATAATAAAGTCAGGTGATACAAATGGAATTTG
The DNA here is from genome assembly GCA_004024745.2 of Catagonus wagneri. Lineage (NCBI taxonomy): Eukaryota > Metazoa > Chordata > Mammalia > Artiodactyla > Tayassuidae > Catagonus > Catagonus wagneri. Next base: position 2,033,013 of record PVHT020000012.1, on the reverse strand, counting down.
GGGGAAACTGGAGCTTTTAAATAAGTTGGAAGTCATTTTCAAGTTATAGGGATTACATATGGGAATTATATGTGGGGAGAAAGAAATTATGCAACCAACTCTTCAAATATTCTCCAAGGTAGCAAAGAGCCTAGACTTGTTTAAGAGTAACCAAATCACTTAGGTAACACTGTAGAGCCCTAAGCTGCCCTTTCTCCCCATGAGGATGAACCATGAAGCTTGGCTTGTCCATTCTCACAAGCTGCAAATGCTTTGGAGTCTCTGAAGTCAGCAAGGATTGTCTCCCTTCCCATTACACAGGCCTCTAGTTAAACTACCACCCAGAGAAAAACTTACTAATTTTCGTTTTGCCTTTCTTTATTTTTCTTTTTATGGCCACACCTGTACCATATGAAAGTTCCCAGGCCAAGGGTCAAATTGGAGTTCCAACAGCAGTATACACCATAGCCATTGCAACACCAGATCCAAGCTTCACCTTTGACCTATGCTGCAGCTCACAGCAATGCCAGATCCTTAACCCACTGAGCGAGGCCGGGGATTGAACCTCCATCCTCACAGAGAGCACATCAGGCCAGTGATCTGCTGAGCCACAACGGGAACTCTACTTTTTGCCTCTCTCGACTTCATTTACCAAATGAACCTTCTTTGAAGTTCTCTCAAAATTTTGATCTGGTTAGGAGGAGAAACTTAATCCTTTGCTGGAGTTTAAGAATATTAACTCTCCAGGATGTAAGCAGACCCTATCACCAGCAAACACTTGTTTTGACCTGGGACTGATCAAAATCATGTACAAAGATGATGAGGAAATAGTACCGACTTCTTTCCAAGAAGAGCTCTCAGAGTCCTTGGGGTGGTCCATAAAGAACATGTTCTATGCAGCAGCAACAAGAGTGGCAAGGGTTTTCACAGTTTTCAAAAGGGAAACTGAGGCACAGGGAAAGTCAGTGATTCTCTAGAGGCCAAATTCACAACAAATCTAGAATTAAATCTATGGTTTCTGTCTTATAGTTTCATCCTTTCTTTCCCTCTTCCTTCCTTTCTCCTTCCCTTTTTCCCTCCCTCCTTCCCTTCCTTCCTCTTCCCATCCATCCATCCACCCACACACCCACCCATCCCTCCCTCCCTCTGTACTTATTTGCTACATATTTTTAGAGGCGAAAGGGATTAGATGTACTTATGTGGTACCTACTGATGTCCTAATCATGGTCTTGTTTTAGGGATATCCATTTGACGGTGGGGTGTAGGGTGAGCTGACAAGGAGCAATAACGAAGTGTAAGTGTAGAGGAGTGGTCAGAGGTATGTGCATTTTCCATGGGTAACGAGGGCCCTGAGCTAGGAATAAATGGCAAAGGGCATGGAAAAGGAGAAAACGGTTGAGAGCATGGCTTGAAACAGAAACAGTAATCCTTGGTTGTGGGATGACAGCTCACAGGAGGTCAAAGAAGGTTTTGATCTGGAGTGACCAGAAAAATGACGGTATCTGTAGGAGAAAGAAGGTATACAAGAGACGGCACAGGCTAAGGACCAGCTGCTAACTTCCACCTTCTTTCCAGTGAGTTTAAGGTCCCGACTCGCAAGCAGGTAGAGATGGATAGTAGGTGAGGTCTCAGATCAATTAAGTCTGGAGAGGCTGCTGGAGGATGCACATGGAAATGAACGGGGGGAATGTCCAGGATGAAACCCGCAAGAGGAGAGGACCTGTCTGTGGGGATGAGCTTGTGTTCTGAAGACGGAAGGAGGACACAGAGCCCGGTTAACAGGAGGGGCAGCAGAAGCAGGAGAGGGTTCTAAGAAAGCAGAGCGCCAGGGGGAGTCACGGGCTTCAAGGCTGACTCCGTGCTGAGGATAAGCCACGCTGGCTAAGAAGGGAGAAGAGGCTATTGAATTTGCTGACCCATGGGAGGAACAGAGGACAGACCACAGGGAGTCACAGAGTGAGGGGATGGTGAGGGTGTAAAGACGGTAAGGGCCAAAAACCTCATTAACCATCCTAAATGCAGAGGGCAAGCAGAATAATACACTTAAAGGCAAGGATGAAATACAGTCTTGCCTCTAGGAGACCACTTCAGTCCTCGAAACTGAAGGCAGTGGGACTTGGAGCCCTCACCGCTGTCACTTCCTGTCCCCTTCAGCCCCGAGGGTGGCAGAGAGCCCATTGTTTTGCCTGCTCCTCAAAGGACCGCCGGCTGAGTGGCCACTCACAGTGGCTCTCTTTTGTGCTTGGAGAGATTAGAAACAAGTTGCTGCAAACTCAAGAGGCTTCGAAACAGAAGCAAGGGGCAAGCGGAAAGGTTTCAGAGTTGCCGCCAAGTTTGACGCTGACTGCCCCCTCCTCCAGGGCCTGTGATCTTCCATTAAACTGGATAAGGGGATCCCCTTTCCTGCTTTTCTTTTGCATTCCTTTCTGGAAAATGAATGCTTTCTGAATCTGCTTGACATAAGAACTCCCTTTGTTCCACTCTCATGTTGATGGCTTGTTTTGTTCTTGAATTTGCCTGCTTCTCACAAAAGGAATGAAAAAAACGCCCTCCCCCACCCCAAACTAAACGGAGCTCTGTTCACAACAAAGTTTAAAACATTTGAAGGTAAACTCAATGAGCAAATGTGGAAGCAACACTTAAGTGACAAAACCATGGTTTTAAATATCCCAAATGTGATTCTTTTTTTAGGAAAGACCAAGAAGTACATTTAAGTAAGACCAATGCCAAGTGATTTCAAGGATAAGAGGAGCATTTAAGTAAGTACATTTAAGTAAGACCAATGCCAAGTGATTTCAAGGATAAGAGGAGCAGTAATGCCATGTGCTAGGTCCTGTGTTTCCCCCCAGAAAACAAAGAAAGCAAACACACAAATGAAGACAAGTTACTTTGTCCAACGACTTCAAAATTTCCAAAGATTTTAAAACTCTGAATTCAAAAACATGGGAATGAAGTGGAGATGAAAAAGTAAAGTGATAAAGAACTCCTCAAAGGGCTTTTTTTTTTTTTAAACTCGCGAGACCTCCTCTGATTCTATCTAATATTACCAGGAGCAAAGTTTCAGTTGCGGAATACTTTGTAACTATCTTGAATTTTACAGTGAAAGTGATCAAAACCAACTCAGATACAATTCTGACACCTATTTCTACTGTTGGTTCCCAATGAACACTCATGATCAGGGTACTGATGGCATTTGTTCTGACTAAATTTCATGCTTATGATAATGTCCCTGCCTGGACCAAAGGTTTGGCCCTTCTATTTTCCCAATAACTAAGCTCACTGTCATGAGCTTTTGCCAACGCTGTTGTGAAATGTCTGGACCACATTTCTACAAACTGGGTGCCATGGATTCCTTTTCTTCGAAGCCAGTGATTGGTGCTGCCTCTGGCTATCTGCAGCAGTGCAGCACTCTTGTTTTCACAGCTGGAGATGGATGTAAACCTATCCACGCCCTAACTCCCAGTGGCCCCCTGGGGTCCACCTGTGCACATCTGCAGGGAAGCTGGAGGCCTTGGAAGGTGCTGGAGAGGGAAGGAGCAAACCCTATTCACCAAAAAAGCATATAGGACTGTGATCATGTCATGGGTAGTAGTCACCTCGTTTAAGCTTCCTAACAATTCTAGATCTAAAACTTCCCACCTGCTAAAGCCAAATCCATTCTTCACCATCTCACTGATAGCATCTCCTCCACTCTCAAGGATCATCAGCCCTGAGCAAATGTATAATGGCCACCATTTCAAGTCTTTGTCTCCTTACCCCCTCCTCTGCCCCAGACCTCCACTGTTCCTCCTCTGTCACCCACAGAAAGATAAGGCAGGACCATAGGGCTTCCTGTCTGACTACCCGCCTTCCACCACCACAGGGAGATCTCAAAAATGAGGCGTAATTCCGAACTTTCCCTTGGAGGATTCTAAGGCTCAACGTGTACTCCAGTTTACTTATAAATCCAAGACTTCAAATCACCCATATGTTCCCCACGGCTGTGCATTTCTCATCGGACCTGATCTTCCATCCACCTCTAACCACACCCCTGCCCCAAGTCCTTACACCACATTCTCTAAAAATCATGGTCTGTTATTATTATGCAAAGCCCCAACACCTGAACCAGTCTCTCCTCCGAATGGTTCCTTCACCATTTTGCAAGAGGATCCTCCAGAGATCATTGCTTCCCCTGCTGTCTCCTTAAGTGGTGACATTTTTTTCCTTCCACATCCCAGATGCCATAGAGTCAGGAGGTTATAGGTGTCTCTATCATCCTCTGCTTCTGCTCCTAGGCTACTTTTATTTTCTCCTCCCAAGCTTCCTTGAGGGACATGCCATTGTGCCATACCATCCAACACCCTACACATCACAGTCATGGGTCACCTTGCATCTGAGGGTCACCGTGAGTCACTGAATCTTTTCCTGCCTGGCTCACTGTCCTCATCTCCCTGTCATTATTCTTGATAATTTCCATGGCCACATACACATTCTATCCAACACATTGGACTCTCAGTTGCTTGACTGGCTCACTTCTAATGCCCTTTTTCTCTATTCCACTTATATAACTGTCATGTCAAACCAGCAACTCCACTGCTTCCAAAATTCTCTGTTTGAAGACTCCCACTCCTTTTAACCTTGTATCTTCCCACCTTATTCTTTCTAGCTTTTCAGTTTCAACAAATCTTCAACTTGCCTGGGGGGGGCACCCAACCACTTTTCTATGCCCATTATCAGCTTCACATTTTATTCCCTTGTCACTAATTCTGGACTCCAAGGTTTATAACTAAAACTCTTCTCTTGTGCATACTCTCAGCCTCCTTGCGAACCTCACTCTCCCATTGTCCTTGCTTGTCAAAACCCTAACTCCTCTTAAACCTAAAATTAAAAAAAAAAAAAACCAACAAACCCTAACCTGCAGAACATCAGAATGTGCTGAAGAAAACAATACAGCCAGGTTGACTGACTTGACTTTAAATTTATGAGTGTCACACAGACCTCAGCACAACCCAACAATCCCATGACACTTTGCTAATCAGTTCACTCACCCACGCTCCAAGATGATGGCTTCATACCCTCCACTCTTTCCTTGAACTTCTGGCAACTCCTCTTCCATCCTAACTCTCAGCTTGCCCCTTATTTCACTAAGAAAATAGAAACCATAAGAACTCCCTCATTCTTCTTTTGCCAAATCTATGAATTTTGCACCTCCATCTTTTGCTCTGTGTCCCTCATTGAATGGACAAAAGGCCCAAGTTCCCATCTCAACCCAATGTTTCCACTTGTATGCTACACCCATCCCCCTACTCACTAATCACGTTCATACTCATTGGATAAGTATTTTCAGCAGACAAACATCCTGCAAGGTGCCTCTTCTTTAACAATAGCCCTTCTTAGACTTCACATCCACCCCTCCACCGGCAAATACCGTTCTGTTTTCCAGTTCTTCTTTACTGCAAATATCTAGAGAGTCTCTATTTTCTGTTTCCATTTCTTACTGACCATTCTCTCCTCAGATATTTTTATTCCCCAACCACACCACAGAAACTGTCTGGCAAGGTCACCAACATTTCCTCCTTGCTAATTTTCTTGTCAATTCTCTGTCCTCATCTTACGTGACCTCTCGGCAGCACTGACACAGCTGGTCATCCCCCCTCTTCTGGGAAACATTTCTTTCCCATGGCTTCCTGGTAAACCACAGTCTTCTGTTTCTCCTCTTACTGGCTCCTCCTTCCAAGTTTCCTTTTCTGGTTCTCTCTTCTTTTTGGTACCTATAAACCTGGAACATCACAGCACCCAGTCATCAAGCTTCTCCTTTTCCCTGTACACCCTTCCCTAAGCCTCTCACTTAGGGTTAGTGCTTTATGTGTGTCCACATACTGGTGGCTCCAGCCTCAACTTCTTTGAGCTCCAGGTTCCTGTACCCCACTGAGTAGGCATAAATGTATTTTTCAATTAGCTATTGTGCTATTACACCAAGAGTAGGAGAAGGAATTCATTTGGGATGGAGGTGGTGGGGGCTTGTGAAATATATTAACTCCTCAAAGACATCTCGAAGACGTGAAGTGACCTGCAAGGGCTCATGACTTTGGATACTGCACAGATAAAGCTTCCGTTGTGAGCATCAGCAGCTACTTCATTTGCTCTAAACAAAAGGTGAAAGAAGGGAAGCAGCTGATGCTTCCGCTGATGATGATGATGATGATGACAAAAATGATAATGGCACTTACATGATTCTGCGGTGCTTGACAAACTCAGCAAATGACTTGTAAAGTCGGCAGTGAGGGAGAGTCACCTCTGGACCAGAAAGCAGTGGTTGCATTTGCACAAAAGGAGAGCGCTCATAGCACCTGACTACTAAGAGTGCAGTATACAAAGAGAACCCTACATTCACAGGAACCCACGGAGGGACTGGGCCGAAGTGACAGCAGGGTGGGTGGGAGCATAGGTATAAGAAAGGGCTTCCTGAGAGCAAGGGTCTTAGCAAAAGACCAGGTGCCCAGAGGACATAATCAAACTAGCTCAGAAGAAATTAAATAGCATGGTGCTGACACCTGCATAAAAAGACCACAGGAAGAAAGCAGAAAGTCTGCAAAGAAACCGAACCATATATGAAAATTCAGTATATCCTAAACAGAAAGGAGGCATCAAAATTTACTTGGGGTGTTCCCACTGTGCCTTGGTGGGTTAAGAACCCAACACAGTGTCTGTGAGGATGACAGTTCCATCTTTGGCCTCGCTCAGGGGGTTAAGGTTCTGACATTGCCGTGAGCTGCAGATGTGGCTTGTATCTGGTGTTGCTGTGGCTGTGACGCAGGCAGGTATTCTGACCCTAGCCTGAGAACTTCCATATGCCACGGGGACGGCCATAAAATGAAAAAAAAAAAAAAAAAGAATCCCTTGGGCGCAGGTGACACTTTCATTAAGAGGTGCTAGGACTGAGTAGCCAGGTAAAATTAGTAAAGTTAGACCTATCTTCCAACCACACACAAGAACATTCTAAAATGGCTCAGAGAGTTGTGTCAAAATGTGAACCCTACACGTACTGAAAGAAAACAGGGTGAATTCTGGGGTATGGAGGAAGGATTTCTAATTTGAATCAATATCCAAGTGATTGATAAGTTTGATTACCTAAGCATTTTTGTAAAAGTCTGCATGGAAAAAAAATGCAATTAAGTCAAAAGACAATGACAAATGGGAGAAAATGTTTGCAATATACCGTCACAGATAAAAGGTTAATTTTTTGCCATATACAAAGCCCTCTTAAACATCGAGAGGAAAAAGATGTAAAATTCAATAGGAAAATGGTCAAAGGGCATAAGGAATTTGAAAAAAATATACACGAGTGGCCTTTTAATATAAGAAAAAGTGGTCAGCTTCACATATAAGTGAAATGCAAATTAAAACTGTATTGAAAACTTCTGGCAGTTCCTCAGACAGATAAACAGAGGGTTGCCATGTGATCTAAGCCTTCCTACACACATATACCCAAGAGATACCAAAACATACGCTCACACAAAAACACAACACATGAATGTTTGCAGCAGGTCTATTTGTAATAGTTGCATGGCAGAAACAACCCAAGTGTCCATCAGCAAACAAATGGATAAACAGAAGGGAACATTATTTGGCCATACAGTGGAATATTATTTAGTCCTAAAAAGGACTAAATAATACATTCATTACACAGACAGACCTTGAAAACATGGTCCATGGACCATGAAAGAAGCCTGTCACAAAGTACACATATAGCGCGTTACAATTTACCTGAAATATCCCGAACAGGCAATTCTATGGATAGATAGTAGATCAGTGGTTGCTTAGGGCTGAGGGAACAGAGAGCTAGGACAGTGATAGCTAAGGGGTACCTGGTTTCTAAAACTGTGGTGATGGTTGCAGATATTGGAATATGCTAAAATCCGCCAAACTGTGCACTAAACTGTGTGGTATGTAAACACTCTCTCAATAAAGCTGTTTTTAAAAAAATGATGCTGAGATAATATTTCTCACCTGTCGCTGGTAAATATTAGAAGCCTTGACTACTTCGTTGGTGAGCTGGGACAAGAGGCACCCTCCTCACTTGTTAGCAGGAATACAAACTAGCACAGCAGTTAAGGAAGGGGATTTGCAATATCTAGTGAAACTGCATACTCATTACCTAGAGACCAAGAAGTCTCACTTCTAGGCAGTGACCCTGAAGATGCCTGTCCAACTCTGAGAACACACATACAAAGCTATACCTTGAAGCACTGTTTGCAATTGCAAGGCACTGAAAACAATCTCAATGCCCACAAACAGGTGACTGGTTGGAGAAAGTGTGGTACAGTCACACAGCGCAACACTATTCAGCTAAAAAAGAAGAGGGAAGAACTCTATGAGTGGATGAGGGTGATGTCCAGAAGGCATTGATAAGGGGGAAAGCAAAGTGCAAGAGATCATTTATAGTAGGTTTTCTCTTTTATGAGAAAGCAGGGGAACTAAATTGTACATGTACTTACTTATTTTAGCAAAAGGACCTACGTGGACATATTTGTAAAGAGATGAATGAGGCTGGGTCCTGGCATGGGGAGAGTGGGCACAGAGAGGAAGCGTTGGGGAGGGGAGTGACATTACTCTGAATATGCTTTTTTAAAAAATAGTTTTGACTTTCATAATTATACTAATTTTTTATATTCTCAAAAAAAAAAAAAAACCCACAAGGATGGGAAGAAAGCCCCTATCAGAATGGAACTAAATTTCCAATGAATAACATAAGCACATTAAATAAAGGGTTGGGGAAGAATATTCCAAGTAACTTTTGGAGACAGTGTTTTTCTATGTACTCTCACTTAAAAGAACAGTGTTGAGAAATACTGAACTCTAGTTAGTAGCTTTGTTTTGCGCAGTGGAATGGATGAACAATTCGAAAACCACTCTCTACGTATGCTAGGAATGAGCAAAGAATACATACATTGAGAAAAATGGGAGCTAGACATCTCACTACTGGAGAAGTAGGGTTCCCCATCCCCCAAATACACAAAAGAGGAAGCCTAGAATGATATAGGAATCATATTGAAAGTATCAGTATGCTTTAAAAATAGCTATAGATCCTAGCTCTGTCCGTGGAAAGGGTCTAGAAATAACGACATCCTTAAGGCACTGAAGCCCAGATGGTGGTTTTCAATTCTGTTCTCCACTAACAGGATTCAGGACCCCTTTGAGAGATAGCTGATTCTAGGGCAGGTAAGGTACAAGGTGAGCCTGGATGTCTTGTTCCAGAAAGTGCTTAAAAACTGGTCACATCTCAAAGGACAGAAAGGGCTCTCTCAGTGTCCAACTCTGGGTCAATTTGAATGTGAAAATAAATAGTGATGGTAAGGAATTATAACCCACTGAATAATGCATAACAATCCAAGAATTCACACTGAGATAAATGAATGAACAAATAAATAGATAAATGTGGGGGTAGGGAAGGCTTTCTGTTGCAGCAGAATTGAACTAAGAAAGGTAGAAAAATGACGGAATTGGAAAAATCAGCATTCGGCAGATAGCATAGGAATACACCATCCAGGCAAGAATCACCAATGGATGCTAAAACCAGTGGGTGAAAGTTTGATGAGGATTGGATATTTACAAAATCCCCAAGTATCTTGCTGTTAATTTCTTACCAATCACAAAGGGGAAAATAGCACCCTGATGGTGGAGAAAGCTGACACACACCAGTCTGGCCAAATAATCAAAGATAACATCAGCAATACCAGCACCAGCCCCACACTGTATTCCTCTGGCTGGATGCAGCGAGCAAGACACAACATTACTTCTGGAGTGTTTCTGCCAAAAATTCATCACCCAGATCTAATCACGAGGAAACATCAGACAAACCCAAATCGAGTAACCTTCTACAAAATAAATGGTCTGTACTCTTCAAAAATGTCAAGGTTACAGAAAGAAAAAGAACACGTAAAGATAAAGAATGGCTGAGGAACTGTTCTAGTTCAAAAGAAACTAAAGAGAAGTGACGACTGAAGGCAGTGTGTGTTCCTAGGTAGAGCACCTGATTGGAAGAATGGACAGGATTTGAATTCGGATTGTGGATTAGGGGGTGATACTGCATAAATGTTCGACTTTCTAGGTTGAGATCAGTGTACTATGATTATGTAAAGTGATGGTCTCATTTTTAGGAACTAGGCACTGAGGTGTGTGGGGCTGAAGGGGTACAAGGCCAGCAACTTATTCCCAGATGATTGAGAAAAACTATACATATACTCCACATCTTGATTTAAATATTTCTTTGGGAACTGGGAAGCCATGGTGATAACCTGGGCCCCTTGGGTCTTTGTTTTCCCAGCTGGACCAACTTGTCATGTATTCCCTGTCTTGTCTGTGGGACTGCCAGGCCCACTCTTAGCTTAAACGGTGCGAATGAGATCTGTTTGGGAAAAAAAATCCCATTTGCAATTAATGGCACTTTTTTTTTTTTTAGCCCTGGATTTAAATCCTTTTATTAAAAAATTATACACCTTTCAAATGTGATGCTCATCTGTGAGTGAGAAATTCTCAAAGCCACTCTGAAGTGGCCACATTCCTCTGCAGGTCCAGCTTGGGGCCCTGACACCCTTCAGGGCACAGAGGTGCCGCAGCCTCAGCTGTGGCTGGGATTTCATCTCAGCTCTGAGCTGTGAAAGAGAGCCCGAAAGGAAACGTGATTCTCTACTGAACCACTTCTGTGCTCTGTTTTATTTCTCAGGGCCGTGTCCCAGGCTGGGACAAAAGCGTTTGATGACTCTGTCTTGAATCGTCTTCCCCGTAGTCGCTTTCCGGCCGGCTCAGGGACCCTGCAGCAGAGTGGGTGTGCTGGCCTGATTGATTCACCTCCCGCCTGCCCTGTGGACCTTTCCCAGCCTTCAGGTAAGCCTCTGTCCCTCACAGGCCACTGGCACCTGGCTCTGAAAATCTTACACACAGGAGTTCCCATCGTGGCTCAGCAGAAATGAGTCTGACTAGTATCCATGAGGATGCAGGTTCAATCCCTGGCCTCCCTCAGTGGGTTAAGGATATGGTGTTTCTGTGAGCTGTGGTGTAGGCTACAGATGCAGCTCAGATCTGGCGTTGCTGTGGCTGTGGTGTAGGCTGGCAGTTAGAGCTCTGATTAGACCCCTAGCCTGGGACCTTCCATATGCCGTGGTGGTGGCCCTAAAAGACAACAAAAAAAAAAAAAAAAGAAAGAAAGAAAAAGAAAACTGAAAGTCTTACGTACATATGACCCTCTGGATTCTCCTGCCATGTCCTGGCTTGCCCTGCTGTCTGCACAGCCCCCACCCCCATCCCCCACCACGTCTGGGGAAGCACAGAACAGCGGCTTCCATTTATTCCACCAGCTCTTAAGATCTGAGAGAGAGGGAAGCCACTGACTGGCTGAAACAGCTATGGCGAGTGACAGAGCCACAGAAAGGGGCACCCTGAGTACCATGAGCTTCAGATGCTAGAAATGGGGAGCATGGCCCTAGTCAAAGAGACCCAAGGCTTAAGAAGCCCAAGGTGGGGATAGGAGCCTCTTTTCCTGCCCAGATCACAGAGTTAAATGTTTACTATTGCCATAACAATAAGAACAAATAAAACAATAACCATAACTACTATTAATAATAAAAGAACCAGCACAAAGTCACAGAGACACAGTTTCAAATCTGCATCTCTGTGACATCAGAGTCACGGAGAGAGACTCACTCAAATAAACGTCTGCCCTTTCAAATGCCCACAAAGTCCAAGTTTACCAGTTAAGCACTCGATTCATGGGATCACAAACAAGCTTCTTGCGACCCATTCTCCTTCCTGACCTGGCGAGTGTCCCAGCTGCAATCGCTCCTTTCACCTGGTGCAGCCTCAGCCCCAAAGGCTTCACCCCCTTTCCTTGACTTTACTCCCTTCCCTTCTCCTGGCCTCAAAGCCCAGAGCTGGATAACCCTGGAGCCCATAACCGCACCCAGGGCCTTGTGGCAGAAGGACGCGGTGCTCATCAGTTCACCAGCATCCGCTCCGCGTGGGAGCGAGGGCCGATGATTCAGCCGGCTCCTCCTGAGCGACCTCGTTGCTGCTGGGGGCTTCTGTGCCCTCCTCACTCTTCTCCGAGGTAGGTACCAGCCTCCAGGAACGCTGGGCTCAGTAAAACCAGTCACTCCTCGGCAGGGGGCGGAGCCTCAACCTGGAGTTCGGGGTTTAAGCGTGGCTGCCAGTGGTCAAACATTTGCTCTGAGAACTACACTCTCGATTTATCTGTTACAGTAGTTAATTTCATCTGTTTTGCAGAAAGATTTACTAAGGGTGAGCGATGGAGGCGGGCAGCTGCGGCTGCATGCATTGCAACCATATGGTTTATTTACAGCCAGGACTCTGTGGAGCAGATAGCTCAAAGAGGATTAAATTATGCTTTGTAGATTAAAGTCCCCAACACTACAAAACTCATAAGCCTTTGTATGCTAAGCAAGAACTCTGACTTCTATTGGGTTTTAAGCTGATATTTTGCACACACAGAAAAGAGTGAAAACTTTTGTTATTTAAGTATTTTCTTGAAAAGCTGGCAGAATATCCGGTTTGTTCCATAGGCAGTGGGCTGATTAAGAGGGAAGAAACAAACAAAAGCAAAAAACAAAAAGAGGCTTCAAAAATACCTTTTAAAGGACTGGTGTGGCCAGCTTCATTCTCACTATAAACAAGTCCTCTCCATCTCTGTTTACTCATCTCCTTGAACTTGGGCGGGCAGCCTGCTTTAAAGGAAACTGCCCCCAACTTGTCAAAGCCATGGCTGATTTTCTGCTGGCAGTCAAGGCGAACACCCAAGTAACTGCATCCCAAGCACAGAGCTATCCAAATTCACTTGAAGTTGGTTAGAAAATAGGTCCTTAGGAGAAACTCAGTTTCGTCCCATGCTTCTGTGCGACTGGGGCAGGAAGTCCTCCTAGCAACAGCTGCCCATCATCCTTCTGGAAGGGTCCTTCTCCCTCGGAGTGTGTCATTCCCAACCCCCACCTTCCCAGCCCCCAACCCCAGCCTCCATCCTCTTCAGACCCTGAAAGAATTCGGTTCAATTTAGCCATCTCATTGATCTTTAAAGTTTTACTCTCAGTCACTTTCCACTTGAAGCTTCGTTTGATGTTTCCACGGGCATTTCTACTGATGGGCTTCACCCAGAGAGCTTTGTCGTTGACTTTGAGAGTCTGGTGTTCAGAGGATGGACTGATCTTCACAGGTGTTATTTTCTGCACACAGTGCAATTAGCCACACAAGCCAAATTGGCACAAGCGATGTGCTCCTAGCTCTTCTCGTTGAATCTTTGGAGCTCATTGCGAGGCTCTTAGGGGACCCACATTCCCACCGAAGGGTGGGAAAATTCCCTCGTGGATGATGACCAGCCCTCGGCAAGTCTGGCATGGAGAATGGCCCTGCAGAATTAGCCACCAGCAGTCCAGGGGATGTGGGAAGTAAGGCTGATGTGTTTACGGAAGGAATCAGACATTTTCTTGTGGCAATAAAATTGGTTCGGTGGAGAAGCAATGACTTCATTAAAAAGAAGTGGAAAAATACACTTCCAAAAGAATCTGGAGCAAGAATGGGGACAGATCCAGGATCCTATCTGTGGGTCCATAGGATTTTTGCATTTCGTGGCCTTCCTTTTGGGGCATCAGCAACACAGATCAAAGCAGAACAGATTTCCAGAGAGTAAACTGTTTTTTTTTCCACCCAGGGAACCCTTTAGGGAGTTCTCATGGCTCCCCTGTGCCTCTGCACCTTTGTTCTGCTGAAGCAACGGTACTGAAAATCTTAAAAATCTGGAATGGAGGCAGGGGAAGGACCTGGGAGGCTCAATGTCATTGCTGCCAACAAGGCTTCCTTGCAAGTCCGCAGATGCTCTTTATATAGCCTTCCGCTCTCCCGCTCCCTGAGTCCCACTGCAATCCTGCCACTTCAGCCCAGAAAACGAACTGGTCAGAAGCATTACCTTGAGCCAAGTGCCCAAACCATCATCACCAGACAGGACCTGTAAGATCTCCCACAGTGGTTAGTGCCGTCTGGTAGGAGGTGAGATTAGCAGCCCTGTTAATAGAAGGTGATTGCATCGTATCTTTCACTCACAGGATCTGGCTTAATTTTCACAATCATTTCAAGAGATAAGGAGCACAGATGTTATCGCTCAGGTTTCATGTGTGAGGAAGCTTGGGGAGAGCACGAGCTGGTCCACCTTCCTCCATCTTCCCGCGCCCCTCCCCTCCCCTGTCTTTCCTCCCTCCCCGCCTTCCTCTCTCTCCCTTTCTCCCACCTCCCTTCCCCTCTCCTCTCCTCACATTTCAGTGGATCTTCCAGAGTTCAGACCTGATCTCTATCACGGCTTCTGCCTTCCCAGACGCTCATCTCAAAAGCCACGTTGCCTTTCTTGACACTGAAAAGTCTACTTTCTTTTAAGCCAAACATTTGGAAGGGGCTGCTGAGTCTCCATCAGCCCAGATTCCGATTATAATGGACCTATAGCAAGCTGGATCCGTATCGTGTCTGATTTATTCAAACCTTTTCCCCTGACGACTGGCTTCTCCATTCGGGACAGGATGTCTGCTCTTTCTGGGTGAGGGAGCAGCCTGATTATAGCTTCATTAGAAAACGGCGCCACTTGCTCTTGCGGTCTGATTGGTTGACAGGGTTTGGGATAGAGAGAGGTAAATCACTGCCAGTGTGCACCGCCCTGCTTTTATCATAGTGAAATCTTCACCCGTCGAAGTGAATGGGTATGTGGAGCGGTTAATTCCAGGTGCCATTAAAAGAACCATAATGGCAATAAGTCTTTTCTGGATTCTTGCAAGAGGGTATGCAGGATTCCCTGGGCTTCTTAATGTCTTCTGGACTCTCTGTACCACCTCGGGTGTGGTGACTGCTGCTGAAGCTCCAAGTAGCAAAGACTCAACCAAGAAAGTTGGCCCCAGGTGGCCTTTCTCAAGCTTCTCATGAGCACCCTTTCAGTCATCATTGCTTCTGCATCATAACCCTTCCATCAACGCCTCAGTGCTTTGGAGGAATGGAGGCAGCTGCTGTTTATGGTCCTGGTGGCTGGGTGGCACTGCCACTCAAGGGACGTTGACTGGCGCGCGTGCATGAGAACTTTCAAGCCAAGAAGAGTATCTTGAGAATAATTCCTTTGGAAGGAACTGGTGTGACTGAAGGGAAGTTTGTGCTAACCCTGGGTTTGTGTCCTGCTTCCTAGAACGTGAATCACAGGCTGGCCCACTACGAACTCCTCGACCACACAACTCCCCTGGATCCCAACTCATTTGCCGGTCCAACCAGTGACCTGAAAAATGCAGGTGTCAGCATCCGATGAACTTCCCCCCACAGGAAAGGGAAGTGACACTGGTGGCATTAACTGTCCGAGAATACATAAGGATGGCAAGTTGAACAGTAATCACCAGGTAACCATCTCAGACAGATAGAAAGAGAGGGGAAAAGGCCCAAGAGTAGCTATCTTTAAAGAGAACAAGCAGATCTGAGTAATCCAATTTAGGAGAGATAAGAGCCTGATGCTAGTACTGTCCTTTAACTGGACAAACGCCTTCGTTCAAGTGTCAACCCCAATCCGGAAGAGGTCACCGCACCGGGCCTGCTGCCTAATATACTCCTGAATTGGCTGAGTGGCTTTCCGAACAAACACACTGGTCCAACGGAATTGATTTTCAACAGGCCATATTGGTCCCTAACGTAATTATCCAGCAGTGAGTCAGTTCACAGCAGCCCCTGCATTTAAACACTGCTGGTCAGGCTGGACAGGGTCTCGGCCAGCACTGAGGTGCCTTCTCCAGACACTGCCTGGGAAACGTCTTTTTTCCCAGCTGCCTTTCTCCCATCTTCCTAAGGAACTGAATGAGCAGTGGGGATTTTGTGCCCCTCCCTCTTAACGGGCCCTGTCCTGCTCCTGTTGTCTGGGGCTGCAGAGACAGTGGTCTCACGTGCTCGTGAATATCAAGTCCTGATGCTTGATAGCTGAGTTCAATTTACAATAAAGAAGCAAATGGAATCTTTTGAAAACACTTCTGAGCTTAACCCCTTCTGGTCTCTGAAGGCATCTTGGCAGCAGACTGCCGATTACCTAGGGGGTCCAGCCGGTGAGGGGTGGGTTCTGTGGGGTGACTTTCCAGCACTGGGCATTCCCCCCAAAGACTCGCTCAAGTCACATTAGGCCAGGTCCTAGGTGGTCAAACACAGTACGACCTCCAAACATCCAGCTGAATGTTACAACATCTTCTAAACTTGAATGAGTTCCCAAACTGGGAGGCCTGTTTAATGGAGTATGATGAGCTTTATACCTCTGTTGGGATATCCAAATAAAATACTTTCTCCCTGGGTGCAGGAAAAGTAGCAAGTCAAGAAGATCACAATTCTTCTTTCCACTCATCACTTCTCACCTTTTGAGAAACGTATGTATTCTCCCAGTCTGGAGTCTCCCCTTACTAGAAATCTCTTACACACACCCTTTAGTTCATGTCCTTAGGTCACAGAAGGGGCAGGAATGGGGTGGAAGGCACCCTTGAGCACCTGGCATCTGGTGCATTGCATTGTCTAAAGCAGTGATCCACAACTATTTGTGGAATCTCATTCAAATGATTCACAATGACAAAACCCACTCAGTCAGTCGCTGTGTGACCGTGGGCAATCGCTTAACCTCTCTGTGCCTGTATTTCTTCAGTGATGGGGGTGATAATAGTCCCTGCTACATCTGATTGTCATAAAGATAAATTAAGATTTGTCAGGCTTTTGGAACTGAGCCTGACATGTACAAAAGCCTTAAGAAACGGACATGACTGCTATTTAAGGGGCAGTACAGGAGAGTACAGCAGAATCAGCTCGCCTGAATCTCTTCCTCATCTGGGACCTCATCTGCTGTGAAATCCACAGTCTGCCAAGCAATTACAAGTGCTATCCAGTCCAGCCTCCCTAAATTGGCTTGGTTCAGGGCAAGGGTCCCCAACCCGTGTGTGTGCCTGAGCTGGGCTGTTTTCCCAGAAGCCGCACGGTCTAGGGGCAGAGCAGGGCACAGAAAAGATGTCCCACCTGCCCCCGCCTCGCTCTGGTGGGGAACCCACACAGGCCATGGTAAGGAGGTGGCGGCGGCAGTGGCCATCAGGGAAACGGATCATCTGAGTTCTTGAGAAACACTGTTCAATCACAATCAACCTGCTGGGAGCCTCTGCCCTGACAAACGGTAAGGCACGGTTAGAGCCAGTTGGCGGGAGACAAGAAAAATGTTCTCATTTGCTTCAAACACTGAAATCAGCCACAGGCTCATCTCACCAAAGGTATTTGTTCTGGTTTTCACTTACATCTGAGCTTTTCTGGCCAGAGTAGAACTGTGCAAACCAAAGCTAAGACCCCCAAACCATTTATTCTCTCCCTTAGGATGTGCCAGCCTGCAGCTTTGCTCAGAGGACCTTACTGATATTAACACTGACTGCCTTATTTCTGGGGCCCCGACTAACTCCTGCGTGTTATTAGTAACAATGATAATACGTGCCACACACTGTTTATACGATTTCATTTCGTCTGACACGTCCCATTATTGCTACCCCACATGAGGAAACTGAGGCACAGAGAACTTAAAGACTACCAACAAGGCCACTGGATTATCACCTCCAGCCAGCTCACGGCCACTCACACATCTGGCCTGACCACAGGGGCAAAGCGGACAGAGATGCTGCCGGTTACAAAATATTAATGCTGGTAGGTATGGACCCAATTTGCAGCCAAAAATAAAAGGGAGGGGGAGAAAAGGATGCAGCAGGAGAAAAGGAGGAAGAAAAGAGGTTGGGGATAAGGGATGGGAAGAGATAGGAAAAAGGGAAATATGTTATTAATATTTACGACTATTATTTGGATCTATCAAATAAATAGCCTTCACTATTGCCATATGTAACATTAGAGAGGACACAAAGTGTGCCAGGCACCACGCTGTCCGAAGTGCTTCCCATGCTGTTATTTCATTTACGATTCATAACGAAATCATCGTTGCTGCTCTGAGACTCATTCACAGAGAAGGAAACTAAGACTCAGAGAAGTTCTGACCCAGGAGGTAGAAGGCCAAAAATCCCACCAGAGCGAGGCTGCGGGATTGAGCAAATAAAACACAGGACAGCCAGTTGTATTTGCATTTCAAAGAAATACCAAGTCATTGGGGACGTACTTATACTAAAGCAACAAATAATTTAGGACATGCCTATACTCAAATAAAGTATTCGTGTGTCTGAAATTCCTGCTGAACTGGGCATCCTGTGTTTTATCTGGCAAACCGAAGCAGAGGTAATATTAGCCCGTCTCATCTTGATCATTTTAAGCTGGCATATACTTTTCATTACGGTGCCAACTGCATTCATCCGGTCAGATTCTTGGGGCATCTGTAAAGGTGCCGACGGGATCCAGATTCAAACTGTCTGGCTTCAGATGCAAATTTCAAGGGCCCGAGGAGAAGAATCTTGGGGCTGTACAGGGATCAGCTCTGCTCTGGGGTGTGCCTAAAAGGGGCCCTCATCTCCTGGGGGCTCCCCTTCCACCCCCTGGTCACCTGACTTCTGCCCTGACTTGCTGACCACGTGCATCCTTCCTCCTGCCCAGCGCAGCCTCCGCTTGCGCTTTCTACTCCCAAACCGGACGCCAACGTTTTCCTCACTTCAAGCGTACACAGCTGCCTGGCAGATAAAGAGAGCGTCAGCATCCAGGCCGGCCTCCCTCCTTCCTGGCCTTCCCCTAAAGCACTCCTGAATAGGGTCAGGTCCTGGCTGTATTTTTCAGTCTCTAATTAGCAGATTCCAATTCATCACCCTGAGTATCTCCTGGCATCAGCCCCGAGATTCCCTCCTCTCGCCTGGTGAATCGGTCTTCATTTAAAACCCTCTCTCTTAGCCTTAAATGGAAATCAATTCTGCAAGTTTAGCAAATAGTTAATTACTCCACAAAGGGGATTGATTGGCCTTTGATCACCAGAAAGCTCTGCAGTGCTATTAGTCTCTTTCATCTGTGATTAAACCACAGAGAGAAAGAAACAAAAACTAAATTAGGCTTCTCCTGTTATCCTACAAATATTTAATGACGGGCTAATCTCCTAGAGGTGTGTTCAGGGGATACACATTCCATCAGGAGCCAGCTTCCATTCAACCTTGAACCCAGATTCTATCTTTGTGGAGAGCACGGCAAAGAACTTTATAGAGGAACAGAGCTGGGCTCAAAGAAACCCTTTGTAGGACTCGCTCTTGTCTGCCTTTTCTTCTCTCCTCTTCTTATGTATGTTTTAATGCAGATAAAGATTTTCCCGGTGGACTCCTGGCATGAATAATAATAATAAAAAGGAAACCTGGCTGAAAGAATTCCATCTGGGTTTCGCTCACTCTCTGGCCGGAACCAGATCGTGTCCCGCTGATTTGCAGATGACGAAGAGCCCTTCTCCAGAGTCACAGACTCCGCACGGTGCAGAAAAGCCACGGGGAGTGGAACGTTCTCGGGTTACTGCTCCCTAAACAGGGGTACGGAGTAACAGGGCAGGAGCTAGGGTGCTCTTCGCCATCCAGAAAAGGCACGTCCTACGCATTTGATAAACAGTTCTAAAAAGCGCAGAAGGAAACTGAGGCACAGGAGGGAGCAAAGAGCGAGGACGTTGGAGTTGGGCAGAACTGAGTTCACGGGCTCCACCGCCTGCAGCTGAGGGAGCCTGGGCAAGCTCCTAACGCCTCTGACTCTGAACAAAGGGCTTGTGCAGAGCCTTGGTGCTGATCAGCTGCAACAGATTACAAAGGCACCAAGGACAGCGCCTGGCACAGGCTCGGGGTATTGGATGGTGTGGCTGCTCCCCTCTCTCTACTCAGGGTCAGGCAGCTGGTTACACAGAAGGCTGAGCCTGAGCCATCGTCCTCCCCAAGTCCAGTGGTTTTTCTCCCTGCATTCGCACGGCCCCTCCAGCCATCACTCTGTTCCGTAGTTACCGCTCCACCTAGAATCCACCCTAGAGACCCACATTTCTGAAATAACATCAAGGCACCAGAACAAAACAAGAGATTATGGCCAAGTATAGATACAACCAAAGAATCAATCAGTTTTTACTCGAACAGGTCCTTCCTGAATGATGGATTTTGCCCCCCACACCATCATGTAAGTTAGCTTGCTCTCCAGAAGCAAATCACAAGACAGTGTCTAAAGTGACTGTTTTTCAGTCTGGTGTTTTGGGCTTGATAGAGACTGTTGGTTTATCCTTTTTATTACCATCGTCTGTTCTTCCTGCAGACTCATGTTCATGCCCAGAGGTCATTCTGGGGCTTTCTTCTTCACAATCTGATCAAACTCAGCTAATTGGGCTGACCCAGGCCAGGATGCTGACGTTGGCTAGTCAGGGTTCCCCGTCCCACCTTTCTCCTCAGCTATGTCTCCATGGCTGAGGCAGGGCCGCTGCTGCAGTGACACATTCCCTGTTCTGCAGTGTAAAGACCAATGGACCCGGTGACCTGGTGGGAGCCCAGCTCTGACATTTACAAGCTGGATGACCTTGGAAAACCCAGGGGCAACACTAACCAATTTAATTAACATTTGTTGAGCACCTTCATGTGTCAAGGGCTGAGCTAGCCTATCTGTGAGGATGAACTAGACTAATTAAATCAAGTATTATTATTACAGCAGGTTTTGTTAAGTCTTCATTAAGAGCTTTCTTTTCTGGCCATGGGAATCCCCCAGGCCTGTGCCGGGACCTGGGGAACCAGTCAAGCTGTGATGGACTGGGTTCTCACCCCGTGGGGAGGGCGACTCTGAGGGTCTGTCCTGCATGGTCTCTGGGAGGGGCCCTGCAGGGGAAGCTCCCGTTGTCCACAGTGGAAATGTCCTTGCTTGCTTGCTCTCTGGCTCTCTGGCCTGTTCCTCGCCATCACATGGGCATGCTCTGAGGAAGCACATTGCCGTGCTGTGTGCTGCACTATGCAAAGGCTATGTGTCCAGGCACTGAGGGCAGCCTCCAGCCCAGAGCCCTCAAGGAAGTGAATCGTGCAACAAACTGGTGCATGAACTCAAAGAGGACTCTGACCTAGTTGAGCCTTGAGATGACTGACAGTTTGACTATAGGCTCATGATGGACCCAGAGCCAGAGGTACTGGTTAAGCTGTGCCAGGAGTGCTGACCCATGGAAGCTAAGATGATAAGTGTTTCAAGCCACCTATGGGTTATAGAGGAATTTGTGTGCAGCAACAGAGAAACGGACCAGATTATCTCTTATCATTACGTGCAGTCACTCCATAGAGTCAACAACAGTATATGCTCTTGGGAACAGTTTCACAAAAGTATTAAGCAGTGGGAGCCTGACACAGGCTCCGATTGGGCCATTGGAATGTAAATTTTGGCTCCATCATATGCCACCTTGATGCTTTGGTGTCAGTTAGGGGATCCCTGAGTTTCAGTTCTTCTGCAAAATGGAGGTAATAATACATCACCTTAAAAAGTGGCCGTGAGGATTAAGTAAGATAGTGCTTGTATATTGCTTAAAGTACCACCTGGTACCTAAGAAGGTCTTAATAAATGCTACATATTATGATTCCTACAAATGTTTTAAGAGAAGGTATAATATAATTTTTAGAAATCAAGGATCTTGCTTTCTGTCTAGGGAGATGCCATGGCTCATGAAGAAAACAACACAAGGTAAGAGGCAATTAAGTGCTAAATCGTGTTCTTGAGACTCGAAAAATGGAAGGAATTGAGAGGCGATAAACGAAAGAATGGGCTAGGCTCTTCTGGAATATTTCCTGGTGAGACTTTAACAAAGGATGCAGGAGGAATTATGGAAGGGAGCTCCGGTGTGAGGACAGAACCAGAATTCAAAGTAAATCAGAGAAAATGGGAGACCTAGAGTGTGAGGCTTGCCTGGAGTGGATGATGAACACTGGCAAGGAAATGACATTAACGCATGCAGAAATGTATACAAGAGTGACAAGCATTAGACCAGATCCTGCAGGGGGCAGGAAAACTTTATGTTTTGCTAAATATTTCTTTGAAGCGGTGAGGACTGGAGGGCTTCTGAGAGGGGACAACCTGGAGGCTGAGGGCCTCATCTTACTGTGGCTGAGTTAAGGAGAAAGTGGAGACCAGCAGCTGTTTGGCTGTGTGCTGTGTGCCGAGGATATTCAGAGACACCCCATGCCTTGGAGGAAGGGACGGAAGGCCTGGGTTGAGGGGCCATGACTGCCGGGGCTCACGGGGGCCTGTGGGAGCGTGGCTTGTCTAGAGCTTCGTTCTTTCTGGTTTGAAACAGATGTGTCTGAGAGTGGCTCCCCTCACCCACAAGCCACCGAAGCCCCGAGGCATGAGTGTTTGCAAGTTGGTGCATGTTTAAGGTCAAGAGAGCATTGATTTCTGCCCTGAGTTGTAGTGGAAGCTGCTAATTTGATAAGACAGAGCATTAAAGATTCAGTGTGGATAGGTATTGATCATGGGGCAGGTCTTGTTAGATGGGATTTTTTTTTTTTTAAATGATCAAACAACTATTGGTAGAAAACTAAATAAGGATCACCCACCAGAACCCACCTTGTTTGAGGAGCTATAAAGATGAGTAAGAGATCATGTAGTGATTGAGTGTATAGCTTTAAGGTCAGACAGATGTAGTTTAAATCCTGGGGTTACCAGTTGCTAGCTGTGTGGTTTTGGGTAAGTTACGCAACTTCTCTGTGCCTCAGGTTCCCGAGAGGTACAATGAGAGAGCTAGTATCAACAGCATGAGGTTGCTGGGAGAATTAAGCAAGGCATAAATGACAACGATGGTGCTGATTAATAATAAAATAACAATAGATAATCTTACTTGAGCTAATGGACTGATTCAATCCTCAGAACCACGCAATGAAGAAACTGAGGCACAGAAGCTTGCTGAAGGGTATATAGTGTGGAGACGGCATTTGAAGCCAGGTAGTCCATGTCCAGAGCTGGCACAATTAACCCCTGAGCAAACAGCCTTAATGTATGTAAGGCGGTGTCGGTGTATGGGTGCTGAATAAACACTAAATAACTGAGAGCCATATATGTTAAAGGGGGACTTAGGATTCCAAGATGTCCCTTTGACTAAATCTTTGAAAGATACTGGAAATGGTTTTTCTATTTGCCTGCTGGGATAGTTCATGTAATAATGTAAAAGAAAGTATATAATGGAGGATCACGAGTCTGTAACCATCACACACACACACACCCAAACAAACAAAAAACTAGATGAGGGAGGGAAGGAGAGAAAGGAAGAGAACAGAAAAGCAAAAACAAGGATAAGAGCAAAAGAGGAGAGATGCGTAGCTCTGGAATTGTGAGTGCGGGACCTGGGAAAGCTCATCAAAGTTTGGAAAGCATCATCAGCTTGTACATTAAGCCCCATCCCCAAGCGAACAGTGTGGTCTGGGAAAACTGAAAGACTAAGGTAGTTGGTTCCCCAGTGAACCACAACTCTGGGGATTCCCGCCCTGTTTGCTCCTCCCACAATGCCTGAAATGATGTCACGGCACATCTTTGGCCAATAGGACATCAGCACTCCATACAAGTAGAGTCTTGATAGGTGCTGGCACTTGGGCTTGTCCTCTTAGAAGCCAGCAACTAACTAGCCTGTCAAGAAGCTTGGGTTAAGTGAAGAGAGACTGCAAATAGAGTCCCTGGAGCTCCAGCCCAGCTCATGACTATCATTTGTGGAGTAGAACTGCCTGGCTGGAAGCATGAGAAATAATACATTGTTATGGCTTTCAGCCAGTAGGTCTTGAGGTGGCCAGTTCTACAAAAATCGCTAAGAAATGTGAGTTTCCTTATTTTGTCTTTCAAATTTCATTTGTGATTATACAAGATATGGAAGAATCTATTCTTTTTTTTAAAAAAAATAGAATATTACAGATAAAGCTGAAGTTTTCTTTGATTACCATCCTCAATTCTGGCCTCCTTCCACCTTTGTGAAGGTAAAAAATTTGGGACTTGGCTTTCATCCATCAAAATGTTTTAAATTTTTTATTTTATTTTTTTTCTTTTTAGGGCTGCACCCATGGAATATGGAAGTTCCCAGGCTAAGGGTCAAATCAGAGCTGTAGCTGCCAGCCTATGTCACAACCATAGCCATGTGGGATCCTTAAGCCACTGAGCAAGGCCAGGGATAAAACCTGCATCCTCATGGATGCTAATAGGGTTTGTTACTGCTGAGCCACACAGGAATTTCTAAAAGTTTTTTTTAAACTTTTACATACACAGATGTGTACTAACGGATGATATACTGGGTTTTAAGACTACTTTCTACTGCAACTTTGGGGTGGTGCTGAGGTGACCACCTTCATTTATTTGAAGATGAGGGTGACAATTCTCCCCCATAACACAGGGCAACATCTTGGCCAACAGGAGGGATTCTCCCCTCAAACACTGATTCTGAAAAAATAAAATCAATTTTCCTCTAACCATGCTGCTCATCCCTCTGTCTCCATCCATGTTTGTAACAACCTCAGTCAAACTGTGGATTCCCTTTCTAAGCATCCTGAGAGAAGGATGTGCTCCCAGCGGGGCTTGCTGGGCAACTTTCATTGTCCACATCCTCATGAAGGGGAAATCCCTCCCAGGCAACTTGTCCCAGCAGATGTGGGAGAAGTATGGCAGCCAAAATGGTTTGGCTTTCCACCTTGCCTTCCTTGCTTCTGTAGGACCTTTTTTTCCCCACCACAATCCCTACCTCAGGAAGATTTTCATCCGAGGAGGGGAATCAACAGAGCTCTGTGTTTTGTCAGTTTGCAAATAGCATCCAGGAGCCACTGCAGTTCCCTACTGTTACCTACTTCAGAATCTCCCCATCCCTGGGCGGCTGAGGTCAGGTATGCTGCCTGGTTGACCATGGGATGGCCCAGGAACAGAGTCAGGAGGCCAGAGAAATAGTCAAAAGCAGCTCTATCTAATTCACACCTCGGCACAAGGTCGAGGGGGCTGGTGCGACCAATTTATAGAAGGAGCGTCTAATAGGTGTTAGGCCTCGCCAGACACACAGGGCACACTTCACAGAGCATTCTTAAGGATCACTGAATATTCTGCAAAGGAGGCACAAAGAAGCACCCAGAACCATGGATGAATGTATCTAATATTTCAGTATCTGGAATATGACTGAGATGAGCAGCTTAGTGCAAGATTTTTGCAGGACACTAGCCAGTGGTACTGCTCACATGAACTTACAGTGATGAAGCTACCTTTGACTCTCAGACAGAAAAATGAACAACAGCATCACCCTGGTGAAGGCAGACGGGCTCTCAGAATTATGGAATCTAAAACAGCTAACAAAGAGTTCTCAAATAAAATTCCCAGCAGCTCTGTATCTCTTTAAGAGATACAGTTTATATACAAGCAAGACCTACTAAAGTAATATAAAAAGACTTACCCATGTTTGGGTAGTCCAAACGAACTGAAAGCAGGAACTCAAAGAAACATTAGTAACCATATTCATAGCAGCGTCATTCCCAACAGTCAAAATGGGGAAGCAATTTAAGTGCCCAGCAATGGATGAATGGATAAGTAAAATGTGGTATATACATGAAAAGGAATAGCATTCAGTCTTTAAATTGAAGGGATTTCTGACAAACGGTACAACAGGAATAGACTGGACATTACGCTAAGTGAACTAAGCCCGTCACAAAAAAGACAATACAGTATGATTCTACTTACATGAGTAACTTACAAAGGACATAGAGATAGAAAGTAGAATGATAGTCGACAAGAGTTGGGGGGAGGGGAGAGTGGGGAATGATTGTTTAACGGGTATAGTTTCAGTTTTACATGATAAAAAGAGCTCTGGAGATGGGTGATAGTAATGGTTCCTCAACACTATGAATGTATTTAACCCCAGTGAACTGCACACTTCAACGTGGCTAAGATGTTGTTATATGTTTTTTACCCCCGAATAAATAATACGTTGTGATAGATTTCAAAAGTGATCACAATACTTTACAACTCATTCCAGATTAAGAGGTTGAAACTATTTCCCCACCAGTTGGACCCAGGCTGGCCTTGTGCCTTTCTTGGACCAACAGAATACAGCAGAAGTAACATCACGTGAGTTCTGGTGACTAGACTTTAAGAGACTTTGCAGCCTCTTCTCCTAAGTTCTTGGACCCCTGCGACCTATGTGTGAATAAGTCTCAGCTAGCCTGCTGGAAGACAAGGCCATTGGAATAGAACTGAGGCACCCCAGCTGACACTCTGCCAGCCCCTAGCCAAACTAGCAGCTCTCTGAGTCCCAGCCAAGATCAGCTGAGCCTGACCTTGGTCGGTAGTATTATCCAGGTAAGCCCAGATCAAACTGCTGACCCACAGGATCATGAATTAAATAAATGGTGGTTCTTTTAAACTACAAAGTACGGGGTGGTTTGTTATGCAGCAAAGGCTGACTGTTACAGACCCTAAACACTGCTCCAAATTCTATTGACTTGCTTAGCCTACATATTTTCAATACATTAAGATCTACGAGGACAGACACTGTAAGCTGTCTTTGCTTTCATTACACCTTCATTGCCTAACCCTGTGCATAGCACAGAGCAGGTACTTAATAAATATTTGTTGAAAAAAAGAATAGTGCGAAATAGACCTGCTGGCACCTCAAAATATTTTTTTTTCTAAATGAGGCAGGGAATAATGATAAATACAAGATAAATACATGGAATACAAAGAAAAAACTCAATTAGGCTATGTCTTAATTATCCAATATTCTTAATTAATGGGGCATGGATTGATAAATTTTAAAGCATCTGCAGACTTCCTTCAACAAATATGTATTTTGCACGTAATTTGTGCTACGTACAACGCCAGCCCCTAGGATACAATGGATAAGCCAGACAGCATTCCTGGCCTCACAGAGCCAAAGAAATCTATGCCATTAATTCTGTATAACACAGAAAATAATTTCATTTTACAACTCTAGGTAGGAATCATAAATAGGGCTATGAGTAGGCATGTGCATAACAAATATATGCCATCTGATCCTGGTACAAGATGCTTCCTTTCCTGTAACTTGATTTCCGTTGGCTGATTTTTTCCTATTTATTTATTATTTTACTTTATTTTTGCTTTTTAGGGCTGCACCTGAGGCATATGGAGATTCCCGGGCTAGGGGTCAAATCAGAGCTGCAGCTGCCAGCCAACGCTACAGCCACAGCAACACAGGATTCGAGCCGCGTCTGTGACCTACCCCACAGCTCACAGCAATGCCGGATCCTTAACCCACTGAGCGGAGGCCAGGGATCGAACCTGAGTCCTCATGGAGACTAGTTGGGTTCGTTACCGCTGAGCCACAATGGGAAAGCCTCCTACTTATTTAAATAATACAATCTATTCATCCATTCAACAAATACTTATGGGGTGGAGTGGATCTATACATAAGGTGAACTGGACGAAAGTACTCTCTGACCTCAAAAAGCTTTCCGTCTGGTCAAG
The DNA here is from genome assembly GCA_004024745.2 of Catagonus wagneri. Taxonomy (NCBI): domain Eukaryota; kingdom Metazoa; phylum Chordata; class Mammalia; order Artiodactyla; family Tayassuidae; genus Catagonus; species Catagonus wagneri. The sequence continues at coordinate 2,005,611 of PVHT020000012.1, read as the reverse complement.
GAGGCTCAATGTATAACTATATGTATAATCATGCTAATAAACACATAACTATAAATTAGTCAAGTATCACACAGGGAAAGCCCAGGGGTCCGTCACAGGGGATTATGATCTAGGCTGGGTGGGGCATAGCTGGGCAACTCCCAGGCCTGGTAAACAGCCTAGTAAAACAGCATCCCAACTTGGGTTGGTGTGTTGTAGGACATTCTTTTTCTGTGTGGATTTTAAAGACCTGGGACTGAGTTGCAAGGAATATATGGACTTGAACTGTTAACTTGTAAAGCACTCTGGGTCTGTGAAGTTTTATCTCCCTCTCCCCCTCCCCACTGATCGCAAAGTTGCCACTTGGTGAACCTTTTTTTTTTTTTTTTTCATTTACAGAGTCTCAGAGACAAAGCTTAGACCTTAGGACTGCAGATGTCTGTTCGAGTCTTAGCCAAGGTCAGCAGAGCCTCATCCAGGTCCTCAGAACTGCCCAGATGTGCCCAGACCAAAAAGAGACCCTAAATTGTTCCCTAAGCCCCACTGAAACCTCTCTCTGCTGTCTTTCCACCTGTGGGATGAGGACATGCACCCCTGACCCCTGCTGTCCCCTCTCTTTATCAACCCTCCTCGGCCATGTGCCCACAGGGCATTTGGAAAGTGCTTTTGCCCGCTCACAGCCATGTGGCAACGATCCCCAAGACGCTGTCTGTGAAGTGCCACATGTTCCAAGGAGAGAGGCACTTTCCAGAAAGAACATGAGGGATGGTAATTATTATTGCGCCTCTGTGGAGAGGCCACGGGTACTTGGCACGGCGCCACCGCCTTCTCTGGAGACAGCTGCTGCCCAGCTGCATGTGCAGCCCCAGCCGCGGACTTTCCTGCTCCACATAGACATTGCCCTGGGCTACAGCAGGACCGCCTCTTCATCTGCCCAGGCTGCGATGAGCAAGGACACAGATGAGGGCTGGTGCCCACGCCTTGTAGCTATCAGTCAATGTTTATTCATTCAACAAATATTTAGTGAGTGCTTACTCTGAGCCAAGCACAAGGCTAAACACTGCTGGTGTATGGAGGTTTGTAAGAGAGGAGAAAAACCATTTCTCCAGTCCTAGCTATGGGACTCTGTCCCAGGCCAAATAATATCTCATTAATCCTTTGACAGATGAAGAAACTGGTGTTTAGCAGCAGATGTAGGGTCAGAGAGTCAGTCAAAGGCAGAGCTGACACTCGATTCCACGTCAGCCCAGTTCTAAACACTGTGGTATTTCCAGTATGCTGCTCTGCTTCAGGAACTTACCAAGACCCCCAGCATCTCCACCTCTGCGGAGACTGAAGCCCTTATACATGGCACGGGGCCATTGAGCCCTCCGGTCCCCTGTTGATGGTCATATACAGTCCTCACAGAAATTTACATCCTTCCCTTCCTACCTTGGAGTCAACTTGGGAAGCAATGCCTTTTCTCAATCTAAGCCTTTGTAGAAAGTCCTAGGTGCAGGTTGAAGGAAAGACTATTTCAGGCAGAGGAACCAGCTCATGCAAATTCACGGTGGCAAGAAAGACTTATCGAGATGACCTGGGAACGTCGGGTAAAAAGGAAGAGTAAACGGTACAAGAGATGAAAAGGAAGAACTGGGACAAGCATCCATCTGAGGAGGTGCAGAAGAAAGGCACTGCCTTCTGGCTAGGCAGGAAGAATGGGCGCAAGTAACTTAAAACCAAGTAGAAGAAAATGGTGACCGTCATACATCAAGAGCATGGAAAAGGTTTGGCAGTTCCAGTGGGAAATGACAAATGCTGGTGGCTAATTATTAACTGAAATGTTAGTTTAAATAGCAAAATCAAACAAAAAAAAGGAAACTATTATAGGGTCTACCAACAGAGGAATGCTTGAGAAAATTCTGAGACAGCTCCTGGACGGGATATTTTGCAGCCATTAAAAATAGTCATTATGAAGATTTTGTAGCAACATAGAAAAGATCTTAAAGAAAACCCAACCCTGTTTTGATACCTAAGTAGAACAAGTGACAGAAAAGGCTACATGGGGAGAGAAAGATGTTGTTTTGAGACAGGAAAGAAACTCCATGGAGAAGTGGTTTTAAAGGACAACTCATAGATTTCACAAATCACTTGGTACTGCTTACAAATATGTGTGTGTGTGTGTGTGTGTGTGTGTGTGTGTGTGTGTGTTTACTGCATGTGTACATTCTTTTCCGGGATGAGGTGAGGGCTCCAAGATTTCATTATTTCTCAGAGGGCTCTATGACCATAACATGACCACTGAGTCCTGTTCAAATCACTGTATCACAAATTATCTGCTGTATTAGTTGGGATCCCCAAGTTCTCTGAGACAGATGAAAAGGGTTCTTGTCTAACATCTGTCTCCCAACATTCCGAGGACCTAGTTCGATTTGCCTGGGGGACCCACACCTCCCCTCTGTTGGGTTCAGCACCGAGAAAGAGTGTGTGTACACACCTCTGCACACACTTTCTCTCTCACCCAGTGAACAGTTTTCCTCCATCCTCCCAGGAGGATGTTTCAAGGAGCCCATCAACGAACTCTTCTAAAGAGCAAGGGGATTTTTCTTCTCCCGGTGACCTCATGTGACTTTATAAAATATCAAATTCCCTCCCCATGAATGGTTACTGGGAAGATCAAACGCCATGGCTTTGGAGTCAAGGCTGAGATTCACAAAAGAGAAAGTGAGCCCATGGGACTGCTGGACCAAGATGGTGAACTTCCCAGAAGACTACGTGCCTCTTAAATCAAGCTGAAACATTTCAGGGTGAGGAGGAAGAACAGTGTGCAATAAAGAAAAGAAAAATGGGCGCTTAGCAAAACAAATGTTTTAAAGCTTTTGAATAATTCAAAACAATGGTACATTTGACGGGGTCACGTGTTCCAGCTAGTAAATAATGTCATGAGAACATTCTGGTGTTCCTATACCACTCATCTTCCTTCATTCACTAAATAGACACTGAGCAAGTTTCTTAAGCCCGACCTCCTCCTCCTTGTTAAAGAACATGAAAAACATACAGCTAAGGAGGTAGAAAGTATGAAAGGGGCTTCAGGCCAGCCCACTCTGGGTTTGGATCTCCCACGATCAAGCAAATTAGGTCTATCCGCTGAGCCTCACTTCCCTCATCGGTAAAATGAGAATGCTGCTTATCATGCGAGTTGTATGAGAACTCTGTGAATGAATGGAGGTACAGCAGCAGACGCAGGATACAGGCACAGAGTAGGTCCACTCTGGTGGGTATACCTAGAGGAGATCATTAAAGAAGGTTTAATTCCACATCCTTGTTCTTCTGCACAGGTTGCTGGGTAGAGTAAATGAAAATATAGATATGGAAGAAATACAACAACAACACAACCCTGGGAAATGTTACAGAGATATCATTACTATGAGTAAGCCCCTAGCCTATGCGTTTTCCTCACGTGGGTGTGAAGTTGCCTAGCTTCTACCCAAGGTCAGAGGCATCTCCATTTTACTGATGGTCTTTTATCTCTGAAGAGCATGTGAGTCAGTTGCTCTGGTGAGTTTTTTTCCAAGGCTCTAGCTGAGATTTGGATGAGCTTTACCACGCTAAGGGTCAATGTGTCCCCAGACAGAACAGTATTTTAATTCAACAGCATTCAGCAGTTATTAAACTGTGATAAATGCTAAAGTGGGGAAGATTACACTTAGACATAAGAAGTGTCACTTGAATCACTTAAAAATATTATAATGTATGGCTAATTGCACCTTGACTATATTATTTAGTGCTGTGAAAACAATTCAGATCCTTAAGTAAGGTACCATTTAAATACCTATTTCGGTATGTAATGGATAATGTTCTTGAATGCAAAGGTTGTTCAAGACCCCCAACATTCACTGAGTATCTATTATGTGCTGGGCGCTTTGTCCATAATAATTCATTTAATGCCCCAAACAATTCTCTGAAGCAATTATTATCATCTCTGTTTTACTGGTTGAAAAATTGAAATTCAGAGATATCAAGTAACTTGCCTAAGGTCACACAGCCGATACACAGTTGAGCTAAGATCTGAGTTCAGAATCCATCATCATCATAGACCTATAGAATCATGTACTACATGACTTCTGTTCTTATACTTAATCTCTTTGTGCCTCAATTTCCTCAGCTATAAAATTGGGACAACAATTACACTAAGTTGTTTTGAGGATGAAGTGATATGATCTACGCAAAACTCATAACACAGTGCTCAGCAAACGGTAGTATTATAATACATGGTTACCATTCTCTCCTGCATTGTCATCCTAGCACACTCAAGCTAAGGACTCTAGAGCTGGGGTTCACTTTGGAGAGAAGTACTGCCTACTCCCCAGCGTGGATTTAATACAGTTCACACAACACCAATGGAGCTCTACTGGTCTAGGCAGCATGATGGGCTACTGGATTTACACGGCCCAGTGCAAAAGGAAAATGAGGTGCCCTTGTTAGAAAGTGATCAGGAATTTCAAGATGGCAGCAGCAGAACTTTCAACCAAGCAGGGGGCCCTAAGCATTGGGTCCCTTGTACCTGCAGCTGTCAAAGCCCTGAAGATGATGGTATTAGTGGTGGGATTCCAGGCTACCTTGGCTACTTATTGACTGTATGGTCTTCAGTAAAGCTCTGGAATTTTCCAAGCCTCCCTCTGGTTTCTCAGTAATAAAATGGAAACCATTCTTGCCTCACAGGCTGTAGGGTGCATGAAATGAGTCAATGGGTGGAAAAAGTCCTGGTATAACCAGGACTACCTTGCCAGGAGTTCTCAGTCCTGAGCAGGCAGCAGAACCACCTGCAAATCTGTTAAGATGCTGCTGCTAGCTGTTCTGGGAGTCAGAATGGGAGCTCTGGTCTCTGCACCTGTATTAGCAGCAAGTTCCAGGCGGCTCAAGCACAGCTTGGATCAAGCAGCAAAGCACTTACTCCCAAGCCAAAGGTGTTGTTGAATACAGAAATATTTGTCTCCGTTACTTAGATTTGGATGGTCCTTTCTTGGTTTTAAGATGACAGTCAAGGCACCTGTGAAGCTCCAAGTCGCTAAACTCATAATATGAAATTGTTACAATGTATCACTTGGTCAGTCTGTCAGGGACAGGGCTCTAGGACACACAGAAGATTCCTTTTATGCCACTGGGCGAGGAATTATTCCTCACTTGAAACTGTCACTTCAAGGATGAAGTTTTCACACTGAGCTTCGCCAAACCTTCCAGCTCTGGTTGCCACATAACCGGAAAAGACCAGCACCGGTGAGAACAGATATGCAACAGCAGCCTTTCTCTGGAAATACTTCAAATCCAGGCACAAAAGTGATTGCATGGTGATAGCTTTCATGCCACCTGGCATATGTCACTGTAACTCAGCTGTGTTCTCACCTGGGTGTCTGTTTTGGAGAAAGACAGGATGGCTGCATTTGACAGGTCACACTCATCCTCTCATCAAAGACATTTGATTTTTTTTTCCAGCAGATTGTGTTCTGCCTGAATGGGAGTATTAATTAAGATTCTATTATATGGGAAGGCAGGTTGGGGGTAGTTAACAGCTGCAGGGTATGGTGACAAAGCAAAGCCAATGCCCGTGTGCAGCTATTAACAGGGTGTTAATTGGGTGGTACACGAACATAAATAGGAAGCCCAGAGGTACCTGGGGTGGTTACCTGGCATCCAGCAAAGGCCATGTGCTCACCCCATAATATGATGTCAGCTCAACTCAAATTTCCTGGCTGTGATTCCACCCCCAGCATATTTATGGTGGGTCTATGGTGTGATTACTATGTCATTAGGATCACCTGGAAGAGGCTTCTATCCAGGGTAGCGGTGCGCCTAGTCAAGAGGCCATCTTGGGCTATGATGGAGACTGCTGGATTCTTTTCTCTGGATCTCTCTCTCTCTCTCTCTCTTTTTTTTTTTCCTTTTTGCCTTTTAGGGCCACGCTAGCAGCATATGGAGGTTCTGAGGCTAGGGGTCAAGTCGGAGCTGTAGCCACCGGCCTACGCCAGAGCCACAGCAATGTGGGATCTGAGCTGTGTCTGTGACCTACACCACAGCTCATGGCAATGTCAGATCCTTAACCCACTGAGTGAGGCCAGGGATTGAATTCACATCCTCATGGATGCTAGTCGGGTTCGTTAACCACTGAGCCACGACGGGAACTCCTTCGCTGGGTTTTGACTGCTTTGAAACAACCTATCTATGCCTCACCAGCCACAGGAAAGTCTATGTCATCCTCTTTCCCTCTGTCCAACCATCTCACACTTAATGGTCCTTCTCTATTTTCTAGAGAGTCTATGGTGGGTGTATGGGTGGATGGCTACGCAGAGCAGCAAGATGCCTAAGAATGAAGAGAGGAAGAAAGTTCTTTGTGATAAGGCTCTGTGTACTGAAATCCTTTTGAAAAGCCAAGTTTTTTCCTCTTATACATCATTTTTGAATTGTAGACTGTTACACCTGCAAGGGTTCTTCAAGCCAGCCGTTCCAATTTCCAACTCGATGGGTGAAGAACCTGAAGCCCAGGGAAGACAAATGAACAGCCTAAGGTCATATAACAAGAAGAGCCATGGGCAGGACTGGAAGCTCCATTTACTGGCAGAAACCAGAGCGCTTTTTTGCAGCCCTGAACTGCCCATCTTGGTTTCCCATCACAGACGCTAGTGAGGACAACACCTTCTCTGGAACAGGAGTTATCCTTTATCATGCTTCCTTTAAATACGGTTTCTTCATCCGCACGCTGAGCCCATTTTCCGTACCCTGCTCCAGCTCTTGGATTATTACTGTCTGGTTTGGGGCTCTGAAGTCCATGTCACTGGCGAAGAGTTCAGAGTCTCTCTCGCTGATCTTGATGCCCTTTTCCTCCCCTTCAAGGTCTTGGCCCAGCCCCTCTGGGCAAGCAGTTAAGATTTTCAGTGGCTGCGAGCCCCCTTCCTGGATCTCTTCTCTCTTTTTCAAGCCTAAACATCAGTGCCGCGTTCACATGCACATGTCACACAAATTTTTCTAGTCTTTCCACTTCCAACATCGCTTCTATTTCCAAGAAGTCAAAGGGCTTTTCAGAGTCCATGAAAGTCTATGTACACAATGGCATTTTATACTCAGCAGTCTTCCCTGGGACTTTTTTCTTTTTCTGCAGGTGATCCTGAGTTGAGAAATGACTTCTAAATCCTGCCTACTCTTGTGGCTGATTAAAGTCGAGAAGTCCCTGTAGTCTAACCCACCGGTACTTTTGTGAAGATTTTGCATAACTACTGAAAACAGTTTAAAAGATCATGTCTGTGATCTATTAAACAAGATTTTTTAAAAGAGCGATAAAGGGTTCAAAAAGAACCCATGAAACAGAAATGGCTGTGTTCCGCTTATTATACGTTAGAAATTAAAAGAATAACATGCTGACTGCTAATTAAGCAAGTCATTTATCAGGAAGCACTTGCCAGGAAACATATTTGAATTCCTCCAAATTCAAATAAAGAATTAATGGGTAAATAATTTACGTTCAAGTAATTACTTGAGAGACTTTATTTAAACTGGAATTTGGTGAAGGTAATTCAGAGATTTCCTTCTTTGCACCGTGTAATAAAGCTGTTGTTTAATTAGAATGACAACTTGCTCCTTTAGGTCTAAGGAAAAGGGAATGTAAAATGCAGAGATGCTTCCCTTTGGCTGCTCAGAATGATCTGCTCAGAATGATCCAGAGAAAGATGGGGCTTTGGAGGATTCAGTCACACAGGAGAGAAGCACAGAATTTCCAAAGGAATCAAACTCAGGGGTTTTGGGGTCTTTCTTTAGTAGGAACAACATGAAACAAAAATAAGAACAAAACTCAGAAAACTCACACCCATTCTTAACACACACAAATCCAGTCACACCTCCATCGGAAATGCACACCCTCACATGCAGACACCTTCACACACACCTCTTCCCAGCTAAAATAAATAGCAGTGCCAATCCTACCCCTAATGACAAAACACGTCCCGGATGCTGTCAGATTGCTTTCACAGGGTGTAATGGCTTGAGCATCCAGAGACTGATTTGGAGTTGCCACCTGTCCCGAGGCTTCTAACTTTTCCACTGTGCAGAATCAGAGACATTTGGGCCTGGGGACTGAAATTTGTGGGGCTGGGAGGTTTCCGAAGTCTCCAGATCCATTTTCTTTCATTTAAGAGATGGAAATCGTCAGATTGCTTCTCAGCTTCCACGTGTCACCAGTTGGTGGGCTGTTCATCCCACGGCCTCTTGGCTTGGCTGTGCAGTCCTTCACAAAGCATTGCTCTCTGGTCAGGAATTTGGGGTGAGATGGTTTAGATAAGCAGTGTCTAACACATTCCACACTGCCATTGACCTAGGAGCCAGAGAGGGCCCTGCTTGGCAGTGTCCTGTTGATACTGTCCTGTCTAAGCCAGATTCTTCCAGGGTGATCCCCCCACAAGAGTCTTAGGGGCCTGGGCTGTGGAAACAAAATGGGGTTCTGTCCTTTTCACCTCTCTGTTGGGGTCCTGTTAGCCAGAAAATCAAGCCACTACCAGTGCAGCTAGAGAGCTGATGACAAAACTAAAGCAAAAAGTACAGGTTCTGCTAAGGACGGGTGCACAAGACTATCTGTGTTCAAAGAACAAAATGAAGCAGTACATGATGAAATTCTCCTTCCATGCCTCAGGCCATGCCTCTGAATATGTCTTTGGTCTGGAAATTTACAAAGAGAGCTTCACAAACTCCCATCTCTGTCATTACTACAATATGCGATTTCCCTATACAATACAATCCAGTGTAACTGAAAGTTTTGAGTTAAACCCTTCAGACTATTAATGACTGTGTAAACTTTGGACTACAAGGACTCACCAAGCTATTGAAGGGAGTCACGCTGCTGAAATAAACTCTACATTATATTATTGCACATGAGATTGACAGGATCTGTAAAATCAAAGCTGTGCAGTACAAGTACTCTTGGGGTGAAACAGGAATGGAATGCAGCATGCATAGGCTAAGCTGGGAAAAAGCAGGAAAAAGCCAGATCCTTAAGCCCTTCTGCTGGTCCTTTGTCAGCAGAAGCAATGAAATCACTTAATGGAGAAGATAAAATGAGCCCACCACAGGGCAATATATTTCATTTAATATATGAAAGTCTGTCTTTAAAAACACTTTTGGCTATGAAAAGGAAAAACCTCTACAAACTCACAGCTAGTTCTGGTTCATCTGTCACCCCCTGTCTTCCCCACCTTGTTACACCGAAGCACGTCTCAGATACAGCATTTCATCTGTAATTATGTCAGTATGCATCTCTGAAAGATAACGAAATATTTTAAAAATGTAACCGTAATACCATTATCACACCTAAGTATACTTCCTTAACATCTTCAAATAGCCAGTCAGTGTTCAAATTTCCCTCATCGTCTTACAAACTTTACCTCTTAAAAGTTAGAATCGGGATCCCATAAAGCTCATACCATGCAAGCGGCTGATGGGCTTCTGAGGTCACTTTAACTGGGAGGTTCCCTTTCAATCTCTTTGTCCTTGGAAGTTTATTTTCTTACTGGTGTTAAAGAAATTGGGCCACATGGTGTCAAGAGTTTCAAACAGTTGGGCTTTGGCTGATGGTCTTCTCATGGTGTTGTTTACACTTTATTCACACAGTGGTGAAATTCATTGTGGTTATTATTATTGATAATACATTGTGTCATCTTTGGCTAGAGGGCGCTTAAGCTGGCTGCCCCTTCATCTCTGATAAATTCTGGATCCAGAGGCTTCATGAGACCCACTTCTTTAGAAAGATGACTTCCTGGGTGGTGCTGTTTGCAACTTCATCAGAAGGTGTTTGAAGCTGATCAGCTCTTTCCCTGATGTGAACTGCCATTGATAATCACTGCCGAGGTCCTTTAGTTCTTCAAGGATGATAAAATAGGGCTCTTCTAATTCTAGCATGCGAGGTTTCCCTTCTCCTCTTCCTCCTTTTTCTTTTTTTAAATAAAGCTGGAATACTTCTATAGAGAGGAATTCCCCCTCATTCGACTACCCTGAGTTTTTGGTTTGTCTTTATTTGTTTGCTTGTTTGTTGTGAATCACGATGAATATACACACATTATATAATACATAAAATATATAGGCATATATGCTCAAGACAAAAAGTTCATACTGATACTTCCCACTCAAATTCAGAATTACAAGGTTTTAATTTATCTTCGTCGATCTTGAGGCTCTACCTCCTTTTTCACCTGCTAAGAATCACAGTTGTCAATGACACATCCAAATACTTTGCTTTAACCCAAACTCTATACACCTAAGAGTCCCAGGACAACAATGACACTACAACTATCCACAATAACGTTACTGAAAACAGCTTCTTCATTTTTTATTTTTGTCCTGCTTTTTAGGGCCGCACCCAAGGCATATGGAAGTTCCCAGGCTAGGGGTCAAATCAGAGCTATAGCTGCCGACCTATGCCACAGCCACAGCAACACAGGATCAGAGCCATGTCTGTGACCTACACCACAGCTCAGAGCAATACTGGATCCCCGACCCACTGAGCGAGGCCAGGGATCGAACCCGCATCCTCATGGATACTAGTCAGATTGGTTTCTGCTGCTCCACGATGGGAACTCCACAGCTTCATTGTTTTTTTTTTTTTGCAGTTCTTCTTGTTAATGATATACATCAAATCACCATGTTTTAAGTCACTTAGATGAGTCCTTCAACTATGAACACATAGTTGAGTTTGTTTATTTCACTTTGATTTTAATTTTTAGGGACAGCTTTAAAAATTTACTTTTGTTTAATAATTATGTAAATATTTACACAGTTCTAAAGCCAAATGTACCCAACAAGGCAAATTCCAAGACGTCTAACCCTTGATGTTCATCGCGGTCCTGCTCCCTTTTCCCTACTGTGGGAAACTTTAAAAAATGTTACAGTTGATTCTTCATTTGGTTTCTTTTAAAGACATAGACGATTGCCTTTGTCATCTTACACTGTAATTTCTTTTAGTATAAAACCAATGAGTTATCTAAGGTGTTGCTGCATCATCACTACTGAGGTTCAGTTCCAAATCTTAAAACAGTTTCAGTGTAAGAAGGTCATTACTGACTTGTAACTCTTTAATATTGTAGAAAACTCCTAAAAAATTATTTTAGGTCTCTGACCATTTTCTCTCTCTGACCTTCAATCAGCTCTTCCATGGACTTTTTTTCAGCTGTGTCAGCAATGCTTTCGTCACCTACGTGTTAAACTTTAACTCCTTTCATGTCCATAGAAGGAAGGAAACCCCTTGAAATTCTGTATTAGTTCTTTTAAAAGAGCACAACCATTTGGGATTTCAAAATGTTTGTTGCGTGAGTAGCAACGTTGCGCGTCTTTCATCGCTAGCTTGTGTCGATGTGAATGTCTCCACCCTTGGCGTTGATAATGGCAGTGACTGCACGAGGTGACCCATACTTGCTGGAAAGCGCAGCCCCGGGACTGATGGTAGTTGAGGGAGGGATATGCACCTTCTCTGCATCCAGGGGCGTTAAGTGGAAGACACAGTAAGGACCCCAGGGGATGCAGAGCTTTCAATGTCCTGCTCAGCAACCGATTCCTCTTCCCTGATGATTCCAAAAGCGGTCTGAGAGGAAAGGAGTTGTTCTATAATCTAAGACATTTTACTAGGCTGCCAATAGATAGGAGAAGAGGTTCTTGCTAGTGCCCTTTAATACCCTAGAGCAGTAGAGTAACCCCATTCTTCAGAAACATTCCCTCTACCACCTTATTGTTAATTACTCCAACAGTGCCCCTGGTGGGGGTCCCTGCTTTAATTTTGTCCACCCAAGTCTGTTCTTTACATAGCAGCCAGAGTCAGGGGAATGACTACCATGGGCCAAGACTTATTACAAAGCTATTATGATTCAGACAGAGTGCTGTCAGCATAGAGATAGACAAAGAGATCAATGGACCAGAACACAGAGCCCAGAAAAAGACTTAGATGCTTGCTTGATGACAGGGTTGGTACCGGAGACCAACAGGAAAGGATGGACACACTGTCTTATGACCATCTCTCCATCTCAACTGCTATTTATAGCACTGTCTTAAATAGCGACAGCAGATTCCATTGTATAAATATACCATCATTGTACCCTCATCCATTTAACTGATTTGCTAACCTTTAATATTTAAGTTACTCCCATTTTTTCTATTATAAACAGTGCTCCAGCGGAGACGGTTGTATCTAAAATGTGGAACACAGACTAATTGCCTCCTTATGATTAATTATTCATATGAAGATAATAGGTCAAGGGGTTTGAGTATTTGGGAAAATCTCAGTCTACACTTACAAATTCTTTCCTGAAATATCTTATATACCCAATAGCAGTGTATGAAAGAGTCAAGGTCACTTTCTCTGACAGCACTGAGTATCATCCTTTAATGTCTTTTTGCATTGTGGGGATAAGGAAAGTCACTTCATCGTTGTTTCCATTTGTGTTTAATTAATAACGCATAAAACAAATCATTTTTTCCAAGTGATTATTGGCCCTTTAAAGTTTTTCTTTTGTGAAATGTTTGCTTTTTCTTTCTTTTTTTTTCTTTTTTATGGCTGCACTTGTGGCATAGAGAAATTCCCAGGAGAGGGGTCCAATCAGAGCTTCAGCTGCCAGCCTACGCCACAGCCATAGCAATGTGGGATCCCGAGGCACATCTACAGCCTGCGTCACAGCTCACAGCAACACCAGATCCTTAACCTACTGAGCGAGGCCAGGGATCAAACCTGCATCCTCACGGAGACAATGCTGGGTCCTTAACTTGCTGAGCCACAATGGGAATTCCTGCTTTTGCTCTTTTACCACTTACTAAACTGCTCTCTCTCTCACACCACACCAACCCACCAGAGAGAACAAGTGAAATTAATATCTCTAGGCAAAGACTGTATGTATGGGCACCTCTGCCCCAATACTTTCAAATGCTACCCACTACCCCTAAGATGAGGTCCGCAGTCTTTCACTGGAGCATGATCTGCACCAAGCAACCCCAGCATTAACCTCTGCCACCATGCGTCTCACACACCCTCAGATATCCTGGTCCTTGACCAACTCGAGCTGCTCCCTGTTCCTTGTCCCTGTGATCTATTTCCCTCTCCGGCTGCTGGCTTTTATTTCTCATCTTAGCGTTTCCTTCTTTTCACTTGTTTCTTATCTTCCTTTAGCCTAGTTCAAGTGGATTATTCCCTCAGGTCTTTCCCTGGGAGAGCACCATCTCTGACTTTCTGAGACACTTACTGCGTGCCTCCCCATGCTCCCTGCCATCGACCTTTCCAGGCAGATGTTCTAGCAGATGTGTCAGTCTCTCAACTGCACGCCTGGCAGTTCTTTTTACACTAGAGTCTGGCACGGTCCCAAGAGCACAGCGTGCGGATGATTCTCACGATCCCGTGGAGGAAGATCTGTCAATGGCGAGCTAGGGGAGACCAGATTTTGTATATCCTTATATCTGGAAAATCCAAACCTTGTTATAAGAGATTTTTACCGAACTTTCAGATGTTTAATGATGTGGTATGTTTCCTAAGCCACGGAGGAGTAGCGGACGTGTTAAGAGCAAACAGAGGTTACGGTTACTGGCATTACTCGGTGCCAGTCTGGTAATATTGGTGAAATGGCCATGGCTGCGTGGTTCAAGAACGATTCTGTTCTCTGCCTCTGTCACCGCACAGCCTCAATCTCAGCACAGGCTGGGGCCGTACCGTGGGCTTGTGGATTCTCGAGAAGGGAGAAGCGGGGTGTGGAATGAAAACGAAATAAGTGCCGGGTTCCATCTCCGCACTTTGTAGCCTATATTCCCGTAAGCAAGCACACTACCCAAATCTCTTCATCTGCATGCCAGGGACAGCAATATATTCTCCAGGATTATGTGAGGATTAAGTAAGATAATGTGTTTAGAGTGTGCAGAGTGCCGGCCACACAGCCAGACTCAATACATGGAAGTTACCATTAATATAAGAAAAAAGGAAGAGTATCCAGCTGGTCATTTCTATCTTCACATGAAGCAAGAGGGTGGGTCAAAAGGCGCGAAAATGAAATCAGGCACGTGCAGGGTGGTAAAGGGATGAAGGGCTGGGATCTTGTTTGGGAGCTTTTGCAAAAGCACTTATATCCTACTCAGGAGGGCACTAATCTCAGTGCTGTTTTAAGGGGGAACTGAGTGGTAACTGTAGAGTGCATGTACATTGCTCCGACCAAAGGTAGCAACTACTATTCCCGACCCTGGAAACAACCAGAGGGGTCAGAGCTTGAAACCATGGTTACTGTGGAAACTTCTGGAGAAACCTAAGATTGAGAGCTACATTATTTGGTTCTACCATGAGAAACTGAGACAGGAGAGTTGAAATGGAAAGTATAGGTAAAGAATAACCAGGGCCCCCCCCACCAAAAAAAAAAAAAAGCAAATATAGCCATGTTGATATTAGAAAGGGTAGAATTTAAGGCTGAAGGTATAGAACAGAAGGAAGAGCGCCAGGATAATGTTAACCACTCCAGTGCAGAAAGGACATACAATAACCCATAAACCCTAGACGTACCATACATCGTAACAGCAAACTACAGAAAGAAAAAAGTTGTTAAACCTCTAAGAAGATTTTTTTTTTGTCTTTTTGCCTTATCTAGGGCTGCACCCATGGCATATGGAGGTTCCCAGGCTAGGGATCTAATTGGAGCTGTAGCCGCTGGCCTACTCAAGAGCCACAGCAACGCCAGATCCAAGCCGCGTCTGCAGCCTACAACACAGCTCACGGCAACGCCAGATCCTTAACCCACTGAGCAAGGCCAAGGATCGAACCCGTAATCTCATGGTTCCTAGTCGGATTCGTTAACCACTGAGCCACGACGGGAACTCCCAAGAAGATTTTAATTAAAATGAATACAAGCTGGAGATAGCCACATACATCTCTCAGAAGTGGATATATCTAGGAGACAAAAACTAAGCACAGAGGGAATTGCACATTTCTTAAAACTTGGTAGAATAGACAAAGTGCCAAGTTAACATTATCTGAGGAAGGCATAGAGGCAAGAAAAGGAAATCATTGGTATCAATATTGAAAACAATAGATAAAATTATCTTTTTTTTTTTTGCTGATTTGTCTGAATACCTAGAAAACCCAAGAGACGCTAATGAAACACTAGTCAAATAAAGAAGATAACATAGTAGAGAGAGTAAAGATAAATACACAGAAATCAATAGCTTCACACTCTGCTAACAACAAGCACCTGGGAATGAGAATGGGAAAAAATGACAACAAAGATTTTTTTTAAAAAAACATAAGAATACATAGGGACAAATTTAACATAAAAGGAACTTGGACCTTGACTGTATATTTCCGATGTCTGAGTTTCAGCCATGGGTTCTGGAATCCCTCCCCCAAGTCCTTTGTTCCATCCTTGTGTTCTTTCCTTCAGTCCTAGAATAATAGCTATTTCCTGCATTTGCTATTCCTGTATTCCTTGGAGTGGTCATTTAACCCTCCTATAAGTTAACCACTTTTACTAGTTAATAAGATTGTATATAAAATTTCCATGTTCAAATTACTGGCAGGGTTTCTGTCTCTGACCAGACCTTGACTAATACAGATCTATATGAATAAAATTATAGAAAATCTTATTAAAAGAACTCAAACAAGAACTGAAAAGATAGGTATTTTCTAAGAAGACTTAGTATTAGAAAAGTATCTATTCTTCCCAAAATACATATATAAGTTTAATGTAATTCTAATTAGAATTCAAATAAAGTTTTCATTTTGGGGGGAAATGGATAAAAATATCTTAAGTTTTAATGGAAGGGTAATCACATGAGAACAGCCAAGAAAAGCATGAAAAATACGAATCGTGGGGAGGGCTGTGCCTCGCCAGACAGAGTGCCACAGTAATTACATCTAAGTGGCACTGGCAGAGAGACAGACAAAGAGACCAGTGGAAGAGAATGGAAAAATCCAGGAAAAGATCCTAGGACACATTAGGATTTCACAGAAGACAAAGACAGAATTTTATTTTGGAGGGCAGGGGGTGGTTTATTTAACCAGTTGTGCTGCTGCAAATGGCTAGCCATCTAGAGCAGGGATAGTCAAGCTTTTTTTGGTAAAAAGGCAGCTAGTATGTATTTTAGGTTTTCTGGGCCCATGATCTTTGCTACAAGGATACAGTTCTGCATTATAGTACAAGAGCAGCCATAGATGCTACGTAAACAAGTGGCTGTGATCATGTTCCAGTGAAACCCGATGTGCGGACACAGACCGCTGGCCTAGGGGCTGCCGTCTGCCAGTTGTCTAGAGGAAAAGAAGGCAGCCTCTCCAACTCCGACCAAACACAAAAATAAATTCCAGTGAAGACACTTAAATGTAAGACATAAACCACGAAAACCACTTTGAAGAAAAATCCAGGTGGACCACAGTCCTCTTAAGAAGGGCATCCGTCTTAATCGAGCCAGGGAACCCAGAAGTCACAAAAGAAAGTTGGACAAATCTGACTACATAAAAATGTAAAACTTTTAAGACAAAAGATGCCACCGAAAAAGTCTAAAGATGAAACCATAGATTTGAGAGAAGTGCTGGCATCACAGATGACTGATAGCTCTAATCTACAAAGAGCTCCTACCAATTTGGGGGGAAAAAAAGGAAAAGACAAACAACCCAATGAGAAATGTGCAAAGGGTATGGATTTTAGTTTGTGTGCAATTGGAAGCCCCTGAGGTTTTGAGCAGGGGAGTGATATGATTTATGGTTTTTTGGTTTGTTTTTTGATTGGGGGGGGTTGTTTGCTGTTTGTTTTTGCTGCACCTGCAGCACGTGGAAGTTCCCAGGCCAGGGACTGAACCTACGTCACGGCGGCGATCCCCACTCCTGCAGTGATAATGCTAGGTCCTTAACCTGGCACAACGGAATTCTCTGATTTATGCTTTAAAAAGACCACCCAGGCTGCTGTGTGGAAAACGAACTGGGGGGGGGTGCAAGGGCTAACTTTGGAACGAGGGAGGCTGTTGGAGAAGACTTAATAGAGGCTCAATTAACACGGGCTGGTTTCTGATGAAAACATCTGTGCCATCCTCCTATGGCATCTAGGTCAAGGGTGCCTTTTGATCCCTTCTTTGAGGGAAGGCGAGGTACAGGAGACAGTGGAACAAGTTCAAGTTTTTCGATGTAAGCAAACATGCACTGCTGATGATTTGAACCCAAGAGCTTGCTCTGTCCCACGTAAACGCTGAGAGCATCCCACCACTGGCCAGCGTGCTTTAGTCTCATCGTCCTTCTTGGCTCTGGTTACAGGGTGTGGGAGGAGGGGCAAGAAGGTTGTTGCAATTTTGAGGAAGTGCAGGATTCTTGCCCTGATGAGGCTGGTACAGGAGGAAGGGGATGTGGCTCAGAAGGGGGGGGGGTGGATGCTGACAAATGGAGGCGGGGACAGGGCAGGTGCCTGCAGTCTCTGGATGGGGGGAGGCTGCACCCACTAGTTTCTTCTCTTCTTTTGCAGTCTGGGGATTCAACAGCTTGGCTGCAAGTCATCTTTTCCACGTGTGAAGCCAAGAGTTTTCAAAGGGTAAGTGGTCAGAGTGAAGTAGCACCTTGCTTCTCCTCAGGTAGGAAGTGGGTTCCAGCCACCCGGCAGCAGGACTGCAGCTGGAGTGACAGCACAAAGGATGCTCCCCGCCCCAGGGAGATTTAGGGAGCCCGAGGCAAAACTCTGAGGCCACAGAGCGGCACGGGGGCCTGGAGCGGGAGACTCGGGCTCCTCGCAGAGCTTCTGCTTTTTCAAATGTAAAATAAAAAACGTCCCGGACAGGAAGGCTCTCTAGAGAAAAATGAAAGAACACACACAGATGTCAGCTGCTGGCGAGAGGCAGCGGAGCTGACATTTGGCGCAAAAGGAAGAGAACAGCATCTCCGCTCAGGGACCCTGTAGCCTGCTCTGTGAGGCTTATCTTGGCGAGGACTCTTGGTTGCTTGTAGTCCCTTGTGGAGCCTGCACAGGAAAGTGGATCTGAAGGGAGTGGGGGTGGGGGTGGACCCCATTAGCTCTCCTGCAAATCTGCACCTCGCAGCTGCATCAGGACAAGCTGAGGATGCTCTACTCTCTAGGACTGAGCCTGCCTCTGGTGCCCCGGGAAGGTGGACGCAAAGGGCCCCCCTTGCCCAACACACTACTGGCCTTTTAGGAAATGGCAATGCCCCGCACTGCACACAAGCCCTTAGTTCTGCACACCGGGAAGAGGGTTTTGCTCGCTCTCTGGAGAGCGCCTCCAAGTTCCAGGTACCCGAGGAAGCCAGGACGCTTGCCATCATTTCCAGGGAGGGGATGCTCGACACATATACTTTGAAGAAAGGAAAGAATGAGCGGATGATTCTCAAGTCCCGTTCTAATAATCCATCTGCCTATGTAAATCCAAAGGAGAGGCGAGAACCTGAGACTTCAACTCCTGCCCTGTAATCTGATCTTTCTGGCAGAGACTGGCAAACTACAGTCCCTAGGCCAAATTTGGTCTGCAGCCTGTTTCTGAAAATAAAGATTTGTTGGAACACAGACACACCCATCTGTGTACCATTGTCTATGGCTTGCTTTTGTGCTCCAACAGCAGGCAGACTCGAGAAATCATATAGCTTGTAAAGCTGAAATAGGTACTATCTGGATCTTTAAAAAAAAATTAGCTCTAGGAGTTCTGTTGTGGCTCAGGGGATTAAGAACCCAACTAGTATCCATGATGATGTGGGTTTGATCCCTGGCCTTGCTCAGTGGGTTAAGGATCTCGTGCTGCCATGAGCTGTGGTGTAGGTGGCAGACAAGGCCTAGATCCGGTGTGGCTGTGGCCAGCATCTGTAGCTCCTATTTGACCCCTAGCCTGGGAACTCCCATATGCTGCGGGTGTGGACCTAAAAAAGAAAAAAAAGAAAAAATTAGGCCACCCATGCTCCAGGCCACTACCAAGATTCAGCAGGTCTGGGGTGGGGTCAAGGATTCTGCATTTCTAAGAAGCTTCCAGGTGATATGGATGCTGACAGTCTGTATGCCACTCTTTGAGAAACAAGGTTCTAGGACGCTCTTTTCCAAAATAAAAGTAAGATGAGCTAATAAGCACCCACTACCAACCACATACAAGGCATGAATTCGGCCCTGCAGCTTCTCAGAACTTGAGCACGCCACAATCAAAGTAAGTCTTGGGCATCCACATTTCTTGCTTCACTAGCTTTACTTATTGATACAAGCTGAGCATCATTCACCAAAGGAAGGGGTAGGAACATTCCAGTTAGTTCAAGTGCGTGTTTGTGGACAAAAAACAAGACAAGCCCTGTAGCAGACATTCATTGCCTCTTGATTCTCAGCATACATTCGCCCCTTTCCCGATGACAGCCACTTTCAGAGCCACTCTCTCCTCCCATATCTGATCACAGGGTTCCAGTGGCCCCAACTCCAAGGATACAGCACCTGATCCAGGCCTAATCCAATCAGCATACTGCATTCCTCCTGGGCCCTGTGATTGGCTGAGGGATGGGCATGTGACTCAGTAGGTTATCATGGGACTTTGGCAGGGAGTTCTATGAAAAAGATGTTCCCTCTTTCCCAGGGCACCTGTGGTGAGAGAAGGTAGGTTCTGGGTTACTAGAGCCATCTTTTGACTCTGATAGGAAACTCCTCCAGGGAAAGGAACTAGTATGAAGGAGACAGAGCCAAGTGACAGGGGAGAGAAGAAACTTGGCGACCTGATTAAGTCCCTAATCAAACTCTACCTCTGGCTTGGCTACCTACCCAAGTGAATTTTCCCATGAGTCTTTGAGTTCTGAGTCCACGTGTCCCTTTTGCTTCTGTCATTTGCGGTTGGGGGTATCTGTACCTTACAACTGGAAAAAAAAAAAAAAGTCCTGGTGGGAAAAGTTAATAAAACTTTCCTTTCAGTTGTGTTTAGACATCTTGGTCCATGTGCACACCAGCCATAGGTGGAGTCTCTTCTTAAGTCTTCTATATGCTTGAATACATGTTAGCGCATCTTCAGAAGATCATGTGAAAAACAGCTGCCCATATCACAGTTGGGGTACCTGCTGCCCTGGCCATCACCAGGGTGGCCACTGCCTATTGAACCTGGAAGTCCCACTCTTTCCAACTGCAGCTAGCTAATGCCACAACATCCCCACAGGTTCCAGAAAAAAAGATCCTAGGCAAAGGGCTCAGAAATCTTGCCCTAAGTCAACCGAGCAAAGAACTACTAAAGGAAAGGTCATCCCAGGCAAAACTATGCCAGGTAATGTTTTCTTTAGTACCATTCCAACCTTAAAGCACCTTCTCTACCTTAAATTAACCAATTATCTTTCGTTCGCTCTCTCTTTTTTTTTTACTCTTTTATTAAAATGGCTTTCGGCTAGTGAACACATTGGAAAGGGTCTTATTAAACAGCAGTTTTCAAATCAGATAGATGAATTTGAATCCCAGGCTTGCCACTTACTAGATTTGTAGTATAAATAAGAAGTTTAAACTCAGACTCCTACTTTTCTTATTTTTAATATATTAACCTTGCTGTGTTATCACAGGGAGATGAGATAGGCATGTAGTGGTTAGTTGTTAGACAAATACTACGTGGCAAAAATGATACTACAGTCACAGTGTCAATACTATCTTAGTCCCTCAGAGGTATTTACATTTTTGAAGGGAACAATTCCTTAAACCAAATGTTAAGAATTCTAGTGTAAGAATTCCAGTCACAGCAACAGAGCTACTCCTAGGTTTATATCTGGAAGGAAGCCACTAAGTGAAGGTACACAGGGGGTCTGTACAGTTCTTAGGGAATGAAAACCGAAATGTAGGCCATAAGTAAGGATATCAAAAAAGGGACTGCAGAGATTACAGTGGTCCTTGGGTGACACTCAGGCCATAAAATATCTAGTTCTTGGACATCATTATTATTATTGAATACTGACAGACAACTCTGAAACTGGTTTAGAGTGGGACAACCATGAGACTCCTACAGGCTTTCCTCCTATTTGGTCAAAGAAGGCAACATCCAGTGGGTAAGTCTGTCAGTAAACAAAAACTAGGAAAACCTTCAGAGCTCACCTTTCCAGTAGCTGGGAGAATGGGCCCAGTGGCAAAAAAGAAGTATTGCTTTCACTGCAAAAGCAGCCACCCCAGGATCCGTCCTTAAATGATGAAAAGGGATAACTGCAGGCAGTGAGCACAGCCCCAGTATTCCTATTCCATCTGACAGCACATCGTAAGGTTGTGTGAGCCTCATTTCCTTGGTGCACTAATAACCCACACAACGTGCACTGAGCAACTGACAAGTTTCTGAAGTTAAGACTCATTAATGCTGAGTGTGGTACCCAGTGGATCTGTGCCATGTAAGCAAATCCTTATCATCTCCCACTTTGGAAATTTTGCATTTCATTCTGCTTCATGAATTCCACAACTCCCTTGTAATAACAGATTAACATTTAGGAAAAATAACAAATAATATTCTGCTCGGGAGAAAAATCAGACATTAGGCTTCTGATAAGAAAAGAGGGGTAATGCTGAAGACTTCAGAACAACGTACTATCTTGGAGAATAAAAAGTCATTTATTGTTTTCATTTCCCAAGTCTCTGGGAAGAATAATTTAAAGATTATTTTCATAACTTTGAGTACAATTAATTTCTATAAAACCCATGGAAATTTTTTCCTATTTTCAATGATTTCCCCTCCATCATTTCCCCTAAGAGCCTTTGAATCAGACGAAATTTTTCTTTTCAATTAAAAAAAATTGAATGGATGTGCCTCATGAGGGCTAGCGGTATTTTAAAGAACTGGTGGTAATTTATTCAGGTCCATATATAGTAACATGATATGTCTTTACACACGTTGCCCAGAAACACCATGCAAACACCCACGGCTCTTCCATGTGGTACCTTTCCTCCTTGGAACACACAGGAAACTTCCATATATCAGAGATCACTTATGACAGCCCTATCTTCTGTGTAAAAGGTCATCTCCCAGCAGAAGAATAGCTCGCCTAGTTAAAGGGACACCAATTTTTAAGCGCTCTGCCAAGCTGAAGACAGAATGAATGAGAGAGAGAGGGAGATGTCAGATTTCAAATGCAGGGCACGCTCCTTGCCTGCACGGGTGCTGAGCTGGTAGGAGGGGGAGAGAAACCTCTATTTAGAGATGATTGGAAAAAAAAAAAAATCAGCACTACACAGCGCACTTCAGAAAGAACCGTAGAGGCTGCGCTCTCCCTCTTCAGATGTGACAAGATGGCTGCCGTGGAAACACGAAGCGGCGGCAAATGGCGGCGCAGATGATACCCGGATGCTGAGGAGATGTGGGCGGGTCCAAGCCTGCGGGGGGTGGGGGTGGGGTGTGTGTGGTTATCTAGGCTAGGAAGCTTTTTAAGTTGAGGTGGGGAGAAGGGATGCGTTTAGGAGGAAGGGGCGGTCCTAAGGAACAGCAGAGGGTAATGATCTGGGAGAAGCAACCCCCA
This sequence comes from Catagonus wagneri, assembly GCA_004024745.2. NCBI lineage: Eukaryota > Metazoa > Chordata > Mammalia > Artiodactyla > Tayassuidae > Catagonus > Catagonus wagneri. The sequence goes on along the minus strand of PVHT020000012.1, from coordinate 1,983,194 downwards.
GAGTGAATTCAGGAAATGGAATTTGCAGTGTTTTAATCATCTTGAACTCTAGCCATGCCGGATGATCAAGGACCCCCCCAATGCCCCAGTCTCTGGAAACGCTCCTCAGCTGCTTAAAAATATCCTGTTTGAAATGGCCCTGAAACTACCCAGATAAATGGGCGGAGCGGGGGCACAGACAGGGTGATCCCTAGGCCTCCTGGCCAAGCAGGCGGTGCCCATCTCCGCCCTCTCTGCCTCCTCTCCCTCGGTTCACACCCTGCCTACTTTCCTTTCAGGAGCTGAGGGCTTCCGTGCCGTTCCTGGTTGCACCACGCACCAAGCCAGCCTGACTACCCTATTCCAAGGCCTCTGTGACAACCAGCCAATCTGATAAACCAACGTGGGTAACTGTATTTTCGATCCTTCAGAACAGAATTACATTCAGTTAGGCCTTCTCCTTTAGAGAGCGGATGCCCAAAGCAAAGAGAGGGAAACCGTAGGAATTTCAGACACTGTGTACAACTCCCCTTGGGGTCCCTCCGGGTCTGGAGCCTTTAGTGGCTGTGATTGAGCACTGGTCTGCACAGACCGTGGCCAGAGCATCGGAGGGGCTTTAGAGCTCTGTGTATAGACACGTGTTGTGTCTCTTTCTCTCGTTGTCACTCCCCAAACCACACTCACACAACTATACACTCCCTTACACAAAGATACACATAGGTATGCTGTACACGCGTGTGATACTCACAAGGGCACCCGTGGTATTAGTATAGCCTAGTTATTCTTTGGGCTTCTCTGTATTGTCGCAGCCATGGCAGACTAGGCTTCTGGGCCAAATTCCGCCCACTGCTTTTTTTGTCAATAAAGTTTTATTGGAACACAGACACCCTCACTCATTTGTGTATTGATAGTTCGTGGATTGTCTTTTGCACCATGTCAGGACTGAGTTGTGACAACAGATGATATGGTCTACAAAGTCTGAAATATTTACTCTTTGGACCTTTAAGAGAAAGTTTGCTGGCCTCTAAAATAGCACCAACTTTTAAGAAATCTTAAAAAAAAAAAAAAAGAAAAAACCTACCAAAAGGTCTTCCCCTCATTTTAAAAGTGATTCATAAAACTACACACCTATGATTATAAGGTGTTATAGTCACCTTTTAGATTATTTTAGATTATTAGCCCTGCTTAAAGTCCACTGTGTGATTCTCCTCTGGAATACCTCTGGACATCCCATCTCTCCTGACAATTCCCATGAAAAGGAAATGCAGTTGCTCACAGGGATTCTCAGCAACTCTGTAGGAAGAGTCGTCTTTATCTAGAGTGAAAAGCAGATTTCCTGTAATTTCCATCCATTGGTTCCCATTCTGCCCTTTGTCAGAAAAAGGGGACAGGCAAGAAAAGGGGACAGTCCCTTTTACAAGATAATAATAATACCCCAAGTATTTGAGACAATGATCAGCCTTGCCTCTGTCATTTGCTTCTCCAGATTAAATGTCCCCAGTCCCTTCACTGTTCCTTCTGTGACGTAAGCTCCCTGCCTCCTCTGCCTGCTCCAGGATGTCCATGTCCTTGTCACACTTAGAAGGCTCTGAGGACACCTGGCTCCTCCTCCAGTGGGGCGTTCCTTTCTGGTTACCATGGTCCTGATCTTTCACCCAAGGAGCTTCTGGAGAGCAGAAAGCAGAGGCTTGCCGCTTGCTTTCTGGAGTCCCAGGCACAGGGTGGCACCCTGGTCTGAAAAGGCCCCATGGGGCCCTCAGAGAATGGCCACACCACACTTTTGTGCGTGTGCAGAAGGCCTAGCAGGGATTCCACTGGAAAGGTGGTTCTTGAGAACAGTGTATTTTGAATTAACCACTCAACAAATCATAAAACGGGATTGTCAGGTTCATTATGGAAAAGACTGTGCTGAATGTAATGCTTTAAGTACGTGTTGTGGCTGCTGGGGATACAACTGGTATTAGTGGCTTAAGGGGCTCAGGAAATTTCCGTGAAACCGTAACAAAGGAACAGCCAGCGTTCGGTGAGAACAATGCAGGATGGACCCTTTCCCTTATATCGATGAAAGGAGACCTTTCTTATTATTTGATAATTTGCCACTCCAAATACCCACTCCCCCCACCCCCCGTGCACCATGTCAGAGCTACTAAAAATGAGGTTTAAAAAAAAAAAAGGGGGGGACCCATTAAACAACCCCCCCAAAAGAGGGCTCAATGAGGTCTCATTCTGTGGTAATGAGCTCCGATTTAACACGATCATTATTTCTGACATTAAAGGCCTGAGAATAGTGTCACATGCCCAGAAGCTATTTTTTTTTTTACCCACTAATCCCAGAAATAAGAAGCTGCCATTAGGGACAGTAAGTCAGGGGCTGTAAAAGGGTTTTAAAACAGGAATGTTGCAACAGACCGATCTGAATATGGGAAGCACAGCTTACATGAAGCCCTTAGCCACCCCTGGGTGCCCCCAGCTTCCACCACCTAGCCAGACAGGACTGCCAAAGGTCGTGCTAGGGGTGTTCAGTGAGTAATTCGGGCACAGGTTTGTGTCAGGTGGATTCTGGATTTGAGGCCTGGCTGGGCCATTTGTGCTCCAAATAGTATGACCTTGGAAAATTTCACTTAAGTTCCTCATGCCTCCATTTGACTCAACTGCAAAATGGAAGTAATACTGACATCTCCTACTGAATGGGAATTGAATGACCTAGGGTGCAGAAAACAGAGGCTCCAATATATGACAGATGAGAAAGGAGTTCTTGGGATCATGGCAAGGGACATCTAGAGGCTGGGCTCCAGGCCTACGGATCAACTAGTCTTGATGGGAACAGGTCAGAAAGCTCTGGGAGAACTTTAGTAAGATGAAGTTCAGAAAGCTCTGGCAGAACTTTAGTAAGATGAAGTTGACAGAACACCCAATATACAAGAATATACTCAGAAGAGATGTATACATTTGGTGGAGAGTTTATAGACATGGCTGTGATCAGTACTTAGAAAACTAAGAAAAGCAAAAATAAGACCTCTGGAAACAGAGTCATGCTGGAAAAGAAGAGTAATCATAGTATACTACATGACTCAGCTAGGCTAAATATTGATCTAATAAAAAGTACAATATTGGGAGGATGGGAATGTTACGTATCTTTTTTTTTTTTTTGAAGAGGGATTTCAAAGAGAACTAGGTCCTTATTTTTCATACTAGGAAGTCAGTGGATATTGTGTAGAAGTAAAATCAAGAATATATATATAGAGAGAGAGAGGGAGGGAGAGAGAGATGTAGAGCTAAATTACTAAGAAATTAGTGAAAAGAATTGAAATAGTTTGTCTCCATTGCGTGGGAATTGCGTGGGAGATTTTTCAGGGGATATTGTGTATTTTTTTTAAGAGGCTAGTAGAACCGTATGAATCTAAAACTATACGTATGAATAACATTTCATATAAGTAAATTTAAAAAATTCATATGGAAATGTGTCCTACCGATTGATTTCATCAGCAGTTCTTCTAGACTTATTAGAATTGAGTCCAGAAATATCAGCTACTCTTGTGTTTCTCAACCTTCTAAGAGCTGAAATGATGAACAAGGGAGGTCAAGAATCTTTCAGAAAGTATACCTTTGAAAGAAGGTGATACGTAGCACATGTGGAGAGAGCTGATAAATGCTGAGAATGGTACGTTTTGCATATGTGAAGTTCACACATGGACAACGAAGCAGGAGCCAAGTGATCTGTGTGGTCTGGTCTCTTCCTGCGTGGACATCACTTCTCCTTCATTCTCTGTTTATCCAGATGTACATATTCTCCACCACATTCTAACCTACTGGCTCGAGGGTCCCACAACTTACCGTTCAATTTTTGGGACCTCGTAGAGCCTCATTCTGCCTTCATTAAACTTTCAAGTTCACTGTTTCTCAGTCACATGTATCATTAGTGCATCGGGATACAGATTAACTGGGGGCATAAACGCTGACTGTGGTTCCCATATCTTTTCTTTCCAATATCAGGAAACTTCTATTATCTTTTAATGCCTTTTTGTAATCTTTCACGGTATGCAACTTTCAAAAATATACTTTGCTGCATATTTTTCCCTCTGATTCCTCCAGCTTAAGCTTAACATTTCCTTGATGAGATCAGCATGTCACTTGTCAATACATTCTTGTCAGTCCCAATAGTCTGATGATCGGTCCTAATGACCCCTGATCGTTGACAGTTTCTCACCACCATGATGCTGCATTTCCTGGTCCTCTCCCTTTCTCTTTACCAACTGTACATTCAGTACTGCCAGTGCGGCCAGCTGTTCACATGCCAGTTCCTTTGTTACCAAAGTTATGATCTTGTATTTGAAACCAAGAGGAACACATACCTAAAGTAATTGGTGCTGTTCGCAAGTTTAAAGTCACCAGAGGTGAAATCTGGTTTCCACCAGAAGTTCACATTCCTTCCCACAGGACCTTCCTTTTAAGACTTTATGTTATTTCCCATCTCCGATCACAATGAAAGAAAACCAAAGGAAGCTGGGACTCAGTTTCTAAAAGAGGACAAGGATACCTGCAAGAAAACATATTCTATTGGGAGCCACCACAATATCCAGTGGGTCAAAGAACTGTTGCAAAGCAAAGTGCTAGAGTAGGTGGAATTTTTAATTAAGAACAAGAACTTTTTAGTAATTTTCTGTCCCTGTGCTACCAACACCCTTAATGTCCTATTTAATATTTCAAACAAAGCCCTACACAAACAGAGACAGAAAGATACAGACAGGCTTATAATGGCCCACAACCCCTGTTGCAATCATAAAAAACAGCATGATAAATAACTGTCTAGATTTTATATTAACTGAGGTTTTACATGATCCCAGAGCAAATCAAACTTAATACTCTTTAGATAACATTTCCAGAAGCACTTCTATCTGTCAAACACTGACCCAAGCATCTTATATTCATTATCTAATGCCAATCCTCTTATTAGCTCATTTGACAGATCAAGAAACTAAGACCGAGAAAAGTAAAAAATTTCCCTAGGATGTTAAAGTTAAAGGTTGGCAGAGCCAAGACTTGAACTCCGACCTGATTGCAAACACTACACTCTTCGCTATGAGGCAGTGGTTTACAATGATGGTGATTTTTACCCCCAGGTGACACTTAACGATGTCTGCAGCATTTTCAGTTTGTAACATCTATGCATGGCATCTAGTAGGTAGAGGCCAGGGATCCTGCTAAACATCCTACAATGCGTGGCATGGCCTTCAAAGCAAAGAATTATCAGGTGCTCAAGGCCAACAGGGTTGAGACTGAGAAACCCAGCACTAAATTCTACCTGTTTTCTGTAAGAAACTCTGCATTGTCCACTGCCTTATTCTCAGCACCTAGAACAGTGTCTGGCACATAGTCACTGTTAATGGTTTTATAACTATTACCAAACAGATTCTTTTTCTGGAATTATTAAAGTGTACCCCTATACTACTACATAAAGGACACCAATTGCATTACATAGGCAATTATGTGACTAGTACTTTAAAGAGGCCTATAGATGGGACTTCACTGCAGATGCTCTGAATAGGGGTTCTGAAGTACAAAATTCACTACAGAAGAGCAGAGAAATCTCTCTAACAAACCCCAGTTTTCCACCTAAAGTGCAGACATGTAAGACATTTGTTCCTGTGCATACCAGCTATCCCACAGGACTTTGTTAAATACGCTCATATGTACGTCTTAGGCGAAGTTAGACTTCGAGCAAAGTTTAGAAGAAAACAATGGCATACTATAAAATTCTTGTTTTTCTCCTTTGTTCTTTCCTAATCATCACCCTCCTGGAATAAATAGGACAGGGCCTTAGAGGAATGCGGTATTCTGTTGAAGTTGGGGACAAGTGACTGAGAAGGTCTAAGAAGAAAATCGGGAGTGAGCAAACAGAAAAGACGCAACATTCTCTATTAACCTCCCAGTGGGCATCTTTCTCCATGCCTTTCTAGTTTGTACGGTGGGTACAGGCTTAGAGGGAGGAGAAGATGGAGAGTTTGGTTGGCCCTATGGTTTATTTATGAATGCCTTCCATGATGCAAGGGTGCCTTGTGGGGTCAAAGTGGAGAAGGCTGCAGTTTACCTTCCTAATCCACGTTTGCAGCTTCAATAGTTTCCAGGAGGGGCCTAAAATATTTACTGACTACACTAGAAGATTCTTTTTTTCTGTTTATTCATTCTTTGCCTATCAGGTATCCTTCTGGATAGATGCACAGCCCACAGTTTCCAGCTCCAAGGGGTAGTTAGGTATGGCCATGTGGTCTCACCAGTGGCTGGTGAGGGGGAGAGATGAGAGCATGTCTGTGTCTAGACTTTAAGGCAGTGGGTACCCCGCTTCCTCTCTGATCCCTTTCTCAGGCACAGAACCTGTGTAGACCTGGCTTTGTTCCTGCAGATGGCAGTGATCTCAATGGAGACAGCAGGAGGGAAGGAACCCAAACAGCTCTCTTATGAGCAAGATATCACCTTCCTTGCCTTCAGCTGCTTTGTCTTTGGGCCTCTTTGTCACTGCCTCTGTTATGTACGCCTCACTAGCACCGGTCTATGCCCTCATGGAAGTTACACTCTAGACAGACGCACTTACTGAAGGTAATGAGGGGAGGTCTCTTTGAGGAGGTAGCATTTATGATGAGACCTAAATGATAAGGACAGTGAGCCGTGCAAAGATCTGAGGACTCGGGGAAAAACTGAACGCAAAGGCAGAAGCTAACTTGCTGTGTCTAAGGAAGAGTAACGTGGCTGGAGCATAGCGATGGATGGGACTAGGTGAGGTTGAAAGGGGGCAGAGTAAGAATGAGGAGCGTGGAGGGAATTCTCTTAAACCACTGGAGTATCTTCAGCGACTGGCTATGGTACAGAAAACAGATTGTGGGGGGTCAGGCATAGAATGGAGAAGAATCGTGAAGACATAATGGCAGTGGCTCACTGAGAGGTGAAGGTGGACTGGATCATGATGTCAGTGGTAGGGATGGGAGAAAGGGCTGCATTCAGATGTGCTTTGGGGAAAAAATCCATAGGCTTGGCTGACAGAACGGATGTGGAGGGTGAAGGAGAATGGGCAGCGGTGCCACTGACTGGGCTGGGCAAGACGAGGTGGGGGAAATTCTGGGAGGAGGACATCAAGACACTTGTTACAAAAGCGCTAAGTTTGAGATGCCTGTTAGCGGCTGAAGTGAAAAGCCTGGGGCTCTGGGGAGATAATTTAGGGAGCATTCAGCAGTTAGAATATAAAATTATGAAACTAGACGTGTCCTCCTGGGGAACGGGAATGGAGAGGGAAGAGAAGGGGTCCAGGAAAAAGCAGAACTGGCCTAGCAGAATTTAGCACTTCTCCACTAATCTCTGGGATAAGCAGCCTATCTGATTTCTAGGGGAAGGAAGGAGGCCATGCCGTTGTTGGTAGTTCCAGTCGGCCCCAGGGGAATCCTTTTCAGTGGCAGGGGTGGGGGGTGGGGGAGGAGGTTGGGGGGGTGGTTATGGGGCTGGCCTGTTGGCTCATGAGAACTGGTGGTTAGAATTTTTGGGAGAATGCTGTGAACCAGGTGTTAACTACACCCATTGCTGTGCGAGTCCCAGCGGACGCGTTTACACCGCAGCAATCAGCAAATACTCCAAATGGAGGCTTTGAGGAAAGTCTGAGAGTCAGTTTATCAGCCCAGCACTGATCCCCTTCCACTGGAGGGGATGGAGTACTCCACCTGTAAGAGGAGGAGGAAGGGAGCCCCAGACGCCCTCTGTGCCCATGGACAGGTTAGTCCCTCATTCCTACATGAGCCAAACCACATGGTCCACAATTTACAGCACAGGGTGTCACAGCCCCATCAGCCAGGAACCCCCGTAACACCCCAGGGGCAATCCATTGTTACTCCCTTGCTATCATGAGTTGGATGGTGAGTGCTAGTGGGTCTGAAGCAGCCCTAGCGGGGAAAACAAAAACAAAGGAAAGGTCTAGAATCTGAGTATCCAGCTTTGTGTGGAATGAGTCCCTAGAAAGGTAAGTGAGTATTGTTTCTACTAAACAGTACTTGCAAAAGAAATGGGGACCTGGGGAGTTTCCTCTCTTGGAGGGGGTCAGTGGAAACATCGAGATGGATACAAGGCCAAGAACAAGAGGGCAGAGACAATGCCAGTCTCTTAGGTGCCTCTCCAACCTGCCCAGGTTTCTGCACACACCACGCCCTTTCCCTTAGGAAAGGCAGCTTGTGTATTCTCTGTAAGCCTTCTCTTCTTCTTTTTCCTGCACTCAATATGGGTATCGCCTCTACCTCCCCTCTGTCGTCAAACTCCAGCGTGCATTTTCAGGAAGGTGCAAATGGGTTGATTAGCTCATTCAGGAGTACTGACAGGCTGCGAACCCGGGAGCGAGCAGCCCATCTCCCTGCACGCTGAGTGCCTCAGTCACCTCCACAGCCTCCAACAGGCACTGGTGGAGTCGGGCACTGGTTGGCACTGGTGCTCGGGGCTTGAGAGACGCATCCTTCCAGCAACACTCTGATGATGATTTCCTGAAGATGGAGCTGTCTGGCTACAGCAGGGCCATTGAAAGGGCACAGAAGGAAGGGGAGAGACAGCAGAGAGTAGGCCCTTGGAGGCTGTGCTAGGGAAGAACGAAACAGCCCATGCATTATCTGCTGTGCTCGACTGGGACACACGCAGGCACGCAAAACCCCTGGGCCTTCCTAAGTGAGGCTTTCATTTAGAAATGAATTCACTGAATCAGAGAATGGTGTTTGTAAGGAATCCCAAAAGTCATCAAATCCAAAGCTTTGTTATTTTTTTTTTCCCTGATGAGGCAACTAAGGCCCAGAGAGGTTAAGTGATTTCCCTGAGGTCACACAGCTAATCAGGGTAGAATTGAGTCTCTGCCTTCCTTACCTGCAATCCTCAAGCCCTATTCCCCATAAGCAAGCTGCCAAGTCTAAGGAAAGATCTAAAACCTCTACTCCATTGCGTGTGTGTGTGTGTGCACGCGCGCGCGGCACACGTGCATGTGTGCTTATGTGTGGAGCTGCTGCTGTGTGACGGGAGTTTGCAGGGATCTTCTCTCCTTGCTTCAGGTTTTCACATCTCCCACAAGAAAGGAATTAAAAGGAAGGAAGAGCTGAACCACTCCCCCAGGCAAGTAAGATCCTCACAAAAACAAAGAGTCAGAAGCTCCGACTCTGAGGGGTCAGCCTGGCTGCCCTCTCTCAGAAGCATCAAGGGCTACTTTTTCATCGCAACTACGTTCCAGCCTTGCATAATCTATAATAATGTGATTCTGAATGCATTTTAGCAAATGCAACACGGAATGGGACTCTCTCAGTTCCTACTGAACGTGTGACCTGGGAGACCTGCAAGGAGTTTCCCTGGCAAGTTCACCAAGAGAAAACAAGACAGACATCCCTGTCCTGCATCAGAGAGACAGGGTGCTTCCGAGTTGGTGGCCCGTGGTCATTTTGTGGTTGTTCTTAAAAAAGAGATGGCACCGTGGAGATGGAGGTTCACCTTTTGCTCTTGGCGTTTAATTGCTGCCAAAGCCATTTATTACCTTGTGTTCTTCCCCAGAGGGAGCTTATCCTCCGTAGCAACCGGGCCTGGCTATACGTCCGGCTCCTCTAACTGCCCAGAAATGAACCCCTCACCTCCACGCGATTCTGGGTCAGCTCTCTGGCCACGTCTGTCAGTCTCTGGTTCAGAAGGGCCCTCATGAAAGGGAGAAGGGCAGAAAGGGGGATTTCTTTCCTTCTTTGAATTTTGCATAAAACTCCCCCGCCCCAGCCCACATAATGAGAAGACATCAATCATCCGTCTTTCCCCAGGAATATCAGAGGCCATCCCACGCCGGCTCCCCATCCTGTGCGCTGGACGCAGGCAGGGCTGCTGAAATTGCTTTCCCACAGAAATATATGTTCATTTCCAACTTCCTCGGACGGCTCCGTCAAATGAAAGTGCTTTGTCATTTTTAATGCCCGGTGTTTCCTTTCTCCTCACTGCCTCGAGTCACAATCTAGCGAGTAAAATCCACAGGTATTTTGGTTAAAAAAAAAAAAAACACAAAAACAACCCCCCCCCGAAAACCCAGGGGATAGTTGGAATACACCAGGGTCCCCTTGCAGGCCCTCCTTGCATCACACAAGGCGAGAATGACAGCAGAATCCCTTCTGCTCCCCTGGCGTCTCCTTGGGCTGCGGGCAGCACACGGTAGTCGGCCAGTGGGGCAGATGAGCTCAGATAACATACGCCTGCCTTCAAGTGGAACGGGGTGAGCTCAAGTGGGTTCTCCCTTGCTGGCTGGCTCCAGGCTCAAGGGAATTAGTAGAGGTGGGTGTTACTGGGAAATGGGAAAAGGCACTAAAATTGCAAGTTTTTATTATTCCTAAAATGTCTCCGGTCTTCCATTTGTCAGACCCTTATCAGTCTATTGAGATAATTAAGTTCTACTTAGATAATCATTGTTTCTCTCATGGGAGGGAACAAGAGTTTCCGGATGTCTGTGGGGAAGCTTATGCTCAGAGAAGCCTGGTTTGGTCCCTGTGACCAGGAGGGACCCGCCGACTCAAAGTATGAGTAGCCCTGATGCTGAGGCAGTAACTGTCCTGCTGGCTTATTTACAATGGCTCTACCTCTGCAACTTTTCACTCCTAATAAGAGTTTATAAATCTGACATTTTCAGAGTCAGTTTTATTTAAGCAGGAGGATGTCTTTTTTTTTTTTTATTTTGTCTTTTTAGGGCCTGACCTGAGGCATATGGAGGTTCCCAGGCTAGGGGCTGAATCAGAGCTACAGCTGCTGGACTTCGCCACAGCCACAGCAACACCAGATCCGAGCCGCATCTGTGACCTACACTACAGCTCACGGCAACGCCGGATCCTTAACCCACTGAGCGAGGCCAGGGATTGAATCCGTGTCCTCATGGATGCTAGTCAGATTCATTTCTGCTAAACCACGACGGGCATTCCAAGAGTAGGTCTTTATACAAAGCCTCTAGGGTGACTCATCAATAGATAGCTAAGATGAGGTCATGGTTGCCATCCCGGTGGGTTACAAAGGCACCATCCAAAAAAAAACGAGGAAGTCACATGATGGAGGGAGGGGACGGTTTGGGGCTGACTGCAGTATAAAAAAAGGAGGTAAAGACACTGAAGAAAAGTGATCCATAATCTATCTTCCATATCATACTAGATTAAGGAGACATGGACATGTGGACAAATAAAACCAGGTTGGACCAAAGAACAGGAAGTTGGCCAAGGCCGTTTCACAGAGGATGCATCTGCACGCAGGTGTGCGTGTGTGTGCATAGAGTCTACCGGGTGGGCAGGCTGATTGGAGCTGAGTAAGGAAGGGCAGCAAAAAGGTTGAGGGAGCATTTTCAGAAAAGGGGTTCAATTTATATCCGCTGCTGTAATTGGTTTGTTTGTGGAGAGCAGGAAGAAGGGGGCAGCGGGGGGACGTGATGGAGTGAAACACTGAGGGCTGCGATTCCCTGGCCTGATGAGTTGGAGAGAAATTGTTAGTAACCAAGACTGGTCCCGCAGGGGTTCATTAAGTGACTGGCCCTCCACAATATCCTGTCATTTCCAACCTGGATGCATCAACATTAGCCGGCTTTACGGTGCACAATTGTGTGTCTGCGAGGGCGTGCAGAGGCCCAGGAGCATCTGCGGGCTGCGTTTGTGTACGTGTCTGCGCCTTTTCTTGGGGACGCAGTTAAGTTTTCCGTGGGAATTAGAATCGCGAAGGCCACATGCAATTAAAAAAAGGCAAAAAGCAAAAGGTGCTTTCTTACAGGAAACACAAATTTGCTTTGACACTTAAAAAGTACCGTGGAGTTTAACAATAGGGAAACCAAGAAAGGATCTGAACTGGGCAGGCGGGGGGCTGCCGGGAAACTCAAAGGAAGCCAGTGGTGAACAGATCCAAATGGTAACTTCTTAAACCGCCTCTGAAAGGGAGAGCTCGCAGCATTTATCTCCAGATTGTGAGGCTGTCAGCTCTGGGAGGGGCGGCCCCGAACTTGAGTTCCAGGGAGGGCGAGGAAGGGATGAAGGGTGAATGGTCAAATGAACAGGCTGCCTGCGACGTCTCGGCGCTTGGTGGCATGCGGAGTCACTGTTGCTTTGACTTTGGATCTAGGGATGCTCTTTGCCAGGCAGAGATGGAAGACAAACTCCTATGAGGAGCTTTAAGGGAATAGGAGTCCCTCTGGGGATCTCTACAATTCAGATCTTCAAAAAGCACTAAGAAAAGGGAAAAACAGAAACGCTTCCTGCACCAGGGGGACCTCTCGGAATTCTGACTCAGAAGTGCTCTGCCAGGTGCTAGCAGCCGAGACAGCAATGTCCAGGGCTGGGGAGAAGCTAAGGCCACCTGAAGGGAGCCCCAACCCCTCCTACTTAGCCCCACCATCTCGGCTTGACCTTGGACAGAGCCAGCTTTTGGTCTCTGGACAGAGGCTTCTTTAGGGGTGCAAAAGAAGGCTTGATTTCAGCCTACATTCTCTGAATTATAATGGTTTTCCAGATCTAACTATCCAAACGGTAAGACCTACAAGTCGTGAAAAGTACCCATCCTCTAGTTCTTTCTCTCTTTCGGAAAACACGTGTTTGCCAGGTCGGCAGAGGAGGAAAAACCCTTCAGATCTCCCAGGATGAGTCTTGGCTCAAACGGAACTCTACGGGTCCAAACCCCCATCATTAGCAAATCACAGGTAGGAGTGGCTGCAAAGCAACTATTAAATCACGTACCTAAGTGTTTGCAAATTACAGGGCTAATCAGAGGTACTGCTGCTGGCGTTGTTATTGTTAATAGCTTACATCCATTGAGTACTTACAATTTAAGCATGTTGTTTCACTCTCATCATCATAGTAACCACAAAAGGGAATAAGTTAGATACTACTATCAGCCCCATTTCCCCCCGTATTTGCTGAGATGTAACTGGCACACTGTATAAGTTTCAGATGTACGTGGCCACTGACTTGATGCATACCGTATGTCACAAAATGATTACCACCTAAGGGTCATCTAATGCCTCTGTCACATGACACAATCACTATACATATATATTTTTTTCTTTTGGTGAGAACATTTAAGACCTATGTCCTGAGCAACTACTACCCCCACCTGACACACCAGAAAACTAAGTCTCTGAGTCTAGGAACATTCCACCTGGCCCTAGACCAACTGAGCCCACAGCCATGCTATTATTTGCTCAAAATCCATTTTCTGAATATCTCCCAGGTGCAGCCCCCCAACCCCCCAAGCACTTTGCATACAGTATCGCATGATCTTACTCGGTTCTTGGAGCCACAAAACAAGGCAAGCAGAAGCTGCCGATGCTCAAGCAGTGATAACTTCCTGCTTCCACAGAGTTGCACCATCCTCAGGCCTCAGAAACGGTCCAAGGTGGCAAAGAAATCACTCATTAGGCGGGAACATGGCATTACCGATGGGCGTGATGGGACCTGGGGCTCCTGCGCTTTGGGGGTGATAGGAGCCTTTACCCTGGGGAACTCAGGAGGGAAACTGTCAACCCTCAGCTTTCCTCCCGTCCAGGCTGTTCTCAGCATCAGTGGCCAAACAGCTAGGAAATAAAGAGCAACGAACACTTAGAGAAATGTCGGCAAATGGAGCTTTCCTGATTTTTTTTTTTTTAAACTTTAGGGAGCCAGAATCGAAAAGCGAGCCAAGGTTTTGATTCAAATATCCTATTTTTCTATTTCTACCAGAAAGGATGAGGCTTAACTGTACTCCTTTATATAATCCTGGATGAGTTTTTTTAAATGTAAGGCAACATAAAATAAAAAAGAAGACTAGGGTGCTCTCTAAATAGAACCAAGTTCTAATGAGGGGATTTTTGGAGTTGTTTATATAGCCAGTCTCTTGATCTGTATAAAGCAAAGAACCTCTCTAGGTATTTTCAGCAGATTGATCTCATCAAGCAGCAGATTTATTAAAAAGAAATACAGATAGAGGGAAACAGGCCATGGTAATTGTACATTAGTATTTTTTTTTTTTTTTTTGGAAAATAAAAACTGACTCCAAGTATTTCCTAGTCATTGAAATGGGCCCTGCACATCACGGCTGTGATGTAATGACAGCTTCAGACTGGGGATGCTTTTGATGCATTATTAACCATAAAAAAGACATTAAATACCAGACTCGAATGCCATGGGGATGCATATTTCACTAGGAATTATTTTTCAATGTATGCTTAAAGTTTATTTTGGTAAACAGATGACTGGAGGCTGTCAGGGCTGGGGTGAGATTTATGTTGGCTCGGAATCTTCTTGAAAGGAGAGGAAATGGCTGGACCTGTTGCACACCGACAGCCAAAGGTAAATCTTTTTCCAGCTCCAGGAGAGCTGGGAAGTGCCACACACACAACCCCTCCTAGGAATGTGCCTTCCAAGAGGCGTGTAGCTGAGATGCTCTCAGGGGTGCACAACCCTGGGGGCAAGGGGGGGTGTACATTCCTTTTTCTCTAGGAGGAGGCAGTGGAACAGAAACATCTGGATGGGAATGCTGGCCTCAGGATGCCCGGTCAGATGCCTTGTGGAGCCTCAGCTGCCAAGAGCGCCCTGAATGAATTCCTTCTGCTCAGAACCAAGCCTGTATACGTACCCAGAGCCGTTTCTCTCTGCACTGACCCACTGCGACTGATTCTGGTTTAGGACATAGAACTTCTTGGCCACGTGGGTTCCCTGATCCTTGGTCAACAATGGAGGGACCACAAAAGCCACCTGCAAAACCCGCCCTTGGGGTCTATGCCGACAGAGTTGCTAACACAGAACTACGGTCAAGGGAGGACCAGATGCAACCTTGCTGGACCTGAAGATAAACTTCAGGTGACCACAGCAAAGAGTGTCCACACTTAGAGGCTGTTTTACCTTTTTACTGCTGTATATTTAAGAAGCCTCATCCTAGAGACATATCCATTTTGGCAGGTAGCGATGGTTTCATATAACCGCTCCAGGCTCATACATTCATGTGGAATGCAATAAATTCTGTTGAACACTTGTTACGTACACATTTAACTAGGGATACGGAGCCAAACGGACACACCTAGCCCATATTCATCTGCTAAATACATTCCTGTTCACACCCTGCCTGTGCCTGAAAAACTCTTGAGTGCCCCACAGGTGTTGCCACGAGTCTGGGGCTGCAGCGTGGTCTTTATCGGGTCAATTATTACAACATTTGCACTAATAGGACATTAGCGGCATGAAGAATGCCTGAAAAGGAATGGAAAATGGCTTGGGAACGCATTTTCTTTTCACAGCCTTATCTTCTTGAACTTTTGCTGGGATGGGTTTATATTGCCTGATGACATTCCGGTTCCTGAATAAGGCACTGAATCAGCCTGTGCACCTGCATTTCAGTTTCTTAGAGTAACAGTCAACTGGATCACGGTTTGTGGTGATGCTTCCTTCGAGGGTGGTTGATTCTAAGGTGCTGGTCCTCAGTGGGGGCTGATTTTTGTCCTGCATCAGATGTCCTACAGGGTAATAGACATGTTCTGATTGTCACAACTTGGGGGCACTAGAGGCACCTGGTGCATACAGACCAGGGATGCTGCTAAACATCCAACAATGCACAGGATGACCCCTTCCCACAAAGAATGATCTAGTCCATAATGTTAGTCATGCTGAGGTTAGAAACTTTGGTCTAGGAACCACAAAGGTGGCTCCTAGGCTTGGTGACTGGAAGCAGCTGGGATTACAGTTGAACTGGGGACCACCCAAACTTGACTGCATTTCAAAAGGAGAGAGGGGCCCAAATGCTGATTTTTTTCCCTGAAGGCTGGTGTGTACCTCGTATCTGGTGTTAAATGGCCATTGCTATAATGATGTCATCAGCACTGGGAGGAGACCCAGAGTGTGCCAGATGACCTATCAGGAGTCCAAGTCGGTGTCATTAGACTTGCTCTACGGTTGGTGAAACAGAGGCACAGACCAGTTCAATGACTTGCCAGAGGTCATTGCAGGAAGGAGTGGGAGTGGCGGGGTCGGGATGAGATCCCCGAATTTTTCATCTTCAGTCTCCCTTCTCCTGGTCTGGGGCTAGAACCAGGAGACATGCCGAGCACACACACTCCCTCCCTTCTCTCCCCTCCTGTATATAGAGATATAGCAAAATGCAGGTTAAGTTGCCTTTAATCTTTAATTCATACACAAGGACGTGCTACAGAGTGAAAGAAAGAGTAAACTCCAGAGGCAGCAAGTTCTGTAGGTTTGGCCAGATCTTCCTTTTCAAAGACAGGCAGCCTGGGGAATCGCACGGATGGCCTTCCATTGCCCTCTTAGATTCTTTTTTATGGCAAAATGCTCACTTTTATCGATTCCTACCCCGACCTCTGATTCCCACAGGCCGGGGGGGAAAGCAAACAGCAGTTGAGGGAAGCGCACCTACCCTTTCCTCTGATGGAAACGGGAGGCTTGGGTCACTGGGGAGGCAGCCAAGGATGAGAGCGAGCAGGTTGCCAAGAGTGGGGGTGGGTGTGGTCTGGGGGAGAAGGTCTGGTAGCAGAAGCCTGTGGAGCAGCTTTTCCTGTTTGGGTGGAGGGATTTGGCCTGGGACCCAAGAGGCCGGTGTTCATTCCAAGTTCCCCGTAGGCATTTCTAAATTAAGTGATGTCAGACACAGAGGAAAGTGAAGCCTGTTGTAGCATCCACCATCAAAATGTCTAGGCGAGCAATGATCTCAGAGCAGAACTGAGGACGGAGGATAAACTCCGGTGGGAGAAACCATCCAGGACCAGTCTTAGTCCCTGTCCATGTCTGGAGGACAGAAGAGGGGGTCTGGGTGCCAGTAACTCTAACCAGTGGCAGATGTAGCCACTGCTGGTTCCTCACTGACACACCTGCCCTTCCTTTTCAGCCCCAGTGAGTCTGGCCAAGAACTAACAGCAAGTCAGAATCCCAGCAGCTGGTAGTGTGCACTGGTCTAGAGCCTCGGGGGTGGTGGGGGGAGGGTAATGAGAGGAGCACAGGCTGGGCAGAGCTCGAGAAATCCCGTTTCCAACCAGCTGAACTTAGGGCCTTTTAGGCTTGAAGTCAGGGCAGCAGTGGCCTTGACAGTCCCATCGGCGGGGGGGTAAGGGGGGGCCGGAGAAGATCTGGCTGTGGCCTCGATGCTGCTGTGTGTCGGTGTCTAAAGAATGGCTCAGTTCTGCTTAGAAAGGGAGACAGGCCTGGCCTCACACAGGGCCCGCGTGCTCTCCAAACTGTCCCTTAGGAGGTGGCCATGCACTGTCTCAAATCCCAGCCAGGACAACCGGAGCGTCCTCCTCTGCCAGACTGCAGCAAACTGTAGACACAAGCACTAGCGATTCCCCCAAAAGGCTGGCTTTCTCCCCATTCACTTCAACGGGGCTTTGTTCAAAGGATGCCCACTGGTCATTTAAGTAGCTCTGCCCTGCATTCAGTGCAGGGATTCACATATGTGGTCAAAGCCAGCTACGGGGACATGGAAATGGTAATTCAATGCCTAGATGAATATTTTACTCCAAATGAGTAGTTTCTTTGCTAGAAAAGCAACTCATTAAGCACCTTTTTGTTTATAGTGCCAAGCTCGGCAATGCAGACAGTAAGACAGAAGAACATGCTTTGCCCTTTCAAAGCTTCTTGTTCCCTGGAGAGCCCAGTCATGTCTCCGAGCAAGGAGATGACTCACTGGGGCTGAATCATTAACGCTTAAGACACCCATCGACAAGTGAAAATACTTACAGTTGGTCTGGGGACAACTGTGCCCTGAATGAGGTGTTAAGAAGTCTTGACTCATGGAACCTGTAGCTTTCTTTAGTATTTATTTTCGTCTTTTTAGGGTCGAAACTGTGTCATAAGGAAGTTCCCAGGCTAAGGGTCAAATTGAGCTGCAGCCCCTAGCCTACACCACAGCCGCAGCAACGTCAGATCTGAACTGCATCTGTGACCTATGCCACAGACTGTGGCAACGCCAGATCCTTAACCCACTGAGCACGGACAGGGATTGAACCCCATCCTCATGGATACTAGTTGGGTCCTTAACCTGCTGAGCCACAATGGGAACTCTTATACTTCTCATTTTAAGGAGCAGTTTCTCTAGTTTGTATGGACAGTGCAGGTGGGCTGACCCATCTCCTGCTCCTGGACTGGTACGACCACGAGGGACAAAAGCTAGTGGGCAGAGGAAGAACCGAATGGGAGAAGCAGCATCCTCTGACGATGCTAATGGAATGACGGAGAATGATCGCAGTGGTTACCAGCCATTAAGGGCAAAACAAGTGTGATCTCATCTCATCCTACAACAACTCACAGGTTAGGTACGTTTTTGGTGACATAGACAGTACAGCAGAGAGTCTGTAAGTGACTTGCTCAGGCTCACGGTGGCAGCTCTAGAGTTAGGACCACACACCTAAAAGGCAAGAGGCCACACTCTTGATTTCCAGTTGCCCACCCTGCAGACTAGCATCGTGAGAGAAGAATGTGGCTGCTCTCTTTCATGGTGCAGCTGGTGGCACTGAGGTCTCCAGAATATCTCCCCCCCCTTTTTTTTTTGTCTTTTTAGGGCCACACTCATGGCATATGGAAGTTGCAAGGCTAGAGGTCAAATCGGAGCTGTTGCTGCCGGGCTACACCACAGCCACAGCAATGCAGGATCTGAACCATGTCTGTGAACTACATTGCAGCTCACGGCAACGCTGCATCCTTAACCCACTGAACGGGCTCGGGGATGGAACCCGCATCCTCATGGATCCTTAGATGGGTCTGTTACCTGCTGAGCCACTGGTAACTCCCCAGAACACACTTTTGATGGCCACCGGCAGAACAGCCTTCCTGCTGGTAGGATGCTATCAAAAAAGGTGAACGGATGACGAGAACTTTAAGGCCCCTGCTCTCTGGGTAAGTGACCCCAGGGGCTACTCTAGAAAGACTAAGAATTTAAAAGACAGATTCCTGTGATGTAGAATCTGCAGAGCATGGGCATGGCCAGGTGCTGGAGTTGACTTTGGAACTGGAGTTGACATGAGTTTCCATCTAAAAGCATTCCCGTCTTTGTTCAAAGGTTTCCTGTTTTCTGAATTGTTTTACCCTGGGTTTTAGAGGTGTTAGCAATTATATTTGATAGAGCTTGGTGCATTATTGTTAAAGTTTTATCAGAAATTGACACTTGTCCCTTGAAAGAAGTTCATCAACTATTCTCCAAAGTGTCATTTTCAAGGGTGTTGTTGAACAGAAAACTTTTTTCCCGTGGGAGTACATCTCTGAAATTTTAATGTCCGTTAAATGGGAATATGTGATTCTACCTACAAAAATTCTATTATAATTCTTTCCCCACCCACATATAACTATGTATAATAAAGACTTCATGGGTGGGAGCCCTAAGTGTGTATGCATATGTTTGTTTAAAAACTTACATATGTGTGTGTGTGTGTGTGTGTATGTGTATACACACATTTTTTAAAATAAATTTGCTTTTTAGGGCCACACCCATGGCATATGGAGGTTCCCAGGCTAGGAGCCCAATTGGACCTACAGCTGCCAGCCTACGCCACAGCCACAGCCATGCTGTGGAATCCGAGCTGCGTCTGTGATCCACACCACAGCTCATGGCAACGCAGGATCCTTAACACATTGAGCGAGGCCAAAGATCAAACCCATGTCCTCATGGATACTAGTCAGATTTGTTACCACTGAACCATGACGGGAACTCCCGTTTAAAAACTTTTAAATTAACTATCAACATAGAAAATTCAGGGACTAGCACATAAAAATCCAGATGGATGGCTTTTTTTTAAAAAGTTGAGTATTTTGAACCCAGGGTAAATACTGAACTGAAGCTAAGGAGAAGCAGCTTCCTTTAGCTGGAGCAGGTGATCCGCCGACTGCCACAGACCCCACGTTCTCACCCGGCTCTGCATTAGGCACTGCAGAGGCCTGCCGGGCCCCTTAAGCATTCAAGTCTGTGGCCTCCAGCCGATCTCAGAGCAGTTGCCTCCATGTGCTCAACGAAGTCTCTCCTTGGTTTCTTTACTAACAGACTTTGTTTCTCCTGTGGTTAACACTGAAGGAAGAGCAATCCAAAACCTCCGCGACAGGCACGGGCAGGCAGCCTTCCCGAGACTTTCTAACAGAAACAAATGTCAGAGAATGTTCCTCTTCCCGGAAGCCCTGTGCACTCGGCTCGCGTGGTACCCATTACCCAAAAAGGGCGCAGCCGCTTCCCTCCTGTTTTCTTGCTTGCTGCCCGCAGTACACCTTCCCTCTGCGCCTTCCTCCTTCTCTGCATCACCTGCGCTGCTGGAGACGGTGCCCCTGATCCACTCCATCCCCGACGCGCACTGCGCCTCAGGGCGAAGTCTGTAGTGTTAAGACCGGCAATGGCCTGAGAGAGGCGGCCGACGAACCCCTGGGGCTGCTATTAGTATCGGACTTTAGACACATTACAAGTTAACTAGGCTTTTGTGGGCTGGCTGGAAGATACAACCGCCATGCCTAATACTGTTTCTAAGGGTAAATTTAGCCCAGGTTCCAAACAGCAGACTTACAACTGAAACTCTGCCATGTAGCCCATTAGCAAATCTGATGCTTCTAAATTCCAGGAGATAATTGGGGCTCATCATGTGGAACTTCAGCTTTCTTAAGGCAAGACCTGCATCTCTCTGGGCTGCTCTATTGAAAAGCAATCTCACAGAAGCACTTATGGATCTTAGCAGGGGTACAACAAATATTAGCTGAGGACCCACTGTGTGCAAGGAGCTGGGCTAGGTACTGAAAACAAACAAGGATAAAATTCTACCTTGCAGAAGTCCACGTGTCAGGCCGGGGTGGGTTGGGGCAAGGTAGAAAAGAGGCCAAGAGAACAAAACGAATACTAGCTAATTTTGATTGATATGAGAACGCCAAGGAGGTTCAGAACATAGCAGACATGAGATATGCTCATAAAGGAAGCAGTTTGAAATGACAATGAAAAAATAGGTAGTATTTTGAGAGGCCCTTTGCATAAATGATGTGGGATTCCCCAGGCATTCCAGACAGAGGAAACCACACCAAAAGCGGCGTAGGAGGGACAAGTTTCTGAGTGTACTCAGGAAACTGGGGTGGGGGGGTTGGTGTGGAGGGAGGCCCATTCAGAAGGGGAAGATTAGGCTGGTGGGTGAGGGGGGACCGTGTCTAAAGGAGGCCCTGGGTACCCAGCTGAGGACCACTGTGTGAATGAGTGACTGACACACAGGCACTGCCAGCTAAAAACTGGCACTTGCTGTCTGCCTCCATAAGGATTAGGTCACTAGCCAGTGCAGCTGCTGACCTTCAACACAGCCTGAAAGGACTTCAGGGTGGAGAACAGGAATGAGGCCCTCCACGCTCTGGGAAAAACTGGCAGAAAAGGCCTTCAGATAGTTAGATATTATCAGAAGACTTTATGAGCCCAAATTCTTGCATCTTCTCATATGTAGAAAAGCACTAGAATCATTAATGGTGACATTTGCTCCTCACGACTAGCAGCGAGCCTCTGTCAAAATATGTGCTTGACTGTATGTACCTGCCCTCTTTCATTAAAATCATATATAATACATTTTCCCCTACCTCTTCGGAGCTGGTTCCTCAGTTATCTGAGAAACTGTCTCCCAGGCTATAGTCCTATTTTTGCCCCAAATAAAACCTAACTCACTAACTCTCACATTGTGCTTTTTTTGTTTTTCAGTCAACAGAATGTAAGGCCTGGGCAGGATGGACTGGAGGGGAGCAAGACCAAATGCAAAAAAACTCTTGAGAAATTACTGCAATTAGCAAAATGTTTTCAGTAGCTTTATATAAAGCTACCAACCAAATATAAGGGTTACATGTAATAATATCTGTGGTTTGGCTAAATCTTAACAACACTCTTAGGTATTCATAATGATGATGCCAGTCTCTATATCATTTATATAATGATATTGCTCTGATATTGCCATTAATCTCATTCATTCACACATTCATTCATTCCTGAACAAGTATTTGAGTCTAGAATATTTTTCATGTTATACATTTAATTCACATACAAGTAACTTGTCCAAAGTCAAATAAGATAGAAAAGATGGAAAACAAACATTCTAGGGTGACTGACACAAATTAAACGCTCTGTATATTATCAATATTTCTCCAACTATGTTCATTTGCTAATTGCATGAAAGATGCTACAAGAAAGAAAAAAATATTCAAGAGCCTAGTGTTTTATGGCTCTCTCAGTAAGTCTTAACACCTATTGAAAGTATCAAAGGCTCTGATAAGTCCTGCAGTTCAAACTGTTTAATCTTTATGGTTTAAACTTTGACCAAAGACTCTTTTGATTGAATAATATCTATTAACTTTCCAAAAATGCATTTTGATAAGTACTGTCACAATATACAGATAGAAGGTATAGCCCCCCCATGTACAATTATTTGTATTAGATCACCTTCCATCTACAACCGTCACCTCAAAAGTAAATGAAAGGGACCATAGCTCAGGATGTAGCTCACATAGAGATACTTTCTACAGTCAACCATGTATCCACACATCAGGGGTTTACCAAAGACCTACCACATGCCAGACAGCACGCTTGGCATCAGAGACAGAGCAGTGACTGATAGAGTGAGTCTCTACCTGTACGAGACTAAACACACAGTTTAATCAATAACACAGAAACTCCACAATAATGTGACAAATTGGCTACTCATTCTCCCACCCTCACTTTCCCTGTCACCTTCCAAATTGTTTATGGAAATCAATTTTATAGTGAAATTTCAAAATTTCCTTATGAAAAATGGGGAATGAAGAGATATGATCTCAGGAGTTACCTCTGTGACACAATTGGATTGGCTGTGTCTTCAGAGCACTGGGTCGCAGGTTCAGTCCCTGGCCCGGCACAGTGGGTTAAGGATTCAGTGTTGTTGCAGCTGTGGCTTAGGTTGTGACTGCAGCTCAGATCTGAACCCTGGCCTGGGAATTCCACATGCCTCAGGATGGCAAAAAAAAAAGATATCATCTCAAACCAATGAATTCCTCTATTTGCTAGCAGATCTAAGAATAGTCTAGTTGGGAAAAAGGAATTTAACAAGCACTGGCTCAAATAAAAACAGTAAGGGACTAACTGTGATTTTCCTGATCTCTGGAGTCTTCTCTCTCTGTAACAGAGACGACTGCTCATGATCAACTCCTGGGTGTCAGTCCCACTTGGCATTCACTATTAAATCTGAGAACCGACCCTCCCCTTTAGAGTCACAAATGTTTCTGCCTCAGTCTTTTTATTTTTAAATGACTTCTGATGTATCTAAAAGACAGGCAAAATCAACTGCAAAAATCTCAAACTGTATACTTAAAATATCAGTACAAAACAGCTATACGTGGGAAATCTGAGAAACAGACTTAGCTTATAAGAGATTAAGAGAATTTTTCAGACTTGAGGTCTGGATGTTTTGTGAGCTTTATAGAGAAGATAAGAGTAAAACTTCAGCTCTTAAACTGTCCCGTTAAAAACTGTATTTTACATCCAGTGTAACTCTGCAGACCATTAAGCCTGATGCAAAGCAATGAAATCGACAGTGCAGACGCACACTATGGATTCTTCAATCTGGGGAGAAAGGGCTGATTCATCTGTTTCAAGGGCCAGGCAGAGATAAAAGACCTCGTCCCAAATGGGGCTGCCTCCTTCCCAAACCTTAGTATTTCCCTCCAATGTGTTTCTCCGTGTGGCAAGTATTATTAATGTCAGTATCGCTAGCACTTGTAAAAGATTCATGGACCATTTCCTCCCCCTCTCCTTGAATTCCCCTGCCTGTGACTGTGCCACCCGGTGTTCATCTTGCTGGTGGGCAGTGTGGTGATAACCATGTGCAGATTCTGTCACAGCCGACCTCCTGTCAGAGAATCGGAGCACTGGAGACCTAGAAGGGACTTAGACGTGGTATTTCGAGAAAAGAAAACTGAAGCTCAAAGAAGGACGGTGACCTGTTTAAAGGCATATGGTGAGCCTGGACCAGAACTTTTCTGGGCTCTTTTATCCCTTCATTTGTCATTCCCCTCCCTTCATTTTCTTTCTCTTCTAAAAAACATCTCTAGAGCCCTATTTAGGGACCAGAGAGTAAGCCCAGGCAAAATCCTCCAAGGTGAGAGCACAGTTCTGTGGAGAGTCAGGCAAAGAGTCTTGGGGGTTCCAACTAATAAATGGAGAAGGGAGTTCCCGTCGTGGCTCAGTGGTTAACGAACCCGACTAGTATCCATGAGGATGCAGTTTCAATCCCTGGCCTCGCTCAGGGCATTAAGGATCTAGTGCTGCTGTGAGCTGTGGTGGTCACAGACACGGCTTGGGTCCCTAGTTGCCGTGGCTGTGGTGTAAGCAGGCAGCTACAGCTCTGATTCGACCCCTAGCCTGGGAACCTTCATAAGCTGTGAGTGTGCCCCCCCAAAAAAAGACCAAATAAATAAATAAACAAATAAATAAGTAAATAAATGGGGAAAGAAGGAGAGAAGTCGAAAATTGCCATTAGAACACCATGGTGATCACGGTTGCAGGCAAGGCCTATGCTTCCACCGATGTTAAAACGAACAGAAGAAAGTCTGAGAAGTAGGACATTTGCACAGTCTCCAGGCATTTTCTCCGAGACACATTTTTTTTTAACTATAAAGGGAAAAAACAGTAACTCTATGGTAGGAAAACTCAACCAACAACATCTTAACCAAGTGACCAGAGTTCTTATCAACGATAAGATAGACAAGCATCGTGTGTCCCCTGATAGACAAGAGCACATCACCTCTGGAGCACTTTGCTTGTGCATCTTCACTCTGATCATGAGAAAACATCAGTCACCCAGTAAGAGAGAGTCATTCTATAAAATAACAGGCCAGAACTTGACAAACGTGTCCAAATCGTGAAAGACAAGGAAAGACTGAGGAACTGGCACAGACTGGAAGAGAGGAAAGAGACGTGACGATGAAATGTGACATGGGATCCTGAATTGGATCCCGGACCAGAAAAAGGATGCTAGCAGGAAAATGGGTGAAGACCGAAACAGACTTAGTTAACAATGATGTACTGATATTAATGTCTTAGTTTTGACAGTTGTGCAATGGTTCTATATGATGTTAACACTCAGGGAAGCTGGGTGGAGTACATGGAAACTCTCAGAGAGATTTCTTGCAATCTTTCTGCCAAGTCTAGGATGATTTCAAAATGAATTTTTAAAAAATAAAGAAGAAAAGAGACTGGGAGAGGCAGGGAGAGGAAAAGGAGTCAGTAATGGGATAGAGATGTAACACAGTAGCTGACCATTTTTTCTAGAACCTTCTGCAACCTGAGGCCACTGAGAATTCGCCACTTCCCTCTTGGGTTAATGTGAAGGTATACGCTATCATAGCCATTACATATACATCTTAAGCTTTTGAGACTAAGTCCCTGAGTGTGGAAGGGATTAAACAAGATTCTGGGAGTTCCCGTTGTGGCTCAGTGGTAATGAACCCGACTAGTATCCATGAGGACACGGGTTCGATCCCTGGCCCCGCTCAGCAGGTTAAGGATCCAGCATTGCCGTGAGCTCTGGTGTAGGTCGCAGTTGTGGCTCAGATCCCGCGTTGCTGTGGCTGGCAGCTAAAGCCTCTGATTTGACTCCTGGCCTGGGAACTTCCATGCGCCGAAGGTGTGGTCCTAAAAAGCGGAAAAAGAAAATACTGATGTCCTCAGCAGTTACGGCTGGGGACCAGCAGAGCAAGGAAGAACGTCCAGTGCTTTTAGGTGTGCTGGGATCTGAGGCCAGCCACCCTCAAGACTGCATTCTCAGAGGTTCACCTGGCTTCATCCCCTGAAAAGAGAAATCCCATCACCACTGGACAGTATGGGAAGGTGGGGGGACCATGTCTCTGTCCAGGGTGTTTACCACATGACGTGTATATGTCACTGACAATGAAATGTGTTCTAGGAAATGTCCTCTTCGTCTACAGATGTATCACTGCAGAGTATGTGTAGGAGAGAGAAGGAGACCCATCAGATTCCAAAGAGAACAGTCTAGTTCTGCATTTCATCGTACATATAAAGCTCAGTGTACGTTAGTGACGAATTAGCAGAATGTGGTTTTACTGGTATTTCCAAATGCAAAACAGGTCTCCCTTCTCTGTGTGGTTGCTGCTATTTTCCAATAGAATAAAAATGCCGGCATTTAAGGTATGTTGCCAGAAAACTTGCTTAGCAAAACACTTTGATTCCTTTGTGTACAAAAGGGGCATTTCTTCCTCTGGGTGCTTTCCTCTGCTCTCCCCGATTCCTGGGGTAACGGCAGCTTCGTGTGGCTCAGACCCTTGGACGTGGTAGAGAAAGCCACCTCCAGATTCCAGATCCTAAAATCTCATGGAAGATTAACATGAACGTCAAACTGATGTTACCAATTTAAGGGATTTAAACACTTAGCTTTAGAGTAAACAAAACCCAGTGGCAAGGTTTGGACAGCTTCAGCGGCGTTCAACAATACAACCAAGATGTCGGGTAATGCAAACCTCAACAGTGTGTGCGTTCTGCTGCATTCTTCATGAGAAAAACCTAAGTGGGCCACACTGGCTAATGAAGGAAAGCAGAACTGATCATTATTGGGTGACTTTTATGGGGCAGACACTAGGCCAGGTGCTTTATACAGACTGTCCCATTTAAGATTGGCGATGCAGTCACTATTAGTATCTTCATCAATAGAGAAGGACCTCAGGTTCAGATATCTGCAGTTTGCCAAGGTAACCTAACTGGTGGGTGGCAAAGTCAGGACTGAACCTTTGTGGCTGTGACTTTATAACCTTCACTCTTTCCAAAAGTCAATGGTGACCACACATTACACTCCCTTGCCTAAAACCTTCCAATCTCTCACATTTCCACCAGGTCGGCTAGCATCTTAGCCAAATTTCGATGGCACTTGCCTGGCTTTCCGGCCTTGTATTCTGCCACATAAAGCTAAGAGCAAATTGCCTAAGGCTGGGGTGTCCTCAAAGGACTTGGGGTTTCCTTAGCATCCCCCACCTGCCAGCATTTACTCTCTGCTCTTTGATTCTTCCTCTTCTTTTTTTCTTAAAGCCACATCTGCAGCTGTAAAAGTCACCAGGCCAGGGACAACTGAGCCACAGCAGTGGCAACACTGAGTCCCCAACCACTAGGCCATCACAGCTCTGCTGGCTGCTCCTCGCCCACGAAGGTGTTGATACCCTGTATCCACTGATAACTCTACGCTCGGGGCTCCATGCCCGCTTGCCAAGCGGATGAATGAATGGACGGATGGATGAGAAAAAACAGGATGCTTCAAATACATATTTTTCAAATTTTGTATAATGTCTCATGTAAGTGATAGGAATGTTATAATTCTCTGTGAATAAGTCACTAAAGCAGTATTCCTAAAGATCCATATTAGGTAACATCCAATCGTTATATTTCAGTGGTTCTCAACCTGGATGATTTAGAACCCTCTATCCGGGGGACGTTTGCCAGTGTTTGGAAACACTCTGGCTGTCCCAGCTAGGGGACAGAGGGGTGCTACTGGCTTCTAGTGGGTAGATTCCAGGGGTGCTTCTAAACATCCAACAATGCGCCGTCTCCTCACCCCTAACAAAGATGCCAATGGTGCCCAAGGTTGAGAAATATTTTTTTTTTTACTTAATTATATATCCTTGGAAACCATCAAACTATGGCTTATGTACTTTATTCTATCTTAATACAGATTTTTGGCTAGCCGGACTGAGTTCTGTTGCCTCAATTTGTCTAAACTCCCAGGGAATGTGGAGATGTTCCTGGGGCTATGCCTCTGGAAAGGTCAGAAGCACTCTAGGTGCCTTCATAGCGATGTTTTTGCATGTCCGTTGAATGTCAACAGGTCGTTGTCTACAGCTCAAACTACACAGTGGATCCAGCACATAAATTATTTACCTGGATTTAATGCCAGTGACTGTGATCTTTGTGTTTTTTTCCTTTGCCGGCTAATTTGGCTCACTGCACTGGAATTTTGGTCATGCCCATTCTCCTTCTGCACTAAATTATCTCCAGAATGTAGTATAAACAGAACAAGCTTCTGTGTGATATGCTTAACTGTTAATTTACCTAACTAAGCTAATTCAATTAAATCATTTACATCTTTTTGGTATCGCGCCAGTTGATACCACTGCAGAAGTGGGATGTTTTAGAAGATGATTGTTTGGCAAATGAATGGAAAAAATAATGGAACACAAAATGAAACAACAGCCCAAATCCCCTGGCTTGAAAATTAAATGATATTGAAAAAGTGCTGCTTTCGCAGGGTCCTGTGATTAGCTATTTTTCTTAAATCAATTTTCCCTAGAAATTGGTATTTTAATGTAGTGATCATAATTTATTGTGAAAGAGATATTCTAAACACTATTTGGTGGGTTTAAGTAATGTATGCTCGTTCCTACATTAGGATGTGATTAGTAAAACGTTTTGCAGTATTAGTAAGATATGAACCGAACAGATTCTTTTGAACAAACCTGCAAAGTAATTTTACTAAATTACATAAATACCTTTAGGATACATACCTATTTCATTTACAGTCATCATCCAAACATCCCTGTCATCGTGATAAATGAGCAAAAGTACATGTGAAACACTTTATGCCAATAAAAATCAACAGCAAAAAAAAAAACCCCAAAAATTCTAGGCAAAAGAGCCTAAATAAATTGTCATCTTTATAGATCTGCTATAAATCTCCCCTTTGTGTTTGGCTGACAAAAAATTTGCATTTGGGTGGGATTCCAGATGCCCTAGCTTTGTTAAGAGATGGGCCACCATAGTTTTATCTGTCCAGGGTCTCAGCCTGGGAGGGACCCTAGGCAGGGTGTGGTCTTTCCATGAGCAGGCACACCCAGGCTGAGGCATGAGACAAGGCTCCTCCTTAACTTATTCTAGGTAAGGAAAGCCCTAGATTTGATAGAACTCTAGAAAAGCCACAGGTGAAATCAACTCAGATTCCTCCAACTGGAATAGTCCCCTGAGTCCACAGGGAAAACCAGTGAGATCCCAGGACTAATCACAGATATGCACTAAGACTCACCACCTTCCAGTAGTGTATGGAAAACAGTATGGAGGTACCTCAGGAAACTAAAGATAGAGCTACCATATGACCCAGCAGTCCCACTCTTGGGCATATATCTGGACAAAACTTTCACTGAAAAAGATACATGCACCCCTATGTTCACTGCAGCACTATTCACAATAGCCAAGACACGCAAACAACCTAAATGTCCATTGACAGATGAATGGATTAAGAAGATGTGTACATACATACAATGGAATAGTACCCAGCCATAAAAAAGATACACTAATGCCATTTGCAGCAACATGAATAGATCTAGAGTCTCTCATACTAAGTGAAGGAAGCCAGAAAGAAAAAGACAAATACCGTATGGTATCATTTATTTGTGGAATCTAAATTATGGAACAGATGATCCTATCTAAATATAATAAATAAGCAAACAAAGAAACAAAAAACAGAAACAGATCATGGCCAAGAAGAGTAGACTTGCAGTTTCCCCAGGGGGAAAGAAGAGGCGGTGGGATGAACAGGAATTTTGGGGGGTTTTTGAATGTAAACTGTTATGTTTGGATTGGATGGGCAGTAGCAGCCTACTGCACAGCATAGGGAAATGTGTGTGATTGGGTTACTTTGTAGTAGAACAGAACCTGATGAAACTGTAAATCAACTATACTTTAACAACAACAATAATAATAATAAAAAGAAAGTGTACTTGCATCAAGTCAGTCACAAAATCTCCCACCTTTTTCAGAATGTCACTTCTTGGTTTGGTGCTAAGTGTCTGGAAATCCACAATGTCTTAAACCAGGTGTCTCTCTTGTTTTAATTCAAAAGGAATGGTAATCTTAAAATAAGAGAGTACTAATGAATACTTATACAAAAGAAAAATACCTTGCTCCTATCATGATGCAGGGGCAAACAGGTTACATATTTTATTTCCCTGAAGCCCTTGCTTTCCACCCATTTCTACTTCAACTCCAAAGATGCTTTTTTTCTCCATTTAGGAAGCATGAGGAGATAATTTATGGAAATAGAATGATGTTTTAAGAAGCTGGCTTTTTTTTTTTTTTCTATTTGGAAGATGAGCTCTCAGGTTTTCCTCTGTGTGACCCTTGAATAGGGCCACGGGTCTTTACAAAGAGCGACGGCTCCAGCGTACCATAAACTTTCTGACAATAGAACTTTGGAGGCTGGCAACCAGATTTCTGATGCGAACCTTCCTCCCACTGCTCCTGCCAAACTCATTCTCTCCTTTAGTAAGTACGGTTCTCTGAAAGTGGGGCTCACACCGCCTGCTGGCCTCCATTGCCCTGGCACAGTGACTGGCACAGAGAAGACACAGGGATTATTGATGTCATAGTTACCGAAGAATAGAGACCATTCTTCAATTCAAATTCATCTTTCCACCTGAAGCAACTTCCCCTTTGGAACTTCACAGTAGGTCTGCGCTGCCATGAGCCTTCCAGACACAGGCATCACATGGCCAAAGCACACCCACAGCCCCTACCCAGTCCTCTCTAGTCCTTTCCCGACATCTGGCCGCCGTTTCTCAGGCTCCACCTTCCTTGCCGTTCCCCATCACCAATCAATACTGCAAACTGAAGGAAAATGTAAAATTGGACATTTCTCCAGTATTCGTTTCCCAGGGCAGCCATGGCAAGGCAGCCTGGGTGGCTGAAACAACAGAACTTGTTTCTCACAGTTCTGGAGACTCCATGTCCAAGATCAAGGTATTAGTAGGGTTGGTGTCTCTGAAGGCCTCTCTCCCTGGCTTGCAGACGACTGTCTTTTCCCTGTCACTGCGTGGCTTCCTTCCCTCTGCACCCCTGACCAGTTCAGGTTGTCATAGGCATCTCACTCACACGTCAGTGACTGGTTTAGTTCTGGTCACATGACTCAGCTCTGACCTTTGTGAGGGGCGAGAACTTCTGCCAGGGGCTTCTGCGAAAAGTTTTGCTATTAGGAGACCTAGCAACCCATGCTTCATTTGGCCTCTGGGCCATACCAGGTCTCATTGTGACAACTGGAATTTCTGCATCCAGATGGCAACCTCAAGGGGACCTGAGGTAGGGGCAAGCTAACCTGAGGACAGCATTATTCAGGAGAGACTGAAAAAATCCGCCATTGACATTACTGAACCACAGAATCTACCCATCAGAGAGCAACCCTCACCCCATTGCTTGCTGCTAAACTTGTTGTGAGGTGAGACGATACTTTTTATTAATTGAAGGCAGTTTGACAGACATTTTTATCACTTTCATCCAAAGACATCCCAACTAATAGAATGGCTTCAGGCCACCTGCTAGTCACTCACTAGTCTCTCAGATATAATAATAGACATAATAACGCTTACAGCCCACCCCCACACAATTACTGTATAACTTGAGTGCAATCAGTCCCGTAAAGCACTCAGCACAGTGCTTTGCACAAAGACAGTGCTCAATAAACACATTCCCTTTTGGGGCAGGGGGGGGCCTCCGGACCCTTAGAAACTGCTCTTTTCTCATACTTCCCGCATATGTGCTCATAGGCCCAATGATTTGAGCTGCCAATGATATTTTTGTACACAGAATTATAATCAAATTCACCAAGGCAGCTTGCTATTTCAAGGAACTCTGAGACCAGCTTGTCTGTCAAGGAGTGTGAACTGTGGACCAGGAATCAGTCATCCTTTTTTTTTTAGCTAAAAATGTATATAATTCTATAGGAACCTCCTTGGCCTGAAGTTGTTTAACTC
This sequence comes from Catagonus wagneri, assembly GCA_004024745.2. NCBI lineage: Eukaryota > Metazoa > Chordata > Mammalia > Artiodactyla > Tayassuidae > Catagonus > Catagonus wagneri. The sequence goes on along the minus strand of PVHT020000012.1, from coordinate 1,951,485 downwards.
ATCTGGACTTTCTTCTCTTGAGCTTTCCTAACCACGATACATTGATAGTGGGCTCACGACTGGGCTTTCAAGACTGTGTCCTTGGTTGCTCTCCCTGCCTTGTCCCCCTTCCTACCCGGCCAGCCTGCCCCAGAGGACCTAACACAGTGCTTCCTGGGGGTAATGATGAACAAGTGCTTACTGGGCTGTAGGGACCATTGTAACAAAGGCTAAGGACAGGAGGATGGGCAGGGAGAAGCTGAGCAAGCATATTTCCGGGAAACGACCTTGTGCTCAGCTGCCCACCCAGAATGTGGCTGGGATGCGTGCCCATGCCAGGGCCACTTGGGGGCGCCCAGAGGGCCCAGCCTGGATGGAATGTCGTATGTAACTAGACATGTTCCTTCCACACCTAGTGCTTTACTAGCTGCCTGATCCATGCCAGGCACAATGCCCCAAGTTTTATGATCTCATTTACTCACCACGCTTCTAAGGCTATGAAGCCCATTTTATAGAGGGGGCCAGTGAGGCTGCAAAAGGGCAAGTGACTTGCTCAAGGTCCTGCAGCTGATGAGTAAAAAAGCTACAACCAAGCCAGTGCCCATGTTTTTATGTACGGGAGTCAAAGGGTGTGAGGGCTGTACCACGGTCAGGATTTGCAGGAGGAGGCAAGGGCTTGGCAGGGTTGGGTCATCCTGGTGAATACCCTGTGTGGGTGATACAACAAAAGTAGCAGCAGAGCAAGAGGCACACTCACCACTCCCAGCATGGCCCTGAGCCAATCACAGAGAGCCTGGCTCAGCTTATCCATCGGAAACAGGAGCATATGACCGCCAGGCCTGTCTTCTCTTGAGATCACTGCCCGAATCAGACGGGCGAAGAGCTATCACAGCGTCAGCAATGGCATTAGCTGTCTCTAGTCCCAGATTAAGGAACAGCCTCTTGGTCAATCTCAGCACACAGGAGGTGCTCAATAAATGAGAAATCAAGTAAAGCAAAACAGAACCTATTTCTTTATTACTTTTTAAGAAAATGTTCCTACTTCTCACCTGTCAACTGTGATTCTCTTCTTTTCACTTCTCCTTCTTTCTTTCTTTTATTTCCCGTCCCCCTCCTTGGTTCCAGCCAGCACATAGCATTCACCCTTGGTCCCGGGCTGGTCACACCTCAGTGGGTACTAACAGGCTAGTCCCAGCTGGTGTGCAGTGGGCCGCCCACCAGCTCTGGGCAGCCTGGCTGTGATGGCCAGAGGTGAGCTGTTGACAAATGGGCTTTCTGGGACTGTGACCTGGTGGAGCCAATTAATCACCGGGAGGCGCTCTTTCTGCATATGCATGGCTCAGAGCATCCCCAACCTTCCATTAGGGGCAAGGAGCCCAAAGCTGTGGGAGAGGATTTTCTTTTTCTTTTGGCAAACCTAGAGAAGCATGAAGCCAGGGTGGGGTAGAGTTTGAAACAGACAAAATCCAGGAGAGGAAAAGATAAGTTAAAAACTAAAAGGGAGGAGGAAAGGTGATGAATGGTCTTGGCTAGAGGGTGGCCGTCCCGCCTGGCCTTAGGAAATCACATTCATGGGTACTAGTAAAGAACTTGGGTCAGAATTATGAAAACCATTCTTACAGGGAAAGACACTGAATAGAGCTGTGCAGCCAGAAGCATCCGTGAATGTCTTCAAATCACATCCACAGGGTGTGTGTGTGCGTGCGTGTGTGTGTGTGTGTAAAAGAAACAGCCACTCATGAGCACCTGTATTGATGAAGAAATATGTGCGTGGGGGATGTTTGCAGGAAAAAAATATATGACTCTGCTGCATGAGTTGCATATAAACCAACACACTCTCGGGAGGCACTCATTATATCTGTTTTTATCACAGAACGTAAATGTGAAGACAGAGGTCACAGAGTACTCGGCAGATACACCTTGAAGATTCTCCCTGTATCCTCAAAAAGCACCTGAATAGGCTGCAAGTGAAATCTCAGGGACATCCAAGGCGGCAGGCGCCTTTCTTTTCCCTGCGTTCTGCCCACATGCATAAAGATGTCAGCGTGTTGATTATTCTGATTAGACTTTTAGTGTAATTTACGGGGTCCAGCCATTGTGCCTGGGTGTCTGGCCTGCACTCGCTGCCCTGACGATGCCATTTTTAAAATGTCAGCTCGGCCGTGATTCATGGCTGGTGCTAGTGACATTGCTGCTGACCTGAAAGAGTTAGGCAGCAATATTTAATTAAAGAAAGAAAGAAAGAACAAGCCTACGGAAAGTCGAGGGCAAAACCTCAAAGGACCAGATTCATCTCTGGAAAGACCAACATCTCCTAACAGGAAAGAGGCACCAAGAGTCCAGTGTATTTTTATCCATTCAAGGCTCTGACTGTCCACCTTCATCGGGAGAGGTAAGGTCATCCTTAATGAGCGAGACAACTCCTTAATCCCGTCGCCATCATTCCATTGTCTCCCATTCTGTGTCCCTTCACAGATGCCCTGGAGGATCGGGCCATCACTTTTGGCCTTGGCCACACAGGGATCAGCCTGCCTGCTGTCCAGCCTGCTGACCACAGGAGCACGGGGCTACAGCTCCTTGCTCTTCCCAGCTTGCAAAAGGCTATCCTGAGCTCCAGGGTCTGGGATACTGTACAGAGCTCAGGGTGACATGGATGCTGTGGCACCTGTGTTCTGCTTGCTGGGAGCATAAATCCAGCAATCCCCAACCCCCTGAACAGGATCCACATACTAGCATCGGGAACAAAGGGTTTCCTCAGGCTTTGTGTAACATTTAAGTGGGAGAACAATTACACATTTAACACACACACACTCTTACATAGGTAGACACACACGCATCCATATGCCTTAGCTGGGAAGCCTAATAAGCCAGTCCCTTTTCCAAAAGTGGAAAGACAAAATTTTGCATGAATGGGAAGGCAGTGAGCTGGCGTTTGAGAACTAGGCCAGCCTTTGTCCAGGCCTAGGCAAGCCAGGCTGTTGTCTGCCAGGCTCCCCTTCCCCAGTGACCCCAGGGTCGGGGGCACACATGCCGGCCTTGAACTCTCCGTCTGTCTTCCCCACCATATTAATTACTATTCCCTTTGGTCAGGCTAAGGAAACAGCCTCAACTGCATTAGTGCTAATTAAGAAGAGTGAGCTCGCCACTCTGGCAGCCTTCCTCCATCCGTTCAGGCCAGAAATGGGCCCTGACAATCTTATTACCCAAGAAGGAGACACCTCCCTCCTCCTTCCTGATCGGGGCGGGGGAGGGCACAGGACACCCTCCGACCCCCAACAGTGAATTCGCCTCTTTCATTACGAATGCATCTGCCCCCAGCAACCAGCGACAGCCCGGGTCAGGCAGACACGTAGGGCAGGGGGACGGCGACGTTAAGCCAAGGGGAGGTGGCGCAGCAAATGAGGGGGTCATGTCCATTTCTGACTCCATCTATTGCCTCTCCCTCATTCGCCCACCATAAATAAAATCACAGACAGACAGACAGACAGACACACAGACTACTGTGGGTCACTCCATGTCCTCATCCCCTAGCGCTCCCATACTCTCCATTTAAAACCACAAGGTTATAACTGGCTCATGAGAGAGTCCAGAGCTCCTGAAGCGCGCCGGCCCCCCGTCAGGTCTGAAGACGGCTAATGCCTATTTAAGCTGTCCTCTGCAGTCTGGCCGCCCTGCCATCCCCACCGCCCTGATGTGTGGCACTAGCCTCCATTAGGACTCTGGGCTCTGTCTGTTCTGAGTCAGCCTCCACGAGGTCGCCAGAGTTACCTTCTAAAGGACACATGGGGTGTCGCTTGCCTGGTCCACCAAACACCCAGCTGATCCCTCGTTCTGCAGAAGGAAACTCCTTAGGACAGATTTCAGGCCCTTGACAACCCATACACTCCTTCATTCTGTTCTCATCATTTGTCATATCACCCGACACTGGGGTGGCCCTTTCCCCGATTCACCCTACCTGGGGTAGCAGTTACCCTGTCAGTATCCTGCAGAGGCAGCCACAGAAGCTTGTGAGGTCCGGGAGGAGAGAGTATTGGTCCAAAGCCAGTACTGGGAGAGTGCGGCTAATGGGGAGCCCAGCTTCGACCCAACACCACCACCCACAAAACAGACAAAAGGGTAGTTTCTCTTCACCTCCTATTGACTGTTGTCATTTGGAAATAAAGACATTCAGCCCAGCACCCCCAAATACTATAAATATATTAAGTGTGTATGTGTATGTCTGTTTATATACATGTATATATGTAAATTTAAATGTGAAAACTGGCCAGATTTCAAATCTCCATAACGAATTAAAATTAGAAGGCCAAAAAAAACCCCAAAAACCCAGGGCAGCCCACACCCTGAGTTGGTTTCTCTGCACCCCAATCTAGCGTGCTCCCTGCAGGGCCCTGAATAAACCAATCATCCTCACCCCTCCACGACTGCTTCCCAGTCGGTCTTGACTGTCCTGTGTAAGCGGTTAAGTATCTTCACATCCACTATCAGCTTAACTCAGTACCAAGCTGCCACTGGCCCAGGGTTGCCAGGTGTCCCTGGATATCTAGTACAATTTGAATTTCAGCTAACAAAGAATAATTTTAAAGACTGACCTGGAGTTCCTGTGGTGGCGCAGTGGAAATGAATCCAACTAATATCCATGATGATGTGGGTTTGATCCCTGGCCTCACTCAGTGAGTTGGGGATCTGGTGTTGCTGTGAGCTGTGGTGTAGATGGCAGACATGGCTCAGATCCTGTGTTGCTGTGGCTGTGGCGTAGGCTGGTCCCTAGCCTGGGAACCTCCATATGCCATGAGTGTGGTCCTGAAAAAAAAAAGACTAACCTTTACGTGTAAGTGTATCCTAAATATTGCCTGGGACATACTTTTTACACTAAACGGTATTCACTGTTATCTAAAATGTTGATTTGACTGAGTGTCCTTTATTTTATCTGCTCAATCTGGCAGCTCCACTTTGGTTGCCGAGTGCCTACCCTCCATTCTTGCCAGGTGCCCACTGTCCTAGGTGCTGGGGATATGGCAGGAAACAAAATGGACCAAAAAAAAACCAAAGCCAAACCCCAAAACTCTTTTCCACTTGTAGCTTATGTTCTTCAGGGAGAATCAAGTGTTTCATCTTCTCCTCCAACATCAGTGGCGCACAAGAATTAAACCTGAAGTGAGCACAGGTAAACCGGTGGCTCGACCGCATGCCACTTGCAAGGTGACATCATCTCCGTCCCACAAATGGGGAGGCTGGGCCAGGGATGCTGCTGATTTGCACATGTGAGCTGATGTATATGGGTCTGGTCCTAGGACAACGCCTGCCATGAAGGGGGTGGAAATACACTGTAACAGGTGACCCCCGGTACTAACCTTTAATTGTTTACATTTTTACATCTCCCTTAGCCCAAAGAAAAAATGGGAAGGGATGACACACTATTTTTGTATTTCTGGGGACAAGCACATTGTTGGTACACAGTAGGGATTCAGTGGGCCAGTTGAGTGGGTTCTGTTATAGGTGCTTTAGAACACGAGGAGGCACAGATTCTGGACTGCCTCTACACAAGCAAAGACAAATGGGAATTTGAAGAAAGAAGGCCAGATACCTCAGTGCAGAGACAGTGTGGGTTTCCTCTTAGCATGAATGATGCGATGTGTATATCACGCCAAGTTGACAGTAACAGAAATCCACATTTCCTTTTTTACAGCTATTGTCGAAGGCAGCATTCTTCTAGGGACTTTGGTACAGAGATACCCTTAAAAATAAAGTACCTTAATCTTTTGGCTTTTTTGGGGGTAAACATTTATAAAAGTAATGTGTAAAATAGAGAAAAGTTACAAAATGCCCCAAACTCACCCACAAAACCACCACTCAGAGAGAGCCTACATCAACATTTGGTGTATTTCTCTAGCTTTGTTATTACACAGGTATACATGCTTCTCCCCTTCAGTTATATACCTACACATAGATGCAATAATTTGAGATCCTAGTTTATGGGATGTTTGCCTCTTGAGTCTTTCATTCCATAACCTTCAAAAACATTCATATTCTTAGAAAAGCAAGGCCATTACAAACCTCATAATAGCCCATCCATGTAGAAATCTATAAATGCTTTATTATTTATAAATCTAATTACTCATTATTAGACTTCGTTCATCCCAGTTTCTTTTTATTATTTAGAAAAATGATATGCTGAACATCTTTTATATATAACTCCATGATTTAGTTCCTCGGGGGAGAAAATCCTAGAAGTCAAAGAGAGACACACAGAGCACCTGACCTCTAAGAGTCATTACAACCAAGTGTCAGGAGACACTGGACAGGCTTGATATGACCAGCTGGGACCCTCAGTGCTGTCAGTGGAGATGGTTCCCCCCATAGGGATGAGCCACTAGACTTTGGAATTCTTATCTCCTCTCTAAGATTCTCCCCCACTTGGCTGGAGGAAGGTTGAGGTTTGATTTTTGTGAAGGTAGCCTGGCTTCCTGACACCAAGAGATTGCTAAGAACCACTGAGCTGTTACCTTGAGTAATTGCGAAACTCACCGTTAAAATCAAAACCTATCTCACCACTGAGCTGTTACCTTGAGTAATTGCGAAACTCACCGTTAAAATCAAAACCTATCTCTGCCTAGGTTTGGATGAAGAATCTCATCCAAATGCAAGAAAGTGGAGCCTGATGATCTTTGAACTTGAAAAAAAAAAAAGTCGATACTAGGGATACTGAAAGTATGGTTCCTATGCGTTACTCTCCAGTTTTGATGGTTCCAGTCCTCTTTTTCAAAGATCCTGGACTTGGCCTTGGGGTCCTCATCATAGCAGTTAGGTAGCCAGTATTAGTGGACTGGAATCAGCATGTAGTCTACTTTACAGCCTGGACACAAAGACACACGCTCTAAAACACATGAGCTCGAGCTAGATGGTTTATGAAGGGTAAGGAACCCAGAGCCCTAACCACCTCCTTCCCTCAGAAAAGACTGTTCAGAGCTCGGTGTAATGGTCACCGATCCAGCCTAGCTGTTCCAAATCCTTCCACATCCCTCTGAATCCCAGCATTTCAAGAGTCTCACGCCCTGTTATTCACATAATGAGAGATCATTTTCCATATAAAAGATCTCATTTGACACTTCGCCCCCTTTGCCGTTTGATTCCTGGTCTGGATCGAGGGGGTGACCAGAAGGTGTGCGAGGCCTTCACACCACCATCAGCAAGGGGAACTGAGAAGCAAAAAAGGATTTTTGATACTAAGAGTATCTTGGATGGACTCATTCTGTTGATTTTTTTTTTCTCCACTTTGGGCTCTAAGATGCTACATGAGACTTTGGCCAGACATACCTCTCCCAGGTGACCCACACAGACATGGTCCTGAATCATCTCATTAAAAATGCAGATTAGAGAGTTTCTGTTGTGGCTCAGTGGTGATGAACCTACTAGGAACCATGAGGTTGTGGGTTCAATCCCTGGCCTTGATCAGTGGCTTAAAGATCCGGCACTGTTATGAGCTGTGGTGCAGGTCCCAGACACGGCTGGGATATGCTGTTGCCGTGGCTGTGGTGTAGGCCAGCAGCTACAGCTCCAATTCATCCCCTAGCCTGGGAACCTCCATATGCTGAGGGTGTGACCCTTAAGAGAAAAAAACTGCAGATCACTGTTTTACCAACAGTACTGCTGGAGAGGACAGTCACTTTACTAGTGCTGGTCAAGACGGAGTCCTGCGGAGACTCACACCTGGGCAAACCATCAGGAGGGAGAGGCGGGGGGCCCTGCCACTGGCTTATGAGTCCTGTTATGTCCCTGGGTCCCTCTCCTTCTGCCTGGAGACAAGGATCAGGCAGGGCTGCTTCCGTACCTCAAGGGTCTCCATGGAGCTGAGCATCTAGGCAGGTCAGGGCCACTGCCGTGGAGCTGCCACTGGGTATTACCATCATTCCAGACAGCAGCACGTCCCCTGAAAAGAGAGATTTCAAACCCCACAAGCTCAGCCCTCCACCCCCTTGTTCTCCCGGCCTTATAAAAATAGAACACATGTTCCCATTAGTCACTTGCTTGAGGGTTGCTGTGGGGTATGTGCAAGCAGCCTGTACACTGGAACAAAATTTGAATATCATTTGCATCTTTCAGGTAGACAATGGATACCGCATCAAACACCACCCAGCAGCTCCTCCCCCCGGCCCCCTGCTCCTCGGCCAGGCACCGAGTGAGGCAGACCAGATGACATTTCCTGGGAATAAGGCCTCTCTGTGTGTTTTCACATCCATTGACTTGATCAGGCCCCTCCTGGTGACCGACCGAGGCCCACCCCAGCTGGAGAGGCATTCTGAGAGGCTTTTAATTAAACCTCTGCTTGCCAAGAGTGGTTTGCATATGCACAGGAGGGCCGGCACTCCTGAGGGAGCCATAAAGCCAGCCACTTCCTTTGCCTCTCTGTGTCCTTAACTCTCTGAGATCGAAGAGCAGAAGGGCGCCCAGGGCTGGCAAGCCCTGTCCAAACCATCTGCAGCTGTGCTGCTGCGTGGCCGGCCAGTGGGGTCTGGGCCCCCTTGGTACCTGTGGGACTCCCAGGACAGCAGCGTTCAGGGGAAAAACAGGAGCGGACAGGGTGGCATAGGGGTTAGGTCACAGCCCAGCCAGAAGGAGGAAGACTGAAAAAGCCTCCAGACCCCACAGGTGGCTTAGTTATTGACCTGCACTTCCCTTCTGGGAGGGCAGCCGGCCCGGAGAGCAGGAGGCGTTCTTTGTGGCTTTGACCTGCCTTGACCTGACCTTTGTAACTCTATCAGGACTAGTGGTCAGTAGTTATCAACTGTCAATAAACCGCCAAAACACACACTTTAATTCAGAATACGGGGAGGCCCATCTATTTGTGGATTGATCTGGGCCTTGCAAGTTGACAAAATGCAGAGTCCCCTGCCTTCTTACCATAATATTGAAAATATGTGCAGCGACAAATTGAATGATCTACACCTCTCGCGCCCCACTCCTGGGGCCCTCAGTAAATACAAGACGATTGATGGGGATGAAAGGTGAAGGGGAGGGCTGTGGGGTTCCTCCACGGAAACCAGTGCCGGGCAACCACTGGCTAGAGGGCTAATTAGTGCATCTCATCAAATTTATCTGCCAAAAATTCCCGCCCCAGCCCTACCCTGTTTTCATAGACTGAGTAATTTAAAACCCATCTGCATGCATTTGTATACTTGAGGCAAAAACAGGTTTGCCTCAAGTATTTTGATCTATTTTAATGATGACACTTAGAGTCACTGGATTCTTGCCAATTCCTTTCCACATGACTTTGGGCTGTGTTGACGTGTCTGGGGTTTTGTAAATTTTTTTTTTTTTTTTTGGCTTTTTAAGGCCACACTTGAGGTGGTTCCCAGGCTAGGGCTCAAATAGGAGCTGTAGCCTGTTTGACCTATGCCATAGCCACATCAACTGGGGATCTAAGTTGTGTCTGTGACCTATACTGCAGCTCACAGCAGCACTGGGTCCTTAACCCACTGAGCGAGGCTAGGGATTGAAACCAGGTCCCCATGGATACTAGACAGGTTCATTAACACTGAGCCACAATGGGAATTCTGGGTTTTGTAATTTCTTCTCCTCCCCACCCACTCCAAGGAAGTAATTATATGGTATTGGACATGGTCAGATCAGATAATCGGTGTTGATATCAAGATACAGACGGAGTGGCTGGAGGACGGGACCAGCCTTCTGCTCTCCAGGTGCCAGGGCTGTGCTGGAGATGCAAGGTGAAGGATTTCAGCTGGCCCTGCTGCATGGACCCTGTGCCTCTGGTGGGGTGGCCACTCCAACTGAGCAAACACGGCTTCTCTTAGACTAAGGCTTCCTCAGTCTCTTGACCAAATAGCCTCTGGAGAAGCCTGGAATCTACCAAGTGCCCAACATGATCACCTGAAACCACCACTACAGAAGAATCACTTGGCTGCTTTCAGGTTACAGAAACTTCATTTTGAAATAATACCTTATTCTGCAGATGAAAAGACTTAAGGCCAGAGAGACTGAATGACTAGTTAAAGATCACATAATCAACCAGGAACAAGAGCAGGAACAAGACGCTCAACTCTCTTCCTAGAGATCATCTTTAATTTGCACACTACACAAAATGTAGAAATTAATGCATTAATTTTAAGAAAGGGGTTTTGCATAGTAGCACCTTTTTGTCTGGCATGGGATGGAGGGATTTTCAGATCTGAATATGGTAGGAAATGAAAGCTTACGCCTCCAAGCACCAAATCATTGTTTTCACTTAAAGTGTTGTGATAAAATACTTCTAAAATATATTAAGAACATACAAAAGATTTTTTACTTCACCAGTGATTGTGTGTGCATTTTATGTCATACCATTTTTTTTTTAATGTAGAAGCCCCCTGCGCCACTGTTGCTTTATTTTGTTCTAAATATATTACTGGATACAATTTTTGAATAAATGAGATAGTCTATTATTAGTATTTTCACCAAGAAGTCTATGCTTACCAGTTTTTAGGTAAAACTGCTTCCAAGTGGGAAGTATTAATCAAAAGAAAGTCAGACTTTACCATTGCTTAGGTGTGCTCTATTTGCAATTTAACACTAAGCATTCATGCCTATTGCTTTTTCAAAATATTTGCAGACCAAGGTGGTCCCTGCAAGTTTTCTGTAGTCTTTCTCAATTCTACGTTTCTTTCTTAAACCAATGGGCACCAAAGAAAGCTGTTTCAGGCTTTCTAAGGGCAAGATTCTCTTTCAACATGAATGTTCAACTTTCTATTTGGCTTCTTTGTCTTGAGTCAGATGATGTAACAACCTGATTTGAAAGACAGTTGGTTCTGGGATTGCCCTGAACCTACGAAATGACAAATGCAGGATGGTCAGTTTTACATCTAAGGCAGATGAGTGTCAAAAGAGTTTTTGCCTAAAGCTGTGGTCCCACTCTATCACTCTCTCCCATGCTTGCAACTCTCAGCTCCAGAGAACTCCAGCTCTTCAAGAAAAATTTGGCTTGATGAATTACCACAAAGTCAGATTAACAACGAATGGGAGTGGAGACAACAAATGGGGGGAAACAAACACTGGATCTTCCCTGAGAAAGATGTTTTCCCTGCAGAAGGATAGACCCCGACAATGTGGTCCCTGGGATAAGTCCGTCATCACTATGAACTCATAATGGCCCAAAGGAAGTCCTGGCCATTTAAAGCCACAAAAATCATGAGAGAAGAGGGTGTGAAGCAAATTACAAAATACACATAAGTAAATGAAAGAAATAACATCCCAATGTATTTTAAGTCCTAGTGGATTAGTAAGAGTTTATGTTGAAAGGAAATAATGATATCTAAGGAACATCATATTATTCATCGATGAGTTGCATAAAATTAAGGAATTAAAAAAAAATTCCTGGGTTATAAAGTAGAAAAATAATGATGCATCAATGATAACCCTTAATTATGATTACGACATTTGTGTGAAATGAGCATGTTCAGAAACTCAAATTCTTTCCCTATTTCTAGTTTCTTCTGGGAAATTTGAAAAAATACGTGGCAATGACTCCAACAACTGCTGCACAAATGTCCTGTGTACAGAAACGTCCTACCTGCCTAGAGCGTGATGGTGTTTTCCACTCAAGAGGAAATCAGAGTCCCAAACAGCAAAGGGAGTGGCAGCCAGGCTCAGAGACAAAGTGACAGAGGCCCAGAGCAGTGAAGCCAGTGGCTGTTTGCTGAGGAGAGTGTGACTGTGTGAACAACAGCATGCTAGCGAGGAAGGAATGGGGATTCGGACAAGAAGGCAGGTCTAGGCTTTCTACCATCGGAGCACTAACCTCAGGAGTGCTCGCCCTCGTCCCAAAAGCCAAGGAAAAGAATGGAATCTGGCTTTGTCATCCTTGGCCAAGTCTCTGAGGATCTACAATCAGCAGGAGAGGCGGGGTAAGAAATCCATCAGCTTCCTTAGTTGCTAGAAAGTTTAAAAAGTCAGTCAGCAAAAGGGCACTGCTGACCAGGCTCCTTGGTTCAACCTACTGCTCCATGATTAAATGCCGTTTGGAATATTAAAAGGACCACCTGGGAGATGAATTAGTGTCTCTGTTTCACATGCCAGCTCTGTTCATGTCACCTGACTACCTTCGAATGCGGAGCGCTACTGTAACTGACCTTCATTTTGAGATGGTGCATATTAGGAATTTCCGGGTGATAGAATTCGCAAACCTGGGACATTTGGATTTTTCACTCCTGCCAGAGTGCAACTGAATGCGAAATGCATAGGTGTGCCGGAGGGAAAACAGCGAGCTACTCCCTGGTATGACATTACTTCAATCCCTGTGTGATACACAGAAAGCGAGCTGCAATTATACAATTAGACTGAATATACACTCTTCCCATTAGTGTTTATTTTTGTTACCAGTCACGCTGCTTACTGGAAAATGAAGGCCATTAGTCTACATGGCTCATCCGTCCTTCCCCCTTTGAAGACATTTTGCTGATAAGCTTTGATTTCTTTTTAGCAGCCTGCTGATTCTTCTCTTTAAGGATCCTTCTTGGAGTTTGAGGGGCCCAGAGGTATGCGGATTGCTGAAACTGGACTTACATGGCATATTTACCTGGAAGAGCCGAGGCTTGTATAAAGAGGCCCCTGGCAGCTGGCTGTCAGTGGGGCAGGATGAAGAGAGAAAAACCCAAAGAAGGGGGATGGGGCTTCAGAGAGAGAGGCTAACTCCTGGACATGGGGTTGCGGGAGAGGAACGAGGACAGTGGGTAGCAGTCAAGTGCATTCCTAAGTGCATGGAATCTAAGCACCAGGACTCTGTTGGGCAGGCTGCACAATTCAGAGGAATAACCACAGAATGTTTACTGAACTGCCATGCTGCCTGGCAGCGGCCCATCTGACCATCCAATGAGCTTCCCAGCAGCACAAATCAGAAGGTCAATAAGACACCACCAGTTTCCAAATTCTATCTCATTGCCCATAAACCAAGAGTCTCGACAATCAATACTGTCTTACTGAAGTACAATCAGAATTCAGTGTAGCAACATCTCAATGAGTCAGTGTGACTGAGGGTCCTGAGTCACAGAGTGAATTCCAAAGTTGTCCAATGGAATGAGGAGAGCAGACTGTAATGCGGGGAGAAATGTCTTAAAGACAGCACGGGCCGGAAGTACATGAGGCACAAAGTGAAGACAAGAGAGAAGGACTGAAGTCGATCTTTTTTTAAAAAAGTGGTCCAGGGAGTTCCTGTTGTGGCCCAGTGGAAACAAATCCGACTAGGAACCATGAGGTTGTGGGTTTGGCCCCTGGCCTTGTTTGGTGGGTTAAGGATCAGGCGTTGCCGTGAGCTGTGGTGTAGGTCGCAGACGCGGCTCCAATCCCATGTTGCTGTGGCTGTGCCTGGGGCCACTGGCTGTAGCTCCAATTAGACTCCTCACTTGGGAACCTCCATATGCCGCAGGTGCGGCTCTAAAAAGCAATAAATAAATAAATAAATAAACAAATAAATAAATAAATAAATAAAAGTGGTCCAGTTCAGTACCGATGAACAATTCCACACCCATGTGGAAAATCTTCAGCATTTCTGAGTTTGTGTTAATTGGCCTCAACTTCATACCCAACCCATCAAGAGTTGCATTTCTAAAGCTACTGTTGATTTAGGGTTGGGGCCCGAGCTACCTGAGCAATGGTTCCAAGGAGATCCATGAGGCTGATTCCAATTCAGTAACCACTGTTTTGATAGTAGATGCACATTTTTAGGACCTAAGGCAACTATCAAGGGTGGCCTTTGAAATTGTTTTGAAAAAAAAAATTCATCATTTCCTCAGAATCTGCTTAGCTGAACAAATGATGGCTGATCCCATGTGTATAGACACCACCACTCTACTTCTGTCAGCTGCCTCCTTCCCCTCTATTGCTCTCATATTAGTAGATTAAAAGATCAGAAGTGCCAGCTTTTAGCAAATAGATTCATCTTTAGTCACAAACAGATTTCCATGAGAATGAACACAAAGTTATTAGAGGAGAGAGATAAGTACATTACACATATTTTAAGCTTGCTGTCTGATTTCTGTTAGGCATGCCCTGATTTCTTTTAAGCATTGGGAACACGTTCATTTTCCAGTTTATATGGGGGATCTCTCGTATCTAGAGTGCCATTTAGAGGATTACTAATTTACTAAATGGTACTCCAGTGCCCTGAAAGAGTTAATTCTCTTCCAAGAGATAAGCAATTTATTTTCTATTTAGCAGGAGGATAAGGACCACTGCTTTACAAATGACTATGAGCCCAAAGAGAGAGAGAGAGAAAGAAAGAGAGACCGAGAAAGAGAGCACACTATATAAACACAGGGTATAACAATAACTAGTATAATATAATGTCAATCCATGGCATACATACCCTTTCCTAAATTTTGTCTAGAAAGAGCAGATCGATGTTGTGAGAACCCTGTCACTTTTGGATATTTCTTTGGAAAACCAGCTGCCAAGAGATATGCCAATTCTCTAGTAAAAACTTCATTTAATCATCAATTCACAATTGTTCCTCAAACACCATAACAAAACAGAGAAAGCATAGCCCAGAACCTGTCTCCCCAGAGCTTCCCATTTAGTTGGGGTAATAATGATCCAGAAGCAAACCCCTAGCCAGAGGTGATCATGAGGTGCCAAGAGAAAGATCATGGAAGTCGTGGGCAGAGGCGAGAGGAATCAGCCACACTGTAGAACAGCCACCACTGACCACCCTGCCGTGGGAGCCAGAGACAACGCTTATCTTCACCTTGGTTCAAATTCCAGCTCTGTCATCTATTCGCTGTGTAATTCTGATCTAGTAACTTAACCTCTCTGAGTTCCAGGGTCTTAAAAAACCACTGACTTGAAGTGTGAGGAGGATGAAGCCAAATCATGACTGCAAAAATACTTCATAAACTGTGACATGCCATACAAACACAAATACGGAAGTTTCTCTAACATAGGTACCCTTTTAAAAATGGAAATGATGGAAGGCAACATCTGTAGAAGAACACTTGCTCGACTGTCATTCTTGGGATTCATGATGGCTCCTCTCCAAACAGGGCTCCAGGTCTAACTCTCCCTGATGGGGCCTGGGGAGGGCAGCAAGGAAATGACAGTTCTCTGGGGAGATCAACATTAGAAAGCTGAAGAGGTGGGGAGGGCTGGGTTCTAAAGATGACTAGAAGGAAAAGAAAATATCAGCGAGCCTTGACAGGTCATCCCAGAGGAGGCAAAGGGGAAGGAGAGGTGATGGAAAGGAAAGGATCCTCCACAAGTTGCTAGGGCTTCTGCATGAAGAAGGCTGAGATCAAGGGGTCAACAGGATTGGTTTCTCCTCAGTCCTCTCTCTCCTTGGCTTGTAGTTGGCCGTCTTCTCCACGTGTCCTCCAAAATCTTCCTTCTGTGCGTGTCTGTGTCCAAATTTCCTCCTCTTACAAGGACACCAGTCACTGGATTAGAGCCCATCCTAAGACCTCACTTTAACTCAGTAGCTATTTGCAATACTCTGTTTTCTCCAAGTATGGTCACGTTCTGAGGTACGGAAGTGTAGGACTATGCCATACGAATTTTGGGAGGGATGCAAGTCAACCCACAATAATGTGGAAATGGAATACTACTCAGCCATAAAAGAGATCAAAATAATGCCATCTGCAGCACCATGGATGCAACTAGAGACTCATACCAAGTGAAGTCAGTCAAAAGGAGAAAGACAAATACCATATGATATCACTTATATCTAGAATCCAATATACGGCACAAATGAAACTATCTACAGAAGAGAAACAAACTCATGGGCATGGAGAACAGACTTGTGGTTTCCAAGGCGGAGTCAGTGGGAGGGAGCGGGAGTTTGGGGTTAGTAGATGCAAACTGTTGCATTTGGAGTGGATAAGCAATGAGATCGTGCTGTATAGCACAGGAACCTATATCTGATCACTTGTGATGGAACATGATGGAGGATAATGTGAGAAAAAGAATGTATATGGATGAATGGCTAGGTCACTTTGCTGTGCAGCAGAAATTGACAGAACCTTGTAAATCAACTATAATAATTTTTTAAATATATAGATGAATTTGGAGCTTTACTGGATGTGACAATGAACCATAAAGGGCAGAAGAAACAATTTTGCAAGTGTGGAGAGCAGCCCAAAAGACGAGTGACGTACTTTGACAATTTGGAGAAGGAGGAGTTTGGTGAAGCCAGTGATTTTGTGGGTGGAAGTTACCGAGATGTGCTACTGCGTGTACATTTTCATAAAATGGTAGCCATTCCCCCTTCAGAGACTCATCAGAGCTTCTGGGCATTATAATAACTTTCGAACTCTGATCTGCACCTTTCACATAAATCTTTCACAAAAGATGGTAGATTCCTCTTTAAAAGTCGTCAGAAGCAGGCACTCCACAAGATCACTCAGAGATCTGCTCCGATGATTTACCCACTCTAACAAGAACTGATTTCTTATGTCTGACCAACATCTCTTGCTAATGAAGACCATGGTTCAGCCTTGCCAGGCCCCATGACACGGGCAGGTTCATTCTCTCTCACACTGCCCCGCCAGCCTATCTTTCCATCTATCTTAGTCCCTCCCTCTCTCTCCTCCTCCCTCTATGGATATGGAGAATAATTACTCAAAACATCCAGAGAAATCCCACTATGTATTTGAATGATTAAGTGACTCCTTGGCTTTCTCCTGTTTTAGCCAAATAAATATCAGACATTCTCCTTCCTCACCTGACATTCTAGATTTAGCTTTTGATCAGTAAAACATGAGATAGAACACTCAGAAATTTTAAAATAATGATTTCGAGTATGGGTAATTTTGTCAAATACTGTGAAGTAAGTAAGCAAGCTGTTATTCCATATATACATATGGACTTTATATGCAAAACAGCTGATGGGAATTCCCTACCTTCACTGGATTTAAAATGATAATTCTCTCTCTACCTTAATGAATGAGCTTGGAGAGCTTTTAGGTTTTTTTTTTCCTCTGAGCTTTAATTTAAATCGCCGCTTTTAAACCACTAGTTTAGATAGTTTATACAGAAGGAAAGGGGTATTTTGTGGGAATCTATTCCAATATATGATATATATAACAGTCAAAAGTCAAAAAAAACCCTTCTGAGACGGAAATCAGTATGACGTCTTTATAAAAGAGATTATTTGAAATCAGAATTGCGGAAGAGCAGGGTCTATTCAGCGGCCTCCATAAGAACAATGTAATCCCTTCCCCATATGTCGGATCAAAAATGAGGATGCAACTCACCAATGCTCTTGCTGTTCTCAATTCAAGAACCCATACAGCACAGATGCAACATACAACCTCATGTGTACTGGTTTTGTGTGTATTACTTCATCTATATTTACTTTTCATTTATACATATGAAAAGATACCTGCATTATAAAATGAATGTAATTTATGTATGTCTACATATATATCATTCCATGTGTGTGCGTATTTGGACATTTGTATGTATATACATATATATGTAATTTTTAAAAGTGCCCATGGTTTTTCCAGCTTTATGACTAAAATAGCTCCCCTTCACCTTTTTTTAGGCCTCCCAAGACATTTCCCCTGATTTTATCTATAAGTACATTCATTAAATATGAAGAGATGCTACAATTATGTAAACCAGAAGGACCACTGCCCAAGGTCTGTACTTGGTATCAAGCAGGAGGCCACTCAAGCGGCGTTACCATTTCAAAAGCCCTGGGATGATCCTCCTTACTCACAGTCTTGTTTTACTCTAACACCAAGATGCCTGAAATTTGCCATCACACAATATGCCCCTGGCCATCTTTCCCTTGGATTTTACCATTTCAGGGCATGACAGCTCAACCTCCAGCTTCAAGAGCCTGCGTCTTATTGAGATCTCTCCTTGACCATCTGAGCCTGTTGTACTACCTGTGTGTGGGGTAGGTGGAAAGTGAATGGGAACTATGACCCTGGGGACAGTCTCAACATGTCCGGAATGACAGAATTAGTGTGTAAATCCACCAGCTCCCCTTTTCCCTTGAAGGAAAGGGTGGGAGAACTGTGACATGTCTTCTAAACTCTTCCCTGAGTTTTGTCAGTGAACTTAAGGTCCAGCTGACCACAATGGCAACGTGCTTGCTAATGCCCTCTCTTTACTAGCAACTTTTTCTTCCCCCTTCCCCCCACTACACTTCTCCCAGTTCCCCTGGGATCACCTTACAAATAAGCTATTTTTACTTAAATAGTTGTCTCTGGGTCTATTTCGGGAGAACCCAAATGAAGAGACACAGTCACTCCTTTGTATAGCACCGATACCTCTAAGAAGCTTCTGTTAAAATGAGGAATCTTAGACTTAGGGGGAAGAGAGTAGAAGGAATTAAGATGACAGAATCTCCTTGCTCTGACATCAAACAAAAAGTATGCAAAGTAGTGAAAAATCAGTAAGATGTTCACCAGCAATAGACAAAGAAAATGGTAGAACCTCAAGCCATAAGTTTCAAAAAACGTCGGGTGGTCAAGAAGAGGAAAATTATTTTGATGAGTCTCAAAGCTGCCTTACCCTCAACCCTAGAATGGGTTGAAAGAAACAGAGAAAATAGTTAGAATTTTCCCTGAATACCTTACAATATGAAGACAGATGAAACAAAGGCTTGCAAAGGTATCTTGAGTTGAGTCAGGAAAGTAATTTTTTCTTCTCCTTTTATTGAGACTGAATTGACAGCACTGTATAAGTTAACGGTGTAGGGCATGCTGGTTTGACCAAATTACATCATGAAATGATTATAACAATAAGTTTAGTGAACTTCCTTTATCTCATATAGAGATCTTTTGGGTGGTAAAAATTAGTAAACTTTACTGAAACTTCAAAATAGAAGGAATAGGAAAAAATGTTTCCCTTGTGGTGAGCATCTTAGGACTTACTCTCTTAACAGGTTTTTGTTTTTTGTTTGCTTGCTTTTGTTTTTTGCTTTTTAGGTCTGCACCTACCACATATAGAGGTTCCCAGGCTAGAGGTGAAATCAGAGCTGCAGCTGCCTACCTACGCCACAGCCACAAGGGATCTGAGGCATGCCTGTGACCTACACCACAGCTCCTGGCAATGCTGGATCCTTAACCCACTGAGCAAGGCCAGGGATAAAACCTGTACCCTCATGGGTACTAGTTGGGTTCATAACCTGCTGAGCCACAGTGGGAACTCCCAGAGCAAGAAAGGCCCTCTTCCCCCTAGGCATTTGTCAATGAGAATATCTGTCAAATCTGCAAACATCTTTTATACATAGCATATAGTGGGATAATTATATTTATCATGTTGTATATTACATTCCCATACTTATTCATAACTGGAAATTTGTACTTTTTGCCTTCCTTCATCCAATTTCTCCTTCCTTCACCCTCCCCCCCACCTCTAGTGACCACCAATCTAACCTCTATCTCTACGAGTTTGCTTGCTTTTTAAATATAATTGACATACAATACTTTGTTAGCTCTGGTGCACAGCATAGTGATACGGTATTTCTGCATGTTTCAGAATGATCACCACAAAAAGTCTAGTTACCATCTGTCACCATAGAAAGACATTACATAATTATTGACTATGTTCCCCACACTGTACATTTCATACCCATGACTCACTTATTTTGTGACTGGAAGTTTGCACCTCTTAATCTCCTTCACCTATTTCTCACTTCTTTCACACCTTCCCTCTGATAACTATCAGTGTGTTCTCTGTATCTGTGAGTCTATTAGGAAAGTCATTTCAAGAATAGACGCCTTCAATCTCAATACAGAAGCCTGCTACTAAAAGACCTCAGCGCCTTATTAGGGGCAAGAAAAACTCAAAAATTTGGAGGGTTTGGGGGCTCTAGGGCCATAAGATATATTCCCAACTAGGGGAAGTGAACCCTGATGAAGGACATTTAACAAAACTTGAGGAAAAGGAGAAGAGTCCTGGGTTCTCTGAGGCAAAGCTATCAGAACACTTCCTCCTTCAAAATGTGCATGATACAGAAAACAGGAAAGAACACTTTTAGCTGTTGCTGAGAGGAAAGACAGGTCTCAGATCAAGGAGGAAAGGCAGTCAAAAAGAATTTACCCACCATCTATCAGCACAAGGAGAAGATCTCCATAGGGCTTCACATACTCAGAACAAAACAAGTAGGAGAATGAAGGGCTGAGTAACATGAAGGGACTTCCACTTTCAAAAATGGCAAACTAATCCTTTTAGAAAAGACCATCTGCTGAAGACAACTTCATATGCTGGATAAAACTGTAAGGAAAACAAAAACAAAAAACACCTTAAAAGCACTGAGTGTTGAGAGATCAAGGAGCTGGTCAAACTAAAGAACTCTCCTGGAGCAAGAGAGGCCTCTTCCCCATAGGCATTTGTCAATGAGAATATCTGCCAAATCTGCAAATTTGAATTTTGGTTTTGACAGCCTTGCTGCGTGTGATGTGGGACAGATATCAGTATGCTCAGAGATCATATACGGTTATGAATCCAATAAGGGACTTCACTGCATTAAGCCAGGATCTTACAAGATTTCACTCTTTTCTTTTTATTTTTTTGGTTCACTTTTTGTTTTTTTTAGGGCCACACGTGTGGCATATGGAAGTTACCAGGCTAGGGATTGAATCAGAGCTACATCTGCTGGCCTATGCCACAGCCATGGCAACGCAGGATCCAAGCTGCATCTGCAACGTACACCACAGCTCACGGCAACACCAGATACTTAACCCACTGAGCAAGGCCAGGGATCGAACCCACACCCTCATGGTTACTATGTGAGTTCATTACCGCTGAACCACAATGGGAACTCCAGAATTCACATTAATGATGAGAAAAAGAACAGTAAACAGGAAACAAGACATGCAACTGAGAGGTGGAACATCCATCTGGAAGAAACTACAACCCAAGGAAAAACAAAATTTCTTTTTGAGTAATTCATGTGTTATAGAAAAGTTCAATATGGTGCAAATTTACTAAAATAGTTGCTAACTGGTAAGCTATTAAAATAACATAATGATGTAAAAAAAGACTATGGAGACTTAGGAGACAAACTGTAGATAAAAATATCATTATATAATTAATAAACAAATGTAGAATAGAATAAGCATGACTAAAAATAGAATTAGTGTCATAGGGGAAAGACTGGAGATAATCTCAGTAAATGAAAAGGAAAAGAAGAAAAATCGGGAAGATAATAGAAAAAGAATAATCAGTGTCCTTGAAGTAGAAAACACAATAGATGCAGATAAAATCATATATAAGGGGGAAAAGTGTCTTAAAAGAAAAAGAAGAAATTGCTTTATCAAGCTAAGGGTACAGCATATTCTAGGAAAATCTGATACAGAGTAGTTGACACTGAGAATACCCTGCTTTAGTTACTGAGTTTAAAGGGTAAAGAAAAACGTCTTTAGTTATTTAGGTAGAAGAATCAAGTGCTGTATAAACAGAAGAATTAGATGAGCCTCGGAATTCTCCATAGGATTTAACCCCAGAAGACAAGGAAGCAAAACTGACAAACTCTAAAAAGAAAGTATTCTTTATAGAATATCATATCCTGTCAAGCTGATGTTCAGATATAATCACAACACTGAGATATTCTCAAATATGAAGGAACTCAATATGGAATCCATGAGCCCACATACCAAAGAAACAAAAAATGACTGACAGCTTTATAATTAAAGCAAAGTACTTACTGCCAAGAGACAATGGAGAAAAGTCTACTAAGTTCTGAGGGAAGCAAAGTATAATCTGAAATTTTCATAGCCAGCTGGAATGTCCTTTGGGTTATTCATTTATCTTTCTTCATTCTTACTTTATGTTCTATGCCTTTATAGTGCACTTTGAGTATAAAGACCACAGACATTCTCAAGCATGCAAGAACTTAGAATATGGTATCTAAATATCTTCTAGAAGTCTACTTAAAAATAACATTTATCCAACTAAAAGAGAAATAATACAAAAACACAAGAATGGAGAACATGGACCTAAAAACTTGAGTTGAGCACTGAACCAGTATTTAAATATGGAAATATGCAAACATGACAAAATTAATGTGGTGTTTACAGTTCAGAACAAGTTGACAAATTTTAAAAAAATGACAGGGTAAGTCAATAGTCGATTAAAAACAGGTAGCAGAGAAAGAATATTGGGTGGCTGTGTGCTAATTCTCTTAAGCAGAGAGTCAACCAATGCTATACAATATTGAAACATGAAGTTAAACAAGAAAGGATCTAGACAAAGATTTTGTGTAATCTTTTTTTCTTAATCATAGGTCGTTTCGTAGAACTACATAGCGTAGAACTACACGCTAATGAAAAATATTCTTTTCCAAAGAACCAGAAATCCCTTGTTTCATTCTTACAATTTCTTTTGTTAAATTCCATATAACAAAACCTAGTACCATTACATTTTTCTACTTGTTATAATGCCATACATAATCCCTTTTTTTTAAATTCAGTTTTTCTGCCTTTCATTCTCTGTCTCTATCTCTTTCACTCTTTTCCCTTTTCTTTTATATATATGTGGTAAACAAACGCTGGGCAAAATGTTCCTCAAATCTGAAAGACCTAAAATTTTTGAGTTGTCAAATTTCTAGTGAAATTGTGCTTTGCCATTTTTAATTGTATAAAGCAACGTATAATTTTTATAAAAGCACCAGTCGTTACTCTATAAAAGAAAAATATCGGCATCTAACATCTTGTTATGAATGTATTTATGATTTTCTACATGGTAGAAAAGGAAAGCAGAAGCTGGAAGATACTCAGAGCCCAGATTGAAAACTAAGACTATAAAGGGGAAAAAAATTATAATAGAAGCATCACATCATCTTTGTTTTTTTTTCATATTTTTGTCTATGGTTTCAAATTCAAGTAACCATCATTTGAACTTTACTGCATTGTTTATTTTCCTAGTTGATTTAGAAGATTTAGCTTCTTAGGAAGCAGATGCCCCTTTTCTTTTTAATGGTACCAGGTTCCTAATTCTGCCTCTCTCAGATATTTTAATCCTCAAGGTTTTCTGAGTATGTCAAAGAAGGAATCAGCAGTGCCTGCACACATTTGTAGATTAACGGCTTTTGCCATTAGCAAATTGGAAATTCCTTCCCTCGTGCCTCTTAGAGTGGGAGTCTTTTTCTCTTAATGGTAATATGATGTCCGTTTCTGCATCTTCCTTATTAATGCCATCTCTAAAGCATTTCTCTTTTTCTTGACTGCTTCAGCCTTCTGTTGGGTTTCAAGAGTATTAAATGAAATTTAATACTTATCTGAGGCAACCAAGCAAAGATTCTACTTTGAACTAATGGGAACACGGATCCTCAATAACAGAAGACATACCCTGGTAGGGAACAATACATGTGTTGTGTATGTTTCCTGTTCCATGAAGTCATGGAGTTCTCATGAGCTCACAGAGTAGAGACCTGAGCAAGGATGTTGCCACAGTGAGTCAGATGAGACCGGAGAGAGTTGGCAGCTTCCGACTCAGGGGTCTGCATGGGATCCTCCAGATTACAACCCAAATTAACTTTCTAGATCCAAAAGGGATACATTAGACCTTGATAAGTGGAAGGAGGCAGACCAGATCCATCACAAAACACCTTAGACGAAAGAACGGCGAGGACTTGAGGATCCCTCTTAATGAAATTCCTTTAGACTCCTTGTTACTTGAGTTCAGTTAGCAGTTGCACCGAGCAATCAAAAGTTCTACCACCCCCCAGTATTTTTGTGAAATCTGTGGGTTCTCTTGAGTCCAGCATTAAATATTCCGGTAATAATGAGCAGTATCCCTGTTTCTAATTACAAAATGAATATGTAGAAGTGTTCTTACTCAAGGAAACATCAGTATTTTTATTGCTAAAGTACAATTGATGCAGATGACAGAATGAACCACGTGCAGTTCGGATGTTTAAAGTATTTTCTAGATTATTATTACTCTTAGGGTAAAATATTGAGTCCCTCAGTATGTCTCTGTCAACTAAAAAATGATCCCAGATAGAAAATCCATTGTTTTTGGCCATAGAAGTAATTTTTAAGAAAATACACACACACACACACACACACACACACACCCCCAGACACATGTACATATATATAGATATCAATATATAAGTATATTATATAGATTATAGCATATATTCTATATTACAAATATCAATTAAATGCCAATATATTTGTATGTCATATGGAAGGACATTTTGATCATATTTGAGGAGAGGACTCTTTCATGTGACAAACCCAACATCTTCATTTTAAAAGCTCAACTCTGCTTGAAAAAATATCAAAGCTTGCATTTAAGCTGCCATGGGGCAAACAGAGTTGTGTACAATTCAGAATCATTTGGAGAGATAGGGGATGCACACAGGGTATTTAACTTTCGAAACACAGTGAGGAGAATGAGCCCCACGCTGCACAAAGAGCTCAGAGTTTCTGGAATAAACACATGGGCAGCAGGGTTGGTACAAGAGGTAGAGAAAGGAAACTCCAAGATTACAAAATTCAGTCACATTTCAAAATTTTCTGCTACAATAATTCACTTTATGCAGAATTAATGTGGCTGATTGAACGTTTGTGCTGTAATTTACTTATAATTAACATTTTATGGTGAACAGATTTCACCATCTCCTTCATGCTGTGAACTCTAAGCCATAGGTCAAAAATAGAGATGAAACAGATAAGCACAAAATATTCTCACTGAAATATTAATGAGATTTTAATTTACTGCTTTAAAAACACATCTTTCATCAACGTCTGTATATAAAAGTCACTATTTTATTTCAATTTCTTAATCACATTAAAAATATAATGAACTCTTCGAGCTGGCAGAAAGGCACTTAAGAATATAATGCATGCAGGCAATCCTAGGTAGGTAAAACCTTTTCCCAACTTCTTTAGGCACTAGAAATATTGTCACATGAAGAGGAAGCAGCTGAAGCCAACAGAGCCAAGAACTTCCCAGTTAACCAAGCATGAGCCCTAAATGCAATGGAGCAGAGATGGAACATTCCCACTGGACTCTCACCAAATTCTGACCCACAGAATCTGTGAGCATAATAAAATCTGTGCTGTTTCACACTGTTCCATATTGGGGGGGTGGTGGTGGTAAGACAGCAAGAGATAAACAGAACACCCTAAGATGCTTTAATAATGCTGGCTCGCCTCTGCCGCCATCTCAGATCCCTGTAACTTTTCTTCTAGAGAGAAAAGTCCAGACAGAACTTTCTTCAACCAGAAACTATTTTGCAGATGATAGGAAGATGGCAGGATCTTTGAAGCAGCCTCCGCAGACTTAATAAGACTAGTATCAGAACACGCTAACAACCCAAACGAAACAAACACACAAAAAATCTCATGAGGATTTCATAAGTGTTCCTGGAATCCCCAAACACGGTACTGGGACCATTTCACCTACTAAATTCTACCAAATTAGACCTACCATTTCTCCAGAAATTTTACTCACTTTAGTGAGCAAATACTGAGGCTCTTTCGCCTTTTACTCTCATGACCAAATCTCTCCAAAGAGCTGTTGCTACATGTCTCAATTTCTCCGCCTTCTCCTCACTCATCAACCCATCAAAGCCTTCACAATGACTGCTTCCTTCTCCAGATTAGAAGGTCACCCCCTTAAGAGGGGGCACGTAGCGAAGGAAAAGGAGTGGGAGGTGACTACGCACACTTGGAAGAAAGATACATCTTGAGCATCAGGAACAGTCTATCCTTTGACCCATACATCGTCTACGTTATGCAAATACTCAAGACTTTCCATCACTTAGGATAATGGTATTGGGAGATTTAGGTTATTAGCAAATAAGCAACTTAAAAAAAAAACTGCTATAGAAAATGAACCTGGGCCTCAATTTATCTTTGCCACGGTCAGACCAAACAAGGGAGAATTAGACTCTTAATGCCAAGAACACCCAAATTTCTTAAAAACGATTTACAAATGGAAGCCTATCGTTATAAATTCCAACGTCACTGTCTTGTTTTAACAATTATGGCACTGTTTGGTGGCCATTGCAGATGGAGTGGCTCATAAAATTAAATCATGAGCTCTCAATAGGAGCCAAGATTTACACAATCCTGGTTTTCCTATCACCTCACATTCGCTTTTGGAACAAATTCATTTAGTGCATGAAAACAGTACCTCTGACCTGAGAGGTCCCAGCACTTCTGAGGAACTTTACATTTCTATTCTTAGAGGAGAAACTCTTGAGAGAATGGAGAAGATAACTCACCCAATCCATTCACATTATCATAGGGACATGCAAACTAAGGCATGGAAAATGCAGACCCAGAATATACTGAAATGTGCATAAATGGAACACACATGATGGTTCTACCCAGTCATTTTTCCCCCTCCACGTTTGCCTCTGTTGCCTTGTTCTCAACAAACATCCCGTGGAAAGAAAGGTGACACTGAAGAGAGACCTAGGACATCTATGAGGAAGCCAGTAAAACCTCACAATTCAATAAAGACATTTCATTCCCTTTACGTTCTAACAAGCTCCAACCCATTCAAAGCACTTATTAGAATTTCAAATGAAAAGCTGAATACTATGAGCATTGTAAATCAGCTACAAACAGCTTTTAAAACTGTGTCAGGAGAAAATACACATGTAATTTTCTTCTTTTTTTAATATTGCCTTTTTTTTTTTTTTTGCCCTCAAAGGTTTGTTTGTTAAGAAGCAGGTACCAATTTATTTTTACAGAGGGAATCTGTTAGATGTGCGGAGGAGTGAGGGGGATAGAGAAATCCTTTAACCTGCGTTGGGAGGCCTCCCAGTATTACTTCCACTTGTGGAACATGTGCTACCACCCAAAGTGGTGGGTGTTCCTCCACAAACCACACGGCATTGGTGATTATTTTCTTATTTGGGAGTCTTAGAAGCTGAAGCAGAAAAAAGTATCACTTACCTGGGAAAAATTGCTAGTCAGACTTCTCCAGACCAGGAAACCACGATGGCTGTCCTCGAACAGTCCAGGAAAGACCAGGATGCTGGAGGGGAGCTCTGGCTCTAACGCGGGAAGGGAGGCGGGGTTCTTCTCAGGAGTCAGGACCTTTCACCTCCTCTGCAGGGATGGCCTGCAGCCTTCCGTAAATTCATTTCCCTGAGAATCTGACAGGCTCATGAGACAGGAATACTTTATAATTGCTCCTTGCTTCCCTTTTCAAGTCCCTGGCAAGAAAAGAAAAGAAAAAGTACTTTCTCAATTTGTTGACTTCTTAAACTGGGATTGATGAACTGAAATTCATTTCTTCTTTCCCTCCCTCCCTCTCTCCCTCCTGCCTTCCTTATTTTCTTTAGCATAGAAACCCCAAGTGGTTACAATTCACCTTTCATACTTCACAGAGCAAAAACGTAAAGACAAGCCAAAGTATTGCAGGGACCACATCCTCCACAAAACATCTACAACCAGTGACTCTCTTTGGCAAATGTTACTCTCCTGATGCAAAACCCTAGCTAAAGACCGTGAACATGCAGGGATAATACGTTCTCCTAGAAAAGACCATAGCCAGCTCTAGGAGAAATCAGGTACCACTCCAAAGTTATAAGCTCTCATCTCTTCTGGTCTGATTCTAAAAATACCTTCCTTGGAGTTCCCTTCGTGGCTCAGTGGTTAACGAATCCGACTAAGAACCATGAGGTTGCGGGTTCGATCCCTGGCCTTGCTCAGTGGGTTAAGGATCCGGCGTTGCCGTGAGCTGTGGTGTAGGTTGCAGATGTGGCTCGGATCTCGCGTTGCTGTGGCTGTGGTGAAGGCCGGCAGCTACAGCTCCCGTTAGACCCCTAGCCTGGGAACCTCCATATGCCGCGGGTGCAGCTCTAGATAAAGGCAAAAAAAAAAGACCAAAAAAAAAAAAATACCTTCCTCGACATCAAAATGAAAATTACAACCTTGAAATGAATGAAGAGCTGCTCCAAGGCCTAGAGAATGGGATCCAGATGTCATTTTTACCTCCTATCTGGACAGAAAGATTGAATCAAGCTGCATTTGATAATCTATTTATTTAACAAAGAATTACTAAGTATCAACTACTGAAAACCATATGCATACACTTTAGGTACTGATAATTCTCTGTGTATGTCCCCTTTAAATTATCTAATTATCTTCCGGCAAAAGCAGCTGAATGGTCAGAATGGCAAGTGAAAGATCCTGGGCTCTAGGATCGGCCAGACTAGATATGACATTCAAGAGAAAGGACATCTACTAATGCCTTCAGGTTAGAAATGGAGGGGGACCACCACATACAGAGGGCGGCTGAAACCTGTGTTTCTGAGTAGACTGGGAGACTCACTCCTCACCATTTCCCGCGCCACACCCCCTTAGCCAATATTGTTCTCTCCCAACTTTGAAGAATTTTTAAAAGGAGGAAACCAACAGTTTTCTTCCATGGGGTAGCATCTGCCTGGAAACCAGCCTGGGAGGTCAAGAGGTAATGACAGAGACCCCAGTGGAAGTGGAAATCCTGGGTACCAGCTATGGAGACAATGAGGCCTGGCCTTTCCTTTCAGGGCATGTTTCTGCCACCAGTGGCAGCCTTGAAGCACCTGGCTTTGATTGCATTGTGGGAGCTGGAACGTTTCGTTCCATGCGGATCTGCTTCTTATTAGCAGCATGACTTTGGGCAAACTACTTGACCTTTCTGAACCTCACTCAGTCACCCATAAAATGAGAGAGTAATCTGTGCTTCACGGTGATGCCTAAATGAGATAACCCACAGAAAGTTCTGGAACACAGCCTAGCTCAGGAGCACATGAGTCTGGCTGTGGTATCCTTCTACCCCAGCTCCTCCTGGGTAGATGGTGACACTAGCTAAAGGGGGTACTTCAACTCAGTACTCTTCAGTGAAGGCTCTTCAGTGACTTACCGTGGGCTGGTTTCACAACTGCTGCCCACAACAGTTACTTAATCTGGTAATGACTTTTGGTTTTCATTTTTCTGTCCCCTCTTTGATCAACTAAAAAAAAAAAAAAATCTATCCTTAAAGAAATCTCTGTTCCTTCCTCTTTCCAGCCTCCTGTTCTTCCTTATGATTCCCCTTGTTTAAATTTTTAAAAATTTTTATTAAAATATAGTTTATTTACAATGTGCCAATTCCTGTACAGCAAACTGACAGTCATACACATATATATTCTTTTTTTAACACGTTATATTCTGGGAGTTCCTGTCGTGGCTCAGTGGTAATGAACCCAACTAGTATACCTGAGGATGCAGGTTCAACCTCCGGCTTCACTCAGTGGGTTAAGGATCCGGCACTGCTGTGAACTCCAGTATAGGTCACAGAATCAGCTTGAATCTGGTGTTGCTGTGGCTGTGGTGTAGGCCAGCAGCTAAAGCTCTGATCCGACCCCTAGCCTGGGAACTTTCATACACCATGGATGCAGCCCAAATGAATAAATAAATACTATTTTCTATCATGGTCTATGCCAGGAGATCGGACATAGTTACGGAAAACAATACAGAGGTTCCTCAGAAACCTAAAAGTAGAATTACCATATGATCTAGCAATCCCACTTCGGGGCATTTAGCTGGAAGAAACTTTCATTCAAAAAGATACACGCAACATTATATTCATTGCAGCACTATTCACAATAACCAAGACATGGAAACAGCCTAAGTGTCCACAGACGGAGGAATGGATTAAGAAGATGTGGTGTATATATCCAGTGGAATACTACTCAGCCATAAAAAGAATGAAAAAATGACATTTGTAGCAATATAAGTACAACTAGAGATTCTCATACTAAGTGAAGTAAGTCAGAAAAAGAAAGACAAATACCATATAATGTCACTTATATGTGGAATCAAAGATATGACACAAATGAATCTATCCCCTTTTTTATTTTTTTTTCTTCCTTTTAGCTAGACATGCTCAGCGCCTCAGTGATTACATGCTGCCTAAGATATGCAAGTAGAATTCTTACACCTGAACTTGGAGCTCCTCTGATTCTCTTGGTTTTTTCCCTTATGTTTATCACCTTCCTCTCTCTTCTTCACATCACCTCCTCCTGCTCCTCAGTCCTAATCTTTATCTAATTTTTTTAGTGATTTTGCATGATATTTTTTCATCTTGGTAAAAGCATTTTAACATGATTTCCAGCTGCCTACTCTGCAAAAATCTCTCTTTGCCCTGCTTTAAATAATTAATGTACCAACATAACTGAAACATGTCAATAAGGCTTCATATTATTAGCGCCTGGAATCTGCCTACAATGACAGGGAGAATAGATATCCCAATCTTTAGTGTCCCAACTGATTCACCTAAGAAGCTCATTTACCTTATTCCAGAACTAATCAAACTCATCCATCTGCTCCGGTAGTACTTCTGCTCTTTCTATCACACTTATTTACCTGTTGATAGATATCAGTAAGATAGGAGAAGATAAGAGACACAAATTTGAGATATCTGAGTAATTCCTCCAAGCCATACCACAGAAAGCAAACACAAAAAGTTCACTTTATTTCTAATGTGGAAAATTTGGAGTCGCTGGACATAATGAGCTCCTGGTTGTTTTATTTATTTTTTTAATAAACTTTTTTTTTGGAAAGAATTGTCAATTGATGTGCATTTGAGGAAATAATACAGAGAGATCCCATGTACCCTTTACCCAGTTTCCTCCAATGACAGACATCTTCCAGAACATGAGTACACTATCACAACTAGGCTCTGACATCAAAAGATTCAGGAAACAGAACACTTGCAACCCCACAGGGATCTCTCCTATTGCCCTTTTAGAGACATACTCACTTCCTTCCAGTCCCCACTCTCTCCTTAATCTTTGGCAAACACGAATCTGTTATCTATTTCTCTATTTTTTTTCTCAATTTGAGAATGGTGAATTTTAAGTGAAATCATATAATATGCAACATTTTGGGATTGGCTTTTTCTACTGGGCATCATTCTCCGGCAATCTACTCAGGTCATTGCGTATATCAATGGTTTGTTTCTTTTTGTTGCTGTATAATATTCCACACTACAGATGAACTACTGTCATTTAACCATTCACCCACTGGAGGACATCTAGATTGTTTCCAGTTTTGTATTGTTACAAATAAAGCTGTTATAAACATTCAGGTGCAGGGTTTTGTGTGACATTTCATTTTCTGATATAAATGCCAGGAGTACAATTGTTGGGTTATATAACGATATGTTTAGTTTTGAAGTTTTTAACAAACTCCCGAACTGTTTCCTAGAGTATATTTATCATTTTACATTCCTGCCAGCAAGGTAGGAGTAATTTGATTTCTCTGCACCCTTGCCAGCATTTGGTGTTGTCATTACTTTTCATTTTAAAAAGTAATGTAAGTGTGTAATCTTATCTCATTGTGGTTTTAATTTATATTTCCCAAATAGCTCATGATAAACATCTTTCCAAGTGCTTATTTTCCACTTGCATATCATCTTTAGTGAAATGTTTCTTCACATCTTCTGCCCATTTTCTAATTGGATTGTGTGCTTTTTTACTACTGAGTTTTAAGAGTTCTTAACATGGCTTAGAAACTAATCCTTTGTAGGACACATGGTTTACAAATATTTCCCCCCAGTCTGCAGCTTTTCTTTTTCATTGTCCTAAAAAGACCTTTCACAGAGCAAAAGTTTTCAATTTTGTTGAATCAATTTGTTAAGTTTTCCTTAAATAGATTGGACTTTTGGTGTCAAGTCTAGGAAATCTTTGCCTAGACCCAGATCCTAAAGACTCTTTGATTTTTTTTTCAAAAAAATTTGTATCATTCTTTGATTTACATTAGCTCTGAGATCCACTTTGAATATATTTTTGTCTACAGTGTGAATTTGGGTTGAGGTTCATTTTTGTTTGCCCACAGGTATCCAACTGCACCAGCAACACCTGCTGGAAGGCTATCTTTCCTTCACTGAATTGCTTTTATATCTTTGTCAAAAATCATTTGGACATATTTGTGTGGGTCTATTTCTGGGTTCTCTATTTTCTCCATTGATCTGTGTGACAACACCATATTGATTACTGTGGCCATACAAGAAGTCTTTAAATCGGGTAGATTGATTTCTTCCCATTTCACTCTTCTTTTCTAAAACACTTTTAGCAATTCTAGTTCCTTTGACTTTTTACACATATTCTTGAATAATCTTGCCTAGATTTACACAAAGAAAATCTTGCTGGGATTTTGATAGGAATTTCGTTGAGCTTATATATCCCGTCAAGGAAAATTGATAATTTTACTATGCTGAGTGTTCCAAACCATGAGTACAGTATTTTTTCTCTCCATTTATTTCGATCTTTGATTTCTCTCCTCAACATTCTGCACTTCTAAATTTACAAATCCTACCCATTCTGTTAGATTTACTACCAAGGTTTCATTTTTAAGCTACTATAAATGACACTGTATTCTTTTTTTTTTTTTTTGTCTTTTTGTCTTTTATGTAGAGCCGCACCTGTGGCATATGGAGGTTCCCAGGCTAGGGGTCTAACAGGAGCTGTAGCTGCCGGCCTTCACCACAGCCACAGCAACGTGGGATCCAAGCCGCATCTGCAACCTTCACCACAGCTCACGGCAACGCCGGATCCTTAACCCACTGAGCAAGGCCAGGGATCGAACCCGCAACCTCATGGTTCTTAGTCAGATTCGTTAACCACTGAGGCACGAAGGGAACTCCCGACACTGTATTCATTTTTATTTTCCCTGTGTTTAAGACTAGTATATAAAGATACAGTTGGCTTTTATATGTTTATTTTGTGCTCTGTGATTTTGCTGAACTTATCCATTCTAGGAACATTTCTTTGTGTGTTTATTTACTGTAGAGTCCTTGGACTTTTCTATGTTGACAACCATGTCTTTTGTGAATTAAGAAAATTTTCTTTCTTCTTTTCCAGTCTGTGAGCTTATATTTCCTTTTTTGGTGTTATTCCGCTGAGCAGAACTTCCAGCAAAACACAGAATAAGAGTGGTGAGAGTGGGCATCCTTGTATTCTTCCTCATCTTCAGGGGAGAGCATTAGGTTGCTCATCCTTAAGTATAATATCAGCTGTAGAGTTTTTGTTGTTTTTGTATATGCTTTTTATAAAGCTGAATAAGTTTCTCTCTATTCCTATTTTTGAGATTTTTAAAATCATGAGTGGGTATTAAATTTTGAAAAATTTTTTCTGCACTGATAGATAGGATCATGTGATTCCTCTTCTTTAATCTGTTGACATGGTGGAATATATGATTTGATTTTGGAAAATTTAACCATCTTTGCATTCCTGGAATAAACCCTGCTAGGTCATGGTATAAAATCCTTTTTATGTACTACTAAATTCTATTTGCTAACAATTTTTTTAAAGATTTTTGCATCTATGTTCATGAGGGATATTGGTCTGCAGTTCTGCTTTTTTTGCACTATCTTAATCTGGTCTTAGGCGTGGGGTAACACTAACTTCATAAAACGAATTGGGAACTATTTTCTCCTCTCTGGATGAAACTGTGTAGAATTGGTGTCAATAATTTAAATATTTGGTAGAATTCTCCAATGAAATAGTCCAGCATCTTTTTTTCTCTCCAACTCTCCTCCATCATCTTACTTTCTCAACTTCTCTCTCAATTGCGCAAGGTCCGATGTCTATAATAAATTCCTTATTCCATAATACTCATAGTATCTGCCTCTATGATGAAGTCCCAACTCATATCTCAAGCCATTTGCTATTAAACTGAAATAATAAGCACAGTTCATATTGACTGAGCACTTTAAACATGTTAAGCATCTACCATACACTTTACAGTTGTTATACAATATAAACAACCCCATGAGGAAGGTTATACCATCATAATTTTACAGAAAAGGAAATGAAAGTACAGAGAAGTTAAGTAAGCTGTAAACAACACAGAGTAAGGATCAGAGGCAGGACGGAAATCAAACTCTCAGCCATGACGCTCTCCTGAACTTCTTTCTCTTTCTTGGCATCTCATTTCTCTTCCAGGAGACCAGGCGTATGTTGCTGACAGAAAACATCTATTTGAGTCTGAGTTACAGCCATCACATCCAGTAGAATCTGTGCATTTCTCTTTATACCCACATCTTTCCCTTTTTCTCCTTTTCTCTGCCCATTGAAGATTTTTTTCCCCTGAACTTTTTCCTCTATCTAAATGCCCCCTTACTTCCCTATTGTCTTTTACATACTGGAAAAGCAGGCAACACTAACTGATGCATCCACTTCCAGGTCTGCTGGCCCCCACGTAAATAAAGCAGAGGCGGGAGAACAAGGACAAGTACTGGCTGGGGAGGCGGCAGGGCGGCTGGGGCAGTGTGCTTCACAGAAGGCATGTCCATTAGAGTAAGAACCAGTGAGGATATGCCAGGCCAGCAGCCATAAACGTGCTTAAAAACCAGCAGAAAATTGTGCACAGCTCCTCTGAGAAACTGCTTCTCTTGTTCCGGCTTTTTTTTTACCCCCTCACTTTGGGGTCAGTCCATTCATTTATTAAAATGTCTACCACGTCTTAAGAAACAGCACTAATGCATTAATATAAGCAACATTTCTGATGCAGAAATGAACATTTAAGCAGATGCAGCCCAGATCCATCTCATCCTGTGTGTGTGTGTGTGTGTGTGTGTGTGTGTGTGTGCATCTGTGTGTGTATTTTCTCTTTTCCCTGAGTGCCTTTGCTTGGTAAAAGCCATCAAATATCACTGGGAATTATTACCAGTTTTTTGAACAGCCCTGAAGAATTAAAGGGAGAGAGTAAGAGAAGGAATAAGGGAAGAGAGAGAAAAAGAGAGAAAGAGGGAGAGAGAGAGAGAGGTTAAGCTCAAAGGCATAGAAAGCAAAATGGACCAGATTATACAAAATTAAAAAGCAAATACAAGCAGACAATTTGTGCCGAGTGATTGCAAGCAATTACAGTCCGGCTTTTCTGGAGGGAAGATGGGGGAGGGGGTTATTTCAGCTTAAAAGGAGACTTTATTCATTCCTGATCAGCTTCTCCTACCATTCTCTCTTTTATTCTTGGATATCAATTTAAAAAAAAAAAATCAGCTTTCAGATGTTCCATGTCCACCCCTGCAAATCCACCCCTGGGCAGACAGTGAGAGTTTAAGCTTCCCATCGGTTCTTTCTATAGCCCTGAAAACCAATTTGTTCATAAAGAATAAAATAAGGGGGGCAAGGGGGAAAACACAACAAGAGCATGTGTTTCTTTTAGAGGAGAGCTTCAATTTTACTATAATTGTCTAAAGACAGAGCTGCTTTGATCTGAAGAATTATTATTGTGCCTCAAATGCCGGCTGCTAATGTCACAGCTGTGCTGGGACTTGGTCACGCCAAGGGGCTTGGGGACCAACTTAGTCCCTGACCTGCCTCTGGGTCCCTCTTTCCTTATCTTTCTTTTGTCCACAAGGGAAAGTTTGTTTCCTGGTATGTGCACGGCTCTGTGGGTTTTATCCAGGGACCTGGGGAGGTGGGAACCTAGCGGGGGTGACATAATGAGGAGCCGCTGAGGTTGGGCAGGAGGGGGCAGGCAGAGCTGGATGTAAACATGCCCAGGATGGCTGGCATGATCACTAGACCAGAGGACCCGGCTGCTCTTGGTCTCGCAGTGCAGGCAAGAGCAGCGCAGAAGAGGGCCCACTTGCCTTCTTGAAACCCAGAGAAAATGCGCTGCCTTTCCTGGATTTCAATTCCCTGGGTTCATGGTTATTTTCCCTCTCTCCAGCTTAGGCTGCACTGAAGCAAAGGGCAGCTCAAGAAGTAGAATCAAACAATTTTCTTTCAGAAGAAGATGGGAGGAAAAACTATATTTAGGGTCTGAGAGCTGAGCCATCTTCAGCTCGTGCTTTCCTTCCCAAAGCTGAAAGAAAGAACCAGAGGACCTGTTCTCCCAAATCTCTCCCCAGGCGGGCTGGGCAGGATGGGATGGGCCCTTGGCTGCTGGAATTGCCCTGTCTGCTACTCACTTTGCTATTGTCCGTCCCTGGCAAGGGCCTCTGAGGCGTCACTGGAGACTGGAATGCCAGAGGGGTCAAGTGTCCCTTCTCTGGCTTCCCACTGCCCACAGTACCACCGAGACTTCCTAGCCAGGCCCTCGAGGCTCTGCAGATAAGCCGCCCACAAACCTTCCTGCAGCCACCACCTTGCTCTGCCACCTCAAGTGATGGCACCTCACCGCTGTTTCAGATGCTCCGGAAAATTCTCGCCGCTGGGCCTTTGCTTATGCCTTTCCGCCTGCCTGGAATATGACCTCTCCCTTCTCTCTCCTTCCCCGAGTCCTCACCCCTTCCTGGCTCTACTTCAAGCCCAAAGTGCAGATGAGATAGATGGGTAAGAAAATTACCACCAATGGACCGAGAAACAATTTCAGGGACACAGCTACCAACCTGGGCTGCATTCTAGCCCAGGGGGCCCGTGACACTAAGGAGAGGACCGACTAGGAGGGACAGACCCAGCCCCCGGCCTCTAAGCCGGTGTTTCTCAGGCTTGTAGAACGCACAGAGCCTTTTCAAAGAAAATGCAGTAAAATGCAAGAATGTTTGTGAGCGCTTAGGTTCTGAAGATTCAGTTGGAAAAACACTGCCTTGAGAAACAAACAAAACCTCAGCAACGTGAAAATATAAACATCACTGTAGCTCTGCAAAGGAAGAGATGCAAATTCCCCACAAAAATCATACTTTCCAACCGAGTTTCCGTGACACAAAAACTGCTTCTAGAAGACTTTTATTAGCTATGCAACTGTGGGCCACTTACTTCTCCGAGCCTTGGTTTCCTCGTCCACAAAAGGAAGAGAATTAAGAGTACCTACCTCGAAGTGTTACTACAGGATAAAAATGAGGTAACGAACACGGCAAAGCGCTTACATAATCTCTGGCACTTGGTCCATTCTCGACCAGCAGCAGCTGATATCAAACAGATCCTGTTTGGTTCTAGAAAATTCAAGGGCTTGATCCTGAGATCCTCACTCTTTCTTCAGCTCCAGGAGGTCTGACATCCTGGGGCTTCCAGGGAGTGGGAGCAAGGGTTCTTAGGCTATCGAGGCTTTGAGGAAGGCTGAATTGCAGCCCCAGGAAGCACAAGAAAGGAGGCACAGAGCAAAACCTGAGGTTTGAGTAAAGGGAGGGGGGCGAACACCTGGAGAGATGCCCTAAGAATGGGGCAAAGGGAGGCAGTCTTCACTGCAGAGCTGGGGGAAGATCTAATTCAAGAGAAGAATGGAAAAGATGCTGGCTAAAGAGAAATGATCGCTACACCTCAGTGAGGCATGAGGTAAAAAGCAGGAGTCAGGCAAGGAGGGAGAGAGCCTAGAGAGCTCAAGGAAATCTAGTGAACCATCTGGGGCAACGTTGAGAATAGAGTAAGGAGGCAATACCTCTCTAGAAGGATGACACAGCTCGGTCCAACCTCCCTATCGACTCCCATTAACTGCCCAGTAACTTTGGCGCTAGAAGAGGAAAGAAGAAGCCTATGCAGATTTGCACATCATAAATGGTGGCCCTGAACCTCCTGCTCTCCTTCCTCGCAGGGAAAGGGGCTTGAATGGAAACAGAAGAAGTTGTAAAAATGAATAGAATTTTGGTAGCAGGGAAGTATTCAAGAAGGGTACCAATGCCTGCACTTAAGTTTGAAATCAAGTTTTTTTTTTAAAAAAAGGATAGGCTGATGGATGAGCAGAGGGAAGAAGAGATGGGCAGACTGTGATAAAGCAGATAGGTTCCAACATTAACAGCTGAATGTAGATGGTAAATGTTTGGGTGTTTGCTGCAATAATTTTTCCAGTTTTCCATGTCTTAGCAAATTTTCTTTTTTCTTTCTTTCTTCCTTTACTTTCCTTCCTTCCTTCCTTCCTGTCTGCCTTTCTGTCTTTTGTCTTTTTAGGGCTGCACCCATGGCATATGGAAGATCCCAGGCTAGGCGTTGAACTGGAGCTGTAGCTGCTGGCCTATGCCACAGCTCATGGCAATGCCGGATCCTTAACTCACTGAGAGAGGCCAGGGATCAAGCCCACATCCTCAAGGATACTAGTTGGATTCATTACCCCCTGACCCACAATGGGAACTCCAATTTTAAAGCAAATTTTCACAATAAAAATTAGAAAAAAACTAGGCAACACAGTCCAAAATAATCAACCCATACCTTGATGGCCCCAAGACAAGTTGTTCCTAAAGAGAAGCTGGCAAATTGGTGAGAGGGTAGATTTTCTTCAAATCTCCTCCCTTGCCTTTGAGCCCCTGGTGCTGTCCACAGACCTCTCCCAATACTGGATAACCTGCTAAGAATGTTGCTTTTCCAGATTTAAGCTATGAGCCCACCTTATATCACCAATCTTTCCTGATGAGTGATAAAAGCTGATAAAGAAATAAATTTTCAGAAGTTGAATCTGGTCAATGGAGAAGAAGCTTTAGATGATACATGAGTTGGGATTAGGGTTGGTTGCAAGCATCAGGTCAAAATAATTCAGTTAAACAAGATGGAAGTTCATTTCATGCTCACATAAACGAAGTCCAAATGGAACGTGCCCAAGACTCTGTACCTCAAGCATCTCAAAAACCCTGGTCCCTTCCAGCTCAACTGCTCTACCATCCCTCAGTGATGGTTCTCCTCCTCATGGCCCTAGATGGCTGCACTCAAGCACCAGATGGAGCAAGGGATAAAGAAGAAGGGACACAACAAGCTGTACCTTAAGGGAGGTTCCTGGAAATTGACATGCAAGCGTAGTCACAAGTTCATATTTAGCTTCAAGGGAGACTGGGAAACATAGTCCTCACACTTAGCAACTTGGCACAGAAATCACTTTACTATGAAAGAGACGAGAAAGGATGTGCGGGGACCATTAAGAGCCTCTCTCAAAGGTGGAGAGAATGTCCCATCAGAAATCCATAGTTTCTGACTTACTCTGCTTTCCCGTAGGATAGCTCTGACCTTACCCACTGATCTCCATAATCATGGCCTCCTTTCTGCCCTGATCACGTAATGAAGAAGAGAAGGAAATAAGAAACTATGTGATACACGCTTTAGAATTTAATAAACATAGTGTAAGGTAGGTATTAGCATCATCAGGTTAGAGATAAGAAATCGAAAGGCCAGTGGGGTTCCTGTCTTTAGATGTGGCTGTTAAAGCGCCTGAGGATTTAGAGCAAGGCTCCTCAGTCTCTCTCAACCTCCAACAGACAACCAGAAACTTGAAAAGCACAGAGGCTGCCTGAGAGCAGAGACACCTTAAACAGGTGGTCTTGCCTGCCAGGGAAAAGAATCAAAGGCTGGTCAGGAGGCAGCAGGAAAATGTTGGACTGAGAAAGGCCAGCCCAGGATCCTTGAGAGGTTGGGGGCTCTAGAAGGATGGGTGTGGGTGCGCATGGAGGGGAGGGAAAGGGGATGGCAAAAGGAGGTGGCCAGGCTGATGTAGATCGCCTGTATGCACAGGGCAGTCCTGAATCTACTCCAAGGAACAGAACATGAGTTCTCAAAGTTCTCGAAGGATTTTAAGTTCATCAGGTGTCAGTCTTCTTGATCAGAAGTTCTCAAAGTTGACCTCCCATTAAAATCACTGGGGGCTTTTGAAAACATGCCAGCACCTTGTTCTGACCTCCAAGGTTCTGATTCTATTAATCTGGGAAAAGCCTGGGCACTGGGATTTTTCAAACCTCCCATTAGGATTCCAGTGTGCAGTAGATTTAGAGAATCACTTCGGGCTAGAGCAGTGGTCCACAAACCTTCACGCATGTAATCATCACCTTGGGATTGTACAAAAATGCAGAATTTTTTTTCTTATTAAGGCTGCATGTGCAGCATATGGAAGTTCCCAGGATATGGGTAGAATCAGAGCTGCAGCTGCTGGCCTACACCACAGCCACAGGAATGCCAGATCCAAACCATATCTATGATCTACACTGCAGCTTACAGCAATGCTGGATCCTTAACCTACTGATCAAGGGATTGAAACCACAAGCTCATGGACACTATTTGGGTTCTTAACCTGCTGAGCCACAATGGGAACATCATAAAAAAATGCAGATACTTATTCACAAGGTCCAGGATGGTGCCTGAGACTCTGCATTCTAACAATTTTCTGGGTGATGCTGATTCTGCCCATCTTTGGGGCATGCTTGATTTTGAGTAGCAGGTTTGCCACTTGCATTTCTCCTCAGATATTGTGCCCTCTGGCTACCTTCATGAGGGGCACTGATGTACTGTCTACTCATGCAAGGCCACCTGGTGGCCAGAGGAGGCCTGGTCCCAGTAAGGAGACTCCCCGATGGGACTCCAGGCCTGCCCCTGGATGTGTGCCTTTACATATAGCATGTCACCCACTAAGGTGATGATCTAGAATGGCCCATCCTGTTCACATCAGAGAGCAGGCTCCTGGTTCAATACAGCTCCTATTAATACTCATAATTAATGCTCAGTGCTATTGAGTAACCAATTACTCATGGCAATGACGACATTGAGAAAACAGTCATAGCCCTACCTGGTACAACCCTCTCTGCTCCCTCTACCTCAAATTACAGTTCTAAATGAGCTTCCAGAATCTTGTTTTGACAAGTACAACCTCACACACATTCACTTAATAAGACAGTTCTATCTAGTAAAATTCTTTCAATGGATGTGTTTTCAGTGTGGCACACGTGAAATTAAAAGTAAATGTGTCATGAACCTGGAAGTGGTGAGTTCAAGTCCCTACACAGGGTGCTGGCAAACTGAGATGTTTATCAATTTCTCATCATGGCTACATGTTTCTTAAAGGATCCGGTGAATTCCTTAGAAGTCGAAGTCTTTCATCTCCTTTTCTGGATGAACATCTACAAGGAGCTTTCAAATCCATCCTTAAAGACACATATTCTCAGAAGCCAAAGAAGCTAATGTGAGCATATTTGCAGGGAGAACATGACTCCACGGTGTGCTTCGTGATGACCAGGGAGGGCAGTCAGGCCTGATTCGGGACACGGAAACTGTGTGTGTGGCCTTAAATATTTCTTCTCAGAGGAAGTAAGGCAGCACTTAACATCTAATGATATCTATTAAGGAATTCATTAGAGAAAAACTGAAAACAGGATATGTTATCTTAGCCAACAATTAACTGTGCCGTGTAGGGATCTTGATTGCTCTTAGGACATCTGACTGGCACTGCTTGTGAAGCTATTCTTGCAAAATGGCAAGTGGAGCATGAGTGCGTCTTCCTGGAGGCGGATTTTGGCATTGGACAACCTGCAAGTCCCAGCCACCAGTGAAGAGAGGGGCCAAGGCAGGCTGGTCATACTCCGTATTTGTTATATGTGGACAAGAGAGATCTCCACTTCATGAGCGTCTCTGTCTTTCTACACCTCATCTGCCCTTTACCGAAGGCCCAACTGATTTGAGTGATGGTGGCCAAGGCAGATCTTGGCAACCCTCCAGGTTCTGGTACCCTTGGGGGCCGGGTTAGAGGGGACTACAGGAGAGGCACTTCACTAGCAATCTCCCTCGACACCCTTAGGAGCACAACTAAAGGAGACTCAGTATCTCTGTTCCTCTGGGTGCAGAAGAGCAGAGTGAATAACTGGCCTGAATCTTGCTTTTTTTTTTTTTTTGTCTTTTTGCCTTTTCTAGGGCCACACTCATGGCATATGTAGGTGCCCAGGCTAGGGGTCTAATCGGAGCTGTAACCGCCAGAGCCACAGCAACACCAGATCCAAGCCTAGTCTGCAATCTACACCACAGCTCACGGCAATGCCGGATCGTTAACCCACTGAGCAAGGCCAGGGATCGAACCCGCAACCTCATGGTTCCTAGTTGGCTTCGTTAACCACTGCGCCACAACGGGAACTCCTGGCCTGAATCTTTACAGTTAAGTCTTAGCTTCAGAAAGACCCCAGAGCAAGCTGAGACATCTGAGAGCACCTGGCGTGCTAAGCACACGAGCTCACCTGCGTCACGGTGATCAATTCCCTACCCACCTGCTGACTCTGACAATGGGATGCCCGCCTGGTCCAGCAATCAAAGCATTTCAGAGCCTCCTCTTGCCTCTCCACACACTCAGGTCTGAGGATGGTGCAGACATTCACCTGTATTACGTACCATTCCTCCCAGTAGTCTGTTGATTTTGATTTAAAGACCTACTGACTGTTAGAGCCCAAAGAGGTGTAAACCAGCTTCTAACCCAATTTCCTCACTTCACAGATGAGAAAACACCTAGAGAGGATTACCCACGGCAAACTGGAACAGGGGCCCAAGTTTTCTGACTCCTAGTTCAGGATTCTCTTTTTTAACTCCCTAAAAGTGGCAAATACAAAGACTCGAAGAACTACTTCTTGGATTATCTTGTCTGTGGTGGAACGATGTGAAGTCACGCTTAGCTGGCTTGGGGGCTGTTGTCGACACCATGGATGCTGACGGAGCCGCAATACCTGCACATGGCTGCCAGGGGCACATTTTCTACTTCTGCCACCAGTGGGAGAAAGAGCACACTGAGTTTTGGACAGATCCTAATTGCCTGAGTCAGGAGGGTATTCCAAAAGTAAGAGGCGTGCTGACTATTCTGTTTCCCCTGCAGACCCTTCCACCTGCCATCCTCCATCCTCACCACCCTCTCTGTGTCCCAGGAGACTAGCCTGTCCAGACGGCATCACCTGGGTTTGCTTTTCCTACATCTCACAGTTGGATTTGACCAATGGGAAGGTCCAGAAGGAAGTCAGAGGTCAGGGCCTTGGTTATTCTGGCTCTCTCCCTGTCTCACCTTGGTTTTGGCAACGGCCATGTCTCCCTGCCTATGGGCACAGCTCGCCCCCAGTCACAAGGGGTGAGTTTTCTGTTCCTACCTTTGCCACGTTATTCCTCTGAGGTGCTTCATCATCCTTTGTCAGTTCCCTTTACCTTTTCACCTCTACAAACACTCTCATTCCTAAACCCTCCTCATGAAATTAACCCATTGAACAGGCTGTTATTTCCCTGGCAGGACCATGACAGGGGCCATCCCTGGGGTTGGGGCAGTCCTTGAATCTCTTGGGTACCCCTGGGTGGAACTGTATCAGATAACGGTAGCCTAGATTAGCTAGCTCGTGTAAGGGGTTGCGGGTGGGCGGCAGGGTGGGGTGGGGGGTGTTCCATTTGAATAGAGGGGAAAGGGGTAAATAAGGTAAGAGGTGTATGGGAAACCAGCAGCAGTTGGCAAAATCTGGCTGACACTTGAGATTCTCCTAATCTCCTTTAGATCGTCCCACTCAAGTTAAAAGCATCTACATTAGAAGTCCAGGGTTCTACTTCCAGTGCCATCACTTCTTTAGTCTGTAGAATTGGGCAGGTCTCTGCCTCCTTCTCTCTAAGCTGGTCATGTGATTCTCTTTCCTTACCATGTCCGCTAGATATAAAGTATCACTATCTGCAATGTCCAAACTCTACCAACTCATGGTAAGCTGTCCTAAATGCTAAAACAAACACAAACTGAACTGTGTTTCCCATCTGTTTCTTTAACAAAAGGGAGTTTAAGCCCATGGGGAAGCTTCGTGGGTCAGGGAAACATCAAATGAACACTTCTGAGTAAAAACAAATGTTTCGGAAGATCTCAAGGTATTTTAAACACAGCACTCCATTGGCCAGGCCAACCCCCCTCCAACGCCTGCACAGGATCCCGATGACAGCATTATTTGCTTGAATTGGATTTGTTTCTGTGCCCAGAAACAACACATAAGGAACCTGGAACAGGAAACAGCTACTGGATCTAAAAGGTTTTCCAGGACACTGTCTGAGACCAGACAGGAATGAAACAACAGTTGGAAACCACTGCAAGGGAGCAAAGAGAACCCTTCTCGGGGGGTGTGCATTACTGCTCTTATTTTATTAAAAATATCAAGAGCAAAGAGCAGCAGTGGCTTGCTTTCCAACCTAAAACCCTGCCAGGGGAGACACCATTTCTGGGGAACGAGGAAGGGAAACGGAGGAGGAGTAGGAGGAAGGTTGACTCAAGAACCTGGCATCGTCACGCTGATGTCCCCCTGTCAGAGATGCTTCTTCTGGGTTCCCCCACGGGCTCCCTCAAGCCTCCACTGCACCAGGCAGCATCCTTGCCCATCTCTGGAACTGGAATGATTCACACCTTTGAGTTTTACCTTATTCGGTGTCGTGCCTGACCAGTGGCTGACAAGGTGCTGGGCATAGAGTAAGAATGCAGCAAATGCTTCTGGGTTGACTGAGCTAATGGAGTAATGAATGACTGAGTGAGTAAGAGCTGAATCAGTGAGTGGAAGAAACAGTCATTGATAGTACCACCTCTCCAAGCTGATCAGTTATTTCCTTCAAAAAGGGCAGTGGGTACTTCTCACTAGGAGGACTCTACCTTAGGATGTCATGGGGCCATTTTCAGAGATTCACTAGCGTTCCTCCCCTGATACCCATGCTCACCCCTAGGTATACACCAGGGTCCCTAGGAGGGGCTTCCTCTTGAGCCATGGCTCCCTTGGGGCTCCCCATTTCCCTTCCTGCCCCTGCCTTCCTTCTCCCTGGGCTTCTGTGATTTTTCCTGCTGACTTTCTGATCCATTTTTGATCTCTTCTCGCTAAGTATTTCTTCAGTTTTTATTGCTATCACTGAGGAGGTCACACATTTATTAACCAAACAAGGACTTTTTCAGCGTAAAAGAAAGTACTCCGAATAATTAAAATTTTGCGACTTAAAATATTAACTTCTTTACCAATACACTGATTTTATTTATATTGATGGAAATAT
This sequence comes from Catagonus wagneri, assembly GCA_004024745.2. Classification (NCBI taxonomy): domain Eukaryota; kingdom Metazoa; phylum Chordata; class Mammalia; order Artiodactyla; family Tayassuidae; genus Catagonus; species Catagonus wagneri. Next base: position 1,906,925 of record PVHT020000012.1, on the reverse strand, counting down.
AGTTTTCCTTAAGACCTATTTTCAAATAAATATAACATACATTCGTGTTCATTAAAGCAAAGTGAAAATAATTTCTTTTGTTCAACCTATTATCTGAGTATCAAACAATACCATTAGCAGAATAATGGTGCTTGGCATATCTTCATATATTTTAATGTATTTTTAGCCATATTTATTTTTAATATTATTATATTGTGGTATTTTCATAAAAATGTTTTTTAAACATAGATTTATTTTTTTAATCTTTTGTTTCATAAAATTGTATGTAGTCTTCTTTGAAATTGCATTTTTAAAGCTTTTTGAAGTATTAACACCCAAAAGAACTGAAGTTGCATTTTATTGTTAATAAATTTGAAACTGTGGACACCCTCAATTGAATCTTCTCTGTAGATTATAACATTATTTTTAATTGAGAAAAAATATTTGCTCCAAAGTTACTATGATGCCTTATAACTTCAGAGCAAATTCTACTAGGTTATATTCCTATTATCTATTTTCATATTAAACTATATAAATATTTCAGTCCAAATATTTTCTGTCTTATTACCTCCCAGGTGCTTATCTCCCACAGATATTTTTTCAAGGAAAAACTCTCTAAATAAGTTATCTCTATGATTCCAAATCATAAGCCTTTCAGTTTCACTCCATCTGGCAACAATATAACTTTATGCAATTAAAACTGGAAACATCATCAAAAGAGTCTTCCAATAGATCAAATGATTCCCAAGAGAATTACAATTTTGAAAATGAAAGCATCTATAATTTTTGAGTTCTCAACATTTAATTTGTTCATGTTATTTTCTTTTTGTTCTTGGGATAAATTTCATTGTCTTCCTATTTGCAAGTGTCTTTTTCAACAATTGCAACTGGTTGAAAGCTTGAAAACGAAGTTTTCTGAATAGTTCATTCTTTGGATACTTAAGAAAATGCTGAATAGAAAGCAATCAAAGTTTACAAATTTGTTTATAAAAAGGAGGTCAATACCACTGTAAAATATGTAGGTTGATTTACAACATAGTTCTTCAAAGGTGCAAAATCTTTTAAAAACCCTAATTATGACCAGCAGCAAAGAAAAATTGCATACTGCCACAGCAAAGTATTTAATATTCAACATCAGCTCTATCACAAAAATTTTATAGTTCGATTACTCTAACAAAATATACAAAGATACTTGTAAATATGAACCATTGGAACTTTATTTTATTGATCTAACATCGCAGCTTAGTGGGAAGAAATTATAAATTATATAAGCACCAAACAAATTCAAAGCCTCTGTCAGCCCCATAAGTATTTAAATTTTGTAATAAGAATGCTTTTACCATGAAGCTGAGCATCACCAAAATTCGAATGTATATTATCACTCTAAAACTTTTTATCTTCAAAGTTAAACTTAAAAGGTTATTTTTAAAAAAGTGAATTTTAGACTAGTATTAACATTAAGAGGAGATATTTCACCCTCTTTAGGATGAAATTCCAGAAACTTTATTTTGATTTCTGAATTGGAAGTGAATATTTGAACTAATTATTAGAATTAACTGATTTTTTTTTGTGAAGCAGCTAATAGCACTAATGAAATTGATACCCTTGAACTATATGCAGCTTTTCTTCTACTTAAAGTATTAACATATTAACTGCAAACACTTTGTTTTGCACATGTATAAGAAGACCTGGAATAAAATAATGTGTGAGATTTAGGGAAAAAATGTCATTTGATGTAACTGGAAAATTATGCTTGGCAGAGAAATTTATAAACACACTTTTTGCAGATTCATATGTGAATTTATCATTTACGAGAATCTTCTTAAAATAATAACTAATTTTTAAAATTAGATGCTGATGCTTTGTTAGCAAATTGTGTCCTCTGTTTTTTTAATGTGGCCGTTTACTACAATGGATGGTAAATGTTGATAAACATTTTGTGTAATTACATGTTCATCAGCTTCCCTAAGAAATGAAACTCGGTCATTCATTTTTCATTAAACATGCACTTTTGTTTTTGAGCTCACTGCCAGAGGGCTTATTTTGAAATCAAAATGTTACTAAATAATGAGAGAAGTAAGTTGTGGCTTTAAATTACAGCAAGTGACAAAATTGCCATTGCAAGAGCATTCTATGTTCTATGGCACAGCTGCCAAGTGTCTATTTCCTGAATGGAACCAATATTTTCCTATCCATCTATGGTAGGGTTTTCCATAGTTCACGCAGACCCTGCCAACAGGCGTCCTGTGACTTACTGCACCCCAAGCACCCTGGCACTAGTCACAATGCAATGAGCAAGTAGGGGTGGCAGCATCAGCAGAGACCCAGAGGAAGTACTGAATTCACAGCTGAGTGGCTTTGTATCACCAGCAGGTACCCAGCGCACAGCACTTGAGAAAGTGGCATCAATTACCTCGTGTTTGGAACAAACTGGGAAAAGAGATGGGTCATCCCTGGTAATCTTTCAGCCCTAAACACAAGTTAAAAATGAGAACTCTGTTGATTGAACTTGCATCTGACACACAGCTGGAAGAGACCTTGCCGGGAGCCAGCAGAACAAAGGGTAGGTCATCCCCGCCTCATGCCCCAGCTTCTTTTAATGCAAGGATTAATATGGACATTTTGTTAAAAAATAATAATAGAAGTAAAATCCAGGACAAATACTAAACTGCATAAATACCGAAACAATAGTCATACACCAGGAATCCCTTGGGCAAAGTAGGATGTTTTAGGATTCTAAGGTTTTATTTTCACTGCAGCAAATCTCTAAATTTCTTTTTTTTTGTTTGGTTTTGTTTTGTTTAGGGCTTCACCAGGGGCATATGGAGGTTACCAGGCTAGGGGTCGAATCAGAGCTATACCTGCCGGCCTACATCACAGCCACAGCAACGTCAGATCTGAGCCGCATCTGTGACCCACACCACAGCTCACGGCACCGCTGGATCCTTAACCTACTGAATGAGGTAAGGGACCGAACCTGTGTTCTCAGGGGTACTAGTCAAATGCATTTCTGCTGAGCCACAATGGGAACTCCTCTAAATTTCTTACCCTTTTCTCTGTTAAGTGTTTTTTATGCATCTGTCCATGCCTTAGGATTCCTAGCTCTTTCATGAAACAAAAAAGTGAGGTGAAGGAGTTCTCTTGTGGTGCACCGGGTTAAGGCCAGTGTTGTCACGGTAGCAGCACTGGGTTGCTGCTGTTGGCGCACGGTCAATCCCTAGCCCAGGAAATTCCACATGCCACAAGTGTGGCAAAAAAAGAAAAAAAAGTGAGGAGCAAATATCTGATAAGGTGTGGATGCCAAGATGTCTGTAAATCTCATGGAGATGATGGTCCCAGCCCACGCCCAGGAGAAAACCACACCCCCTCGCCTGTTGGGAAAGGTTGGAGCCTCTGCTCAGTGCTCAGGCCCTGTCCCTGCTCCTCTTCTTCCTTATGAGTGAAATGAACTTGAAGAGGGAAGCCACCTGCTGAGAATGGTGGCTCAGCGGAATAACAGGATTGTGGGTTGCCGACGACCATGCAAGCTCCGCAGCTCTGAAATATCGAACTCCAGACTCACAATGAACGCAGTTCCTGACACAGCCAAACTCTCATTGGTATGGTTCCTGCTTTCTACTCCTGGCTCCTCAGTCTCTAGTCTGGTCTCCACACCCCAAATCCTCTGCTCTTACGGTATTTTCGACGGTTTCCAACCTCATCCCTCTCACCCTGCGTGCACGCTGCTCCCTTGCCTGAGATGCCCTTCCCAGCCTTGATACCCTCCATCACCTCCTCCGGGATGCCTCTCCAGGCTGGGCTCGCAGGACATCCCATGCTTGCTCCCTCATGCTCGCTGTTCTCTAATCACCAGTCATCTTGCCTGCCTCCTTCAACTGTGATGGACCCACACGGGGGATGGCGTGCTTTCCACAGCTGTTGCCAGGTGCCAGCACACCTGGTGCAGAGCGGCCTACCTCATGTGAAATGAACGAATGCTGAAACTCACCGAAAAAAAAGGAGGGTCCCCAAAGGTCTGCGGGGAAGATACCTACTGGGCCTCTAAAGGCAGAGGTCACGAAATGGCAGTCACTCATCCTCCATCAATAAGCCCGGGCCCATTATCCCATTACACCTCCTCAGGGACCTGGGACGGGGGTGAGAGGACACGCCTATTAGTAACCCCAGTTTATAGCTGGGCAAATGGAGGCAGAGGGAGGTTAAAAGCCCCAGGTCAGCTCAGGAGCTGGTGACGGACCTGTGATAGGCCATTAAGGCAGGGCCATCCCCGGGCACCTGATGGGCGTCTGTCCTCCAGGCCTGCGACCTCTAAGGCCCCATTAGATTTTCCTTTTTTTTTTTTTTTCCAAAAAGTCCTCTCTCCAGATTAAGTCATCCTGGCTTCAAATATCTAAAGCAGCTTTTTTTTTTTTTTCCTTCAGCATTTGAAATGTTTTTAAGGGTTTATTTCAAACACCCCTTTCTTTGAACTGATTGTTCAGAACTTTCATTCCACTTTGTCAGTGTGTTTTGTAGTCAGCTCTGATTTCCAAAAGGTTTTTATTTCTTCTCTATTAGCGGCCACCACCTGCTTACTGTTTGGATGTGGTTGGCTGTATTTTCTTTGCTTTCATCTGCTGAAATGGCTGAGAGGGACCTGAGGTAATGAACCTTCTTTCCCCCTTTCCCCCGCAACTGCCCCTATTTTTAACTCCTCCTGCCACTGCTAAGGATGAGGAAAGGGATAGAAGAGTCCTGGGGTGTTGCTAAGTCTATGGGACTCCCTCCACCTTTCTCCCCAGGCACAGAGAAGGAGTGGTGAGCAGTGCCGGGGGTAGGGTGGGGGTGCATGTGCCCGGCTGGCTTGGAGACCATCCCGCTTGGCCTTCTCAATAGCCTTCCTGGCTAGGAATGAAAGAGCGTCTGTCTTTATTCTAATGGGGCCCCGTTAGCTGTGACAGGGGGTGTGGGTGTCCCTGGCCACTGCTAAGGCCCAGCCTTGATGGACACTAGCTTGCCTCATGTGGAGATAATCTGCACAATCTGGCCCTTATGGGAGCCGCCTTGCATATAAATATATAAATATTTTACCAGTCCATCCTGCCCTCGGGGTATCAAGTTTAATGAACTAAACATCCTCCATTAATCACCCCACAGAACGTTATTTACTTCTAGCGAGGAGGGTAAGTGGCCAGCTGCAAAGACGGGGCAAGGACTCTGCCCGCGCAACTTTTCCTTAAGCCTTGTTGACCCGAAGCTTCAAGAACCAAGTCTTAAGTCCAGCAGGTCTGCAAGTTGAGCTGCCACCACCACCACCGCCCCCCCCCCTCGGCACATTTCAGATATAAACTTTCTCCGCTACCTTCCACCACCTTTAAAATAACTCATTCTTCCCCTCCATCTAGCCAGTCCTACAAACGCATGGCTGTGGGAATATTTCAGCCCAGAGAGGGAGCAAAAGGTCTTGAGTGCTTCTCCCATAGCCAAGGTCAAGTACGTCGTAAGCGACACTGAGAAAATGCAGCTGAGGTGGGTATGGTACCAGAAGCCCTTTGACATTTCTGAATACGCTTTGTAGATAATACCTGTCACCCAGCTTAGAGCCTACAGTCACTCAGTGCAAGTGTGTGAAGTCAGGAATGAAGGAAGGGCTGGGCAGAGGGAAGGAAGTGGGGGCTGGTTCGGCAGGGAGGAGGCGGGCTTGGGGCGGTAACAGCGGTACCCAGGCTGAGTAGGATTTTCTATCCTCAGGTACCCAATCCTCTGCTCCTACAGACAAAGACAAGGCTTGGAAGCTGAAGTCTCATTTGATTCTTACTGGCAGCAGTGACGTCCTATAATTTTGACCCTACTGACATCTAAGGGGATGGGGGGAGTGGCCATCCCAACGACGAAAATGGCACAAGCCAGTGAGGCTCTGAAATGCATTCTGCTCTTTGTCTCCATTCTTTTGCAGGGCTGACCCCGGCCTCACCCATGCCCCGCCAGCCAGGCAGTCCCCTCCCTGCACCAGAGCATCCTGCCTTCAGCCAGAGGTCTAGTCAAGCCTCTCCCAGGCTGGGCTGTGCACTGCTTCAGCCCAACGCTAATTAGTAATGCAGTCCCGCAAAGAGTGAAGCCGTCTGCCACCTCCCCTCACTCATAGTGATTTATGTTCAATTTGTACAAATGGAGAAAATGAGATTTCAAATTTCAATGCCATTTCTGCAATGAGGTGATTAAAAGAGAGAGAGGTATCGCCTTCCACTGTATAGAATATTGATCCCAGCGCTATTTTCCTTTGCAATAACCATTAGCTCAGTATTATTTGCAAACCTCTAATGTGAACCTGGAGATGTAATTTACATTTGTGCCTCACTTATTTGCTTTAACAAAACAACACAAAAGCTTTGGGTCTTTCAATCTATCCATATTGTCAATAAAATTAGCAGCTTGAAGGGGGAAAAATCATATTCAAAACCATAACTTCCCATTAACTACCGCAAGACACAACACATTGTTCCGAAGGAGCGAGCGCTTCTTGGTTAAGCCCCCTTTTCATTCTTCGGCTCCTCCCCCATCCCTGCACCCCCTCCGCGGGGCCAGGACTCAATAAGAAAACTTAAAAGCAAAGCATCTCCTCCTCTTAATGCGTATCAGCCTGGGTGCTCTGGGGCTGGCCAGGCACGTCGGATCCTTCGGAGCGCATCCCCGGAAGAGCGCGTCCCCGGGGCCAAGTGCTCGCACACGCCCTGCCCAGAGGTCCCGGCTGGGCCGCCTGCGGGACAAATGCGTACACAGAAACACGTGTGGGGCCGCTGCTGACCCTGTGAGATACTTCCCCAAAGAGAGAGGGGGGGCTGGAGGGGATGGAAGAAAAGAAGAGGGGGAGGGAATCGAGAATAAAAGCCCAGGGCTGTGTGAGCGCAATTCAAGTGGCAGTCCGTCAGCCTCCGACTCTTAACAAATAGGCCACGCAGCTCCGCTCTCTCATTTCATGTCTCTGCAAATCCGTCAGCTGCCTACCACTGCCTACCAGACCCTGGAAGACAGAACAAGAAAAAAGGGGTGGGGGTGGGGGAGCTAATGACCCATAATTGCCATGATAGTGGGAGAGGGGCCAGGCAGCTGTTTTACATTCCTGGTATGTATAGTATGCAAATATCGACAAAGGCTCGACACAGTTTCGCTATTGTGGATCCGGAGGGTAACCAAATTAGCCTTTGGCAGCCATGGTAATTGGGAGGTGCTGTTCCCATTAGGAGTCCTGCAAATTATGAAGAAAAATGGACCCAGGGCTTTGTCACAAATAATAATACCAAGAAGAAAAGAGCAGGCGGCTGTCTTTTCTTTTCTCCCCCTACTCCTCACCCTCTGCCTTTTTTTTTTTTAATTTCTGCATTGTGTTAATACTTCTCCATTTAGTATTAAGAAAACAGTCTGAAATCCCCCACTAGGCGGTGGTGCCCAGACTCGATGGCAAGAATGTCAGGTTTGCAAAGGGGAAGACTATGGGCTCAGGTCAGGAGCTCCTTTTCTGTGCGGGAGCCCAGGGTCAGCAGGTAAGAGGGGTCCATATGTCCTGGGCAATGAGAGAGTCTTTGGAAATGACCAGTGGGAGAATGGCCCTCTCCAAGGAGTAGCCTGTCCTTAGTCTGATGGTCCAGAGAGCCCGATCTCGTGGGCCATAGCTGGGTTTTGTCTTCAAGTTCTGGCTAATTTTGAGGTCCCAACAATCCAGATACTAGCCTGCTGGCCTCCTACGTGGATGCATTAAGTCCCAGACTCGGACAGGAAAAGTTTGGCGACTTTTGCCCCGGGCATACCCTCGAGACAGCTGAATTCTGTGTCTTTAGGAGCTGGGTCCCTAGTGACCAGAGGGACCATGGGAATATCAGATGACACTAGGATGAGTTCACATCCACCCGGCCACCCCACCCCCTGCTCCAAAAGCTATCATGTGAAGGACCACAAGTGCTCTCTCCTTGAAAGCAATCACCTCCTAGCCTCTGTTCTGCGGGAGGAATGCCTTCCATGAAAAAAGCCTCTCCAGAAATACAGTGTCTTTCGTTTATATTCCTCCAGTGGCCTAGGACCATTACATGCATTTCTTTGGCACTTTATTTTTATTTTACATTTCATAAAAATGTTCAGTGCTGAACCATGGAAAAGAATAGGAAGCTTCCACTTGGATTACTGGAAAGATAGAGCCACATACACAGCTTTAAAACCAGCCATTTCCCTTAAAGAAAAAAAATTGCAATTTTTTATGAGGTTTGAAGAATCCTCAGAGACAGCCACCAAAGGATCCTGCCAATTTTGTCCTCCAAAGAGTAAAGAAAGAACTGACGGCTAGTTTTGCGCATTTGGAAAGTTAACAAAAGCATAGGAAAGACAAAAAATAGATCAGCTTGTAGAAAAGTCAAACAGAGGGGTGAAAACTGAGTTAGTGGAAATTACAAATTGCTTAGACAATGTCAGTGCAGATGGGACCCACCAACAATCTGGGGAACAGAGCCGAGTGAAGAGGCGGGCCGGAGATGCTGCTCCTTTGGACCGTAACGTTCACACCCATTCAGTCTACAGGGCACAAGGGGCCCCATGTTTCTCTGCACAGCCTCCCAGTCCCATTCCTGGCTAGTTTTAACTGAACTCACAATTTGGGGCTATAATCTAGGTTTCAAGTCTCTTTGGAGAGAAACTTGACAGTTGCGCAGGGGCTGGGGGGGAGATCCTCTAGCACTTATACGTTTTTTTTAAGAAAATTTTTTGTTTTTTTGCTTTTTAGGGTCACACCCATAGCATATGGAAGTTCCCAGGCTAGGGGTCAAACTGAGGCTGCAACTGCCGGCCTACACCATAGCCACAGCAACGGCAACACAGAATCCGAGCCATGTCTGCAAATTACACCACAGCTCACAGCGAGGCCAGGGATCAAACCTGCATCCTCATGGATGCTAGTCAGATTCATTTTTTTCCACTGCACCACAATGGGAACTCCAAGAAAAACACGTTTTTGATGAAAATGTCCTTCCATTTTGTGACTGTGTTGAAGCTTTTGTTTTGGTTCTGCTCCTTGATGTGGCTGACCAGGCTCCTGGTTGCCCTCCAACATGGTCATTTTGTCCTCCTTCCTCATAAATCCAACCACACTAAAGGTGTGTCAGTGTCTAGAAGACACAGTGGTTTCTCTCATCTCCTACTTGCACACAAATTACTGCCTCTACCCATGGGGATGTCCCCATCTACTGTTCTACTCTGTCACACGAGTACCTGCAGCTGCACGCATGGACACACACACAAACACACACCCTCAGGCCAACTCATCTGTATCTTCTTCCTCAGCTCTCTACTTGGATGCTGCTTCCTCTAGCAGCCTTAACTGACCTCCCAAGCCTGGAGTAAGCCCCCTTCACAGTGCCAAGTACAAGAATTTGTCACAAAGTTCTCTAAGGGATCACTTTACTGAGGTTGTGAGCTCCTTGAGAGCAGGAACCATCCCTTTCTTGTTCACCTTGTGCCCCTAGTTCCTAGCATGGTGCTGCCACATAGTAGTTGAGCCATAAACATGTGTTGAATAAATGCCATGTGATAATCCAAAAGCTTAGTTGATTATCCAAGAGCTGCAGTGAGTATTATTTGCTCACGCTTCTCCACCTCTTTGTTTTGGCATCTGGGAAAGCAGATTTGGCATTGCCAGGGAATTTTTTGGCATTGCCGATCAATTCCAGAATCTCAGGGAGCCCCCAGCGTAAAGATAGACCTGCATGTCTTCCAAATACCAAATTAAATCCACGGTGCTTGTTGACCTCATGGGTTTTGTTATGGAGTTTTCACTCTAGCCAAGAACCTTCCTTGCTTCCTGCTGAAATGAGGGCCTCTCTTCTCTATTTTTTCTCTTTAGAAATAGAATTCATTTGATCTGTAAATGTTGCAAAGAATCCATCCTTCAGTGTGCAGTGCCCTGCTCTGCACACTTCAGGATCTCATGCTTTCCCCATAATCCAGAACAAGACCACTTCAACCCTTGCAGGAATTCAAAAACCCTGAGGCAAATTCCTTTCACTGTAAGTCCAATTCAGTGCAGGTTACTGAGTATTTATATCCTAGGTATACGTGTGTTAGGGCATAAGACCCACTCAGAAAAATAAGTCTTATGAGATGACAGCAATAGCAAAAATGAAATGATGGGAAATGGAACTGGAGATTGGAGTTTGGTAGAAGAATAGTGTTCCATAAGCTAAAATAGCTTACTATTTAGAAAGAGCAAGGGTTTGACCTTGAGGAAATGGGACAAGACAGTGAATAGGAACGGTGGCTGGAGTAGAGGATTCCTGAAGAGGTTTATAAAAAGATAATTTTAGCAAAGAGCCACATTGGTGAGAGCCTTGAAAATCAAACTAAGGATTTTAGTTGATGGTGGGCAAATTGGGTTTGGTATTATAGGGCAGAGTCACTCAAAATTCTTCTGAACCAATTCCGAGACAACTGTTATTAAGATCTGTGATAGCATTGCCCAATGAATCAAATCTTTGTGTATCCTCATGATTATGTACACCCTGTTGCATTCATTCTGGGATTGATTATGTGACTTTCTTTGGTCAATGGGACTTTAGCAAATGTGATGCAAGCAGAAGTTTTAAAAAGTGTTTATACACTGGAGTTTGTATTCTCTTGCTACTTGTTGGAGTCTTTCCAGTACCATGTGAAACTATGCTAGCCCCCTTGAGAGTGAGAGATCAAATGGGGAGAAAGGTCCAGCTCTTCTAGTTGAACCAACTGAGATCCCAGACATGAAACTGAGCCCAGCCATTGCTATGTGGGACAGAAACAAGATTTCTCAGCTGAGCCTGGCCCAAATGGTCCACCTTCAGAAGACTGAGCTATTGTATCATTTTTGTCTTAAGCTTCTAATTTGGGGAGGATTTGTTACTCAGCAGTAGACAGCTGATACAAAGTCCTCAAGAGGATCCCAGAAGAATTTGAGAGAACAGAGCCACTCTTTTGGGAACTGATGTAAGAGCTGCAAATACTTTAAGTTAAAAGAATGAGGCCATCTGTTCAGGCTGCCTGTTCAGAGTTTTAAGAATATCATGGCAGATTGAAGACAGTAGCCATGAGGGAGGCAAAGGAAGGAGAGACAGTCCATGATGGCAGTGATCAGAAAAACAACATGGCCCAGCAATGGTTGGAGTGAAGTTAAGGGAAATCCAAAAGGATAGAAAGAATAGCAGAGCCCACATCAGCAGGGATCTCATGGCCAAATGACAGACCACAGGAAGGCCAGCCCAGGCTGGAAGAACTACAAGGATTAACAGAGTAGCAGTTAATATTGACATGGATGGATAGAGCAGACAAATCTCAGTGGCTGCCTCCTAGGATCCTGTTGGAGCAAGAAAACAAGGAGGGGAAGGGTGACATTTTGACTTCACTGGGCAAAGTTTCACTGATCAAGCTTTCCCCATTCTAGGCAGACTGACTGTGATTTAGGAAAGCATGGGGTACCCAGAGAATAAAGCTGCATGACAGGCACACAAAACCCAGCAAAACTTTTCTGTCAGCCTAGACACTAGTTTTTAGTTCCATCACCCCATCCACTAGTGAAGCTGATGTCCAATTGTGTGCCCAGTTGTTAGGGGCCAAGGCAGAACGGTGACTAGGAGTAACTGTTCTAGGACCAAATGCCAGCTTTAATGCTCCCTGGCTGATGTCCCTGGGCAATTTACCCAACATTGGGTCCTCACTGTTTAACAGAGATAATAATAGTTTCTGCCTCACATGGTTGTTGTGATGATTAAATAAAAGTATACATCCAAAGTATTTAGCACAGAATCTAATACATAGCAAACCCTGTGTTGTCATTATTTCAGCACTTATTTTTTTCTTTGTATTTCTGCAAGGTTCTGAGTAATTCCTCTGGTTTATTCAGATATATTCCATCACTTAAATACTATCAATACTTTCTCTGATACCTAAGGTATAGTAACTACAGAAGATGCCCTCTTGATCCCAGCTTTTGAAACTGGCAAGGAGAGAAGGAAGTTCTATACCTTCCTAATGTCTGGGATTCGAACGTATTCCTGATGAAAATCTATATATATTCACCTACATCTGATCTTTATTTCTATCCCATCTGGCTAGCAAGCTCTCATTAAGACATGATTTAAGAACTGAAAGTTCATTAAAAAGATCATTCTATGACAAAGTGAGATGAGCAACGTAGAAATAATTCCATATCTTCTCCAGATCATCCCATTTAGGGCTTTTTTCCAACTGAATCCAGCATAATTCATAAAAGCAGCAAGATGTGCTTTTAAAAGCCCTGGAATAATTCAACAATTAACATTATACACCTTTGGTACCAGCAGATGCACAAGATCAAAATGGCAACAAATACTGCTATTAGTAACATTCCTCTACAACTTTCTTACTTTAAGCAGCATGATCTTAGGAATCTTTCCTTCTTTTAAATTTGGTTCTAAGGGAAAAATATTCACAAATAATCTGTGACTTCAATATAATTTCCCCTTTCTTAAGAATAGAACTGTGGTGGAAATACTTTATAAAAAAGGACTAAAGTTTTGATTCGGAATGCTTAAAACATTTTTTTTCAGATTTTTTTCAATGGAATAAAACAAAAGCTTGTGGTAACTGCCATATTATTGTATTCTTTTAAGAGCAGGGATCAGTCATGGACATCTTGTGTTCTACAATATCAAAATTTATCTGAACTGCATTTTAATAAAATCAAAAAATGATAACAGCATCTCTATTCATGCTATATAAATATGAAAAACATCCTATCGATTATAAAAACATGAGATGCACCATTTATGTAACTGTTATAAGTTTCTGTTATACAACCAATTTCCACAAAATCTCACTGCAGTTATTTAAATACCTGTATCTTAAAACCTTTATGTTTTGAACCTTAAATTTGAATTAACAAAAATACCATCAGCCAACATGCTAACAATTTCATTAAGAATTCTACTGCCATTCAGAATGGAGGAATAACATCAGTTGCTTCATCCAAAGATATGAAGCTTTTCATATTTTTAATAACACTGAATTGTGAAGTTTTGCCCAACTCCTACTGTAAAATTTTTAAATGCACAGGAAAAACTCCATAGGTGGTTCTCTTAATGTTCGTGCCAGTGAAAATTTATTTCAAAGTGCACAAGATACATCTGAAATCAAGACTGAATTGGTATGTTGCACAATTCCACCTTTCACTGACACAAGCTCCATTTAACAGAATCATCTTGTGTTAAATAAGACCAATTCCACTGGAACCAGGAAACTATAGAGATGACAGATAACTGGGGCTTCTTTGACTGAATATAAAGATGTGAGGCTTCTCAGCATGACTAATATTTATCTTACTATTCTATTAGATCCAGTTTCTATTCATGGTTGTTATGTTCCAATAAAGTCATTGCACATTTCACAAAACCTCATTAATTTTTTCTTATTCCTTTTACCTTCTACACTAACAGGATTTCTATTAGTCAGGGTAAAGCTAAGCTCTGCTGTGGTAACAAAGAAACCTTCAAGTCTTAGTGACTTGACACATCATATCCATACAAAGTCAGATATGGTTCAGGCAGCCCTCTGCCATCTGGAAGCTAAGTCCTCTGGAATATGGCTTCTGATGCTATAGTGTCAGGGCAAGAGAGACAGAAAAGACACCTGGCTTTTATCTATTTCAGCCTAGAAGTGATACATGTCAATTTCTCTCTCCCCAACTCATTGAATGAACTAGTCACCTGACTCTAACTCAACTGTGTGATTAAATATAAGGGAGCACATAGGTAGTTGGGAGTACCGGCTGTCTTTGACACAAGCCTGCAATAAAATTGTACAATTAAGTGATTTTGAATATGCTTCAAAAGGTTTCAAACTATGGGCAAGTGACTGGTGCAAAAGCATTTAGAAATATTCACTATTCTGACCACTTCATATCAGAGTCATTGTCATTGTGTGTGTGATTACAAGAGTAGCACTGAATCTCATAGACTGGAAAAGCAGCACGGGTGTATATAATATGTATAAAGAAGTTTTACACATATATGTGTATGTCTGTGTATTACAATATGCATGCTTATGGACAGAACAATGAAAACTCTTCGGTCTACCTCAGTGGTTTCCAATTGGGGGTAATTTTGCTCCCCAAGGGACATTTGGCAGTGTCCAAAGACATTTTGTTTGTCATGGCGACTGGAGGGTGAATTGCTACTGGGATCCTGTGGGTAAAGGCCAAGGATGCTGCTAAAATCCTATAGGGCACAAGACAGCTGCTCATGGCCATGAATTACCTGGCCCACATTCTCCATGGCACTTGTCTACCAGCTAATCCAGGAAATGCCCGATATGCCCACTGAGTATGTGTGAACAAAGCAGCCAGGACAATTGCTTGTTTTTGACCCTGTTCTCCTGCTTCCTTGGCTCGTTTGTTGCTGGTTCCCAAGTCTGTATACCTAACTTTAATCTCTTTCAAATGCCATATACCCAACTACCATTAGTTATGTTTATGTAAATGTCCAGCCTGCCTCCTTACAAGAAGCCCTTTCAAATGGAAATTCATCACCATCTCCTGCGTCTGACTCCAACCCCCTAACCACCTTCTCTGATGTCACTGACCTACCCTTCCAGTCACCCAAGCCGGATACCTTAAAGGGCTATTCCCAACTCCTCCCTCTTCACAATTCCACACGCCTCCTGATCCTGCGGAGAGCTTCGCAAAGACTACTTACTGAACCTGACGCTTATCTCCCACTCCCTTGCCACTTGCATGCTTCACATCTCCTTGTATGTTCATTGTTCTTCTCATGGAATAATGATATTCCCATTCCCCTTGCTGGTTTCCCTAAAACCAGTCTCTCTCCACCCTGGCTGCCACATTGCCACCAGGGAAGCTGCTTGGCAGAGGAGAATGAGTGAAGGATGTGGGATCAGATACACCTAAATTTGAAACCCATACCTTCCTCCATAACATGTGGGATGGACCTCAAGCTCTCTAAAACCACAAATGTGAAATGGCACCAAAAGCCTCTCCCTTATAAAATGGTTGCGAGGATTAAATGATGCAATATAGAGAGGTCCCCCAGCACAGTTCCTGGGCACCACAGGTGTTCAACATGTTTCACCGTTATTTACTCTTGTTATGATTATATCATTTTAAAAATCACCTTTAACAGTAAATTATCTCAATTTGTAAGGATTAGGCTTTCACCACCAAATGCCTTAAGCCTTCAGTGATCCGCTTCTAGATCACTGTTGTGAGCTTGTAAATTCTACTTGGTCACCAACCACGTCTGTATTATGTCTCAGTGTATCCACAATGCTGTCAGTACACAGGAGGCAGTCAATAAGGACACACTAAGTGAATGAGCAAAAAAATAAATGAAATATTAAATATGTATAATAATATAAATATATATTAGTAAGTCAAGTAACAAATATTTTTTTCTCTACTTAAACCAGGATTATTCTTTCAAATATTAAGGGCTTCTTGCTCTAAGATGTATAATCCTTCTTGAAAACTACCCATAGCTACTTGTCTCCCTGCCCTTGACCCCTCCTCTCTGTTTTGTTCTAACTTCCAACCTTTCCTGAGTCACCTGTTGTTTTGCAGCTATTGGCCTCACCTGTTTCTATAGACCACACATTCCTGTCTTGCCAGGATCCTATCTCGTTGACCATTATCTGTTCTGCCCCTTAGCCACCACACGCACCCATATGCACACAGATTTATGCACATCAGTTGAAGTGACAGATTTTTCTCACTTATTCTTTTTTTTTTTTCTAGAAATTTCTAGGTCTAAAAGTCCAAGCAGTCCCTCCACTTGCACATCTAACCTTATAAATTCTATCACATGATATTCTAAAGGAAAAAAGCTTCGTGTCACAGAAAAGCAGTATTCCCACTCCCAAGGTGACTGGCAAAACCAAAAGCACATATCCCAAAGGAGGGAGAATCAGTTAAGGCAATAACAGATTGGGTCAGAAATGAGTGATGGCTTCAGGCACTGCTGATGACTAAACTGAGGGCTGGGCTGGTCCGCTGTGCAGGGGAAGAACAGGCCCACATGGTCTGCAGCTCCGGCCATGCCGTAGTCCAGTCTTGACCTCCAGGGTCAGTGCTGTTCATTCTTCCCCAGCACTTTGCCCAGCTCTACCCAGGTAATTTCCTGGCTACTGGGAAGACAATTAACTTAAAGGCCATTGTTCCCGGGTACCTGGCAGCCTGATGGGCAGATGTACATGCAGCTGACCCCTGGCTAGCTGAGATTTCTCTGATCTGAATTCAGTCATCTCCCATGTCATCTGATACTCTGTCTCCCAGACCTCAAAGCCACCGGATGGGAGGATAAAAAGCCAGATTAATCAAGGTTGTATCAAATGCGCCCTGGACTGAAGTGTCCATGTGGCTTTTGAAACTGCCTTGCTTCCTGCCCAGAATGCCTTATTTCTTTCCACCCTGGGCTATTCTTCTTGAAACCTCCAGACTAGCTGCCTCACCTCTAGGACTGCATGCCTTCCTCCCGGGGTTCCCTTAGGGCCTCTTTAAACTGGCAGCCAAAGAGCCACTTCCTGGTAGGTGCAGTTGGCACGCCTGCAAGTGTACTTAAACTTTGTGTCTGATCAAGTTATGTGTATTGGATCTGAAACCAGTTAGTCAATTCGTTCAGGTCCCTAAGTGGCGATTTGCGGTAATGTCTACATCAATACGAACGGGAGCGGTTTGCTAGCTGGTTTACGTAAAGCAAATGGCTGCAGGAAAGAGAGGCTGCCTCCAGCCTTCTCTCTTGCTAATGAAGATAGGGCTGGAAACGAAAGGAGAGCGAACAAAAGCAAGAGTGGCCATCTGTGTGTGCATCAACACATCGATGGGGTCCCTTTTCCTGGGTTGAATCAATTTGCCTCTCCAACCCACCCCTCGCTTTTTCTCCCCAGTGGCTCTTTTTGTTGATGTTCACATGTAACCGTGAGTATTATAATCATATTATGTATATATTGAATCCCCAGATCCAGGGCCAATCTCTCTTTTTAAGAGGGAAACTGGGTGCCGATATAAGCTCTACTCGGAGACAGAGGAATAACTGAAACCAGACCAAAAAAAATGTGTGATGTTGAGTTTCCCCTCTCTTTACATTTTTCTTTTGTACAAGCGGTTTCTGCACGTTGCCTGGGCAGGGGAGGAAACAGTCCGTCTAAGAGGACATTTATTTAGTGTGCGCCTGCATATTGGCTGTATCTCTTTACTACTGCAGAGTACATTGTTTCTAATAATTGTGATGGATTGATACTTATGACTGGCTGGCAGAATTCCTTTAGCATGCTAAAATATTACCTTTTATTCCGTGGTCTAATGCATAAGCTGATGTTTCGGTTGGTTTTCAAATGTGATAAACAAATTTGAAAAGCAAATACTCCTACAGGAAAGGAAGATCTCTGACTCCCGGTGGGTTCCCTTTGAAATCACTGCCCTCCACCAGCCAAGGAACCGCTCAGCCTTGTTCTTTAGCTCTGGTTCGTTCACGCCTTCTGGGAGTCTGACACAAAGGGATGAAATCCGTGCCTATAAAATCCGCTGAAATCTATAGGGCCAAAACCCTTCTGTTCAAATGGAGCAGCTGAAATCCACCTTGTTCTGCTCTGCTAAGCCAGGCAGGAAATAGTAAAATTCCTGACTCCAGCGGGAGAAGTGCTTCCCAGAGTCCCATTTCTGCCTTCACCTGCTGGTGGGAAATTTGGTCTCTGAAAATGGCAGTTTTGCCCTTACAATTTCCCCCCGATACATGGGCTCCTAAGATCCCTCTGGGATCCCTCAAAAAACATTGAGGCTCAGAAGCTTATCACCACCACCACCACCTCTGATCCAGTGACAATTGAAGAGGCACATTTGACATGGCAAGAGAACAGGTTGAATGACTTAGCGGCCAAATGGCTGAATGGAAAGCAACTACTTGAGTTCCATCCCCTAATTAGTGCACATTTCTGAAATAAGTGGCTTTAACTTGTGGGTCACATGAATTTTTACTTCACTTGGTTTTTTTGCATTTTAATTTCCATGCTTTCTTACTGTTGTTTACCTCACTGTTCATTGCAGTCGTGCTGCAGAAACGGAGAGCACGATTTATGCAGCCTTAACATAAATATGATGCTAGACAGAAAGAGAGCGACATATTAGTTTAGAATTTGCAGACTCTCACATGCGGAGCGCACATCGCTGATTTATGTAACTGAGATCGCCTGTAAATCCTAAAGTAAGGCGCTGCATCTGTAAGCTCCCGAAGAGCAAGAGACCGAGCCCCTTCCAGCTGGCAGTCCCCAGGCCCTGAAAACAAAGACACACTGCATGTTTAGCCTTTCATTCTCCTTAGCAACACAGCCTAAAAAATTAGTTCTACACCAGACAGGTAGGAAGGATCTGTCTTCATCAGCTAACGAGGGATGGGAAAGGGGTCTGCTGTCATTGGCCTCTTTGCTTTCAAAGCCAAATCTTCCATTCCTGCTCCGTATTCCAGAGTACAGCTCCAAGTAAACTCTAATTCCCAAAAGCTTGCTTGTCAAATGGCTTCTAGCTGGGGTCAGCCAGTGGCAGGCTGTGGCAGGAGCCTGGAGGACGAAGTGAGGGAGAAGCCAGGTATTTCTCCCACTTTGCTTCTCCTGCTGCCTCTGCTTTGTGTAGCCCCACAGGAAGTTGCTGCTTCTACT
This sequence comes from Catagonus wagneri, assembly GCA_004024745.2. NCBI lineage: Eukaryota > Metazoa > Chordata > Mammalia > Artiodactyla > Tayassuidae > Catagonus > Catagonus wagneri. The sequence continues at coordinate 1,888,265 of PVHT020000012.1, read as the reverse complement.
GCCTACTCCAGGTCCCGCCCAACAGCCCTTTGGTGATTCTGGCTTCTGGTTCCCGGGCTCTGTACCACCACTTCCTCCCTTTGTTCCTCTACGTTAGGGGGTAGTAACAGCCTCCTGCTGTTGCTGATCTCTGAGTTGCCACCTCACGCCCTTCCAGCGCCTTTGAAACTAGATTCCATATTGAATTCCCTGTGTCAAGTACCTACGCTCTCTTTTTCTGGCTGATTCAGGGGGAAAGCTTGGAGATGGGACCCCCATCTCCAACTGATCAGCATGGAGATGAATGTGCAAGATACAAATCCTTCCAGGCTCACCCAGTCTTCAGCCACTCCAACACCGTCTGACAAATTCACTGCTATCACATTTATTACACAATCCTTTTATTTCCTCTGCCCCTGGAGAAAGAAAGCCTCAACTGTGGACCTCAATATATGCAACTTGAAACTCTCCAGGAATCCTGGCAACAGCAGTGCACAGAGTGGGACTGAAGGCTGAAGCTCCCCCGACCCCGCCAAGGATATGGTCAGAAACAGGGGGAGAACTTCAAGCGTGCTAAGGAGGGAAGGATTATAAGAATTATAAAGTGATACCTCATAAAATGTATGACTCCTTTGGAAAAAAAAAATGGCAACCTATCCAGAGCTTAAATTGCTTATCCTAATTTAACTTTAAATCCCAGCCTGATGACTCTTCCAACTCCAACCTAACCATCTGGTAACTAAATTAAAATAATATGACAACCTGGTTGTATAGTGTTTTGCAACCATTTGTCTGCAAACTCTAAATGCCTGTTCAGTTATACATGTGCGCAGCACTAACAATGTCACTGCTTATGCACTGAAGGTCTTAATGGGGACAGGTCTTCGGTATGGAAACCCTAGGAGGGAGATTACCATGTGTGAAGTTTACTGAGGAGTACAGAATGTACAGAATCAACACCATTCTTTTCTTTTCTCTTTTTTTTGGCAGGGGGCAGATGCAACAGACACTTGGAAGTTCCCAGGCAAGGGGTCTAATTAGAGTACAGCTCTCAGGCTGCACCAGAGCCACAGCAATGCCAGATCCAAGCTGTGTCTGCAATCTACCCCAGAGCTCATGGCAACGCAGGGTCCTTAACCCACTGAGCAAAGCCAGGGATCGAACCCACATCCTCATGGATACTAGTTGGGTTCGTTACTGCTGAGGCACGAGGGGAACTCCTTAACACCATTCTTGATGGGGTGAGGGAAGGACTGGGTCGAGGAAGAAGTCAATCTGTGATGCAGATAAAATCAAGGCCTCACTGGGGCAGGAGCTCTAGAATGGAATGTAGTCCGCCCTGGGAAGGGGGTTTATTAACTTGGCCCAGTTACTGGAGAGAGGACTCTGCTGCGAGCTGTCCAACATTTCCAACAGCCCAACAGCCGCGGGAGGTGATGCTTCTCTTCTGAAGTGGCGGGGTGGATATGGATGGTGTGGAAAAATTCCACTACAGGGTGGAAGCAAGAAGTAAGGAGCAGGGACTTCTTATCACCTCTAAAGGTAACCCATCTCCCAACATGTGAGCTGTATGCTGCTGAAAGCTGGGGTCGGACTCGCAGTCATGCGCAAAACTCCAGAACTAGTTCATTTCAATAAGGACTCATGGGGCATCTTAGATAGGAGATAGGGAGCTTGCAAATACCAGGTAGCTGGTAGAGAACTAGATGGCCTGCAGGAGAAACTCAGAGGCACCTTCCCAGCCCTGTGCCCGTGAGCTCCTCTGTCGGGTCAGAGCCAGCAGGAAAGACAGCCAGAGACAGGCTAAACCACTCCCAGGCATTTCTGAGCGCCGTCGTGCTAGAGTGAGGGATGTCTACGTGCAGTGTGCAAATACGTTTATGTGAAGTGGCACGAGTTTGATCATGGGCTCATGTTCGGAAAGATGGTGACAAGCTGCTACTTTGCATCCGGCAGTTCCCCTTCTGAACAGGTGGCAACTGGCTGACAAGTGCTCGGTGCCATGGAGGGTGACATCTGTGTTTTCCACACTGTGGGATACTGGATCCTCATGTTATGGTACAAATACCCATCTGACGAGAACACACGAGAGGCACAGCTTTATGCCACAGCCAACTAAACAAAGTCTGAGAAAAACCAGATAGGATCTTGACGAGTAGAGACAATGGTCAGAGGAGATTCCACAATTAAAAGAAGAAAATATGGAAACAGAAAAACCTATTTAACGGCTGCAAAAACTGACCTGAAAAATTCTACTTAAACACACACAAACATTGCTCACAACCTGAGACTCTGGAATAGACCTGCCTTCAAACAGGAAATCAGCCAACTGTTTCAGAAGAAAAACAATCTTAGCCACTGACAGGAAGAAACCGTATCCTTTACGAGCTCCGTCTTTCTGGAACCTTTAACCAGGAGTCCCCCTCTTCCCTCGATGCACAGTGTTGTGAGTGCTTATGATTGATAGGCCACCATCGATAATCAAAGCCATCGCTGGATGGAAAAAGACAATCAGATCAGGAATCTGCACGAAACGGGAGCACAGGGCTCTCTTCGGGAGAATTTTGCAAAAGACGCCACTACATTTATTGAGAACACCTCGGAGCAGGACTCAAACTGTGTACAAAATGGAAAACGTCTCAAAGAGCTCTCAAAATTCATTACCAAAAGTTAAATGAAACCAAAAAGAAAAGCAGCTGTGCATGGGAAGATGTGAGTTCAGGGAGTCAGCCTGTGCCCACCTTTGGAAGGCAGGCCTGGCCTGCAGACCGCACCCAACCTCTCTCCCTTAGGAAGACGGGAGCCACTGAAAGCGCCTTCCTTACGCCTCTGGGAGAGATGCTCTGAAGAAAAGTTACTTAGGATTTTTTTTTTTTAAACAAAGAGCCATTTGTTTACTTTGATAAACTATGCCTCCTACACCCAGCAGGTTATCTTTCTTTTCAGTTTCTTTCCACTAGGAGGTAAACCCACTGAAAAGTGGTTGAAGATTCGGCATTAAAAGTCACTGATTGGGCCAAAAAGGGCCACGGATCAAGAAACCTGTGGTTATTCCATTGTGAATATAAATAGGGACTTCTGAAAGGCCATTAAGGAAAGCAGCCTGGAAAACGCACATTTTTTCCCTTGGTTTTCTTTGATCAAGCCTTGTGTCCAGGGCCAACAAGATCTGCCAGGGAGTAAAGAGTCGGGGAGCCTGTTAAGTGTAATGATTAAAGGTATAGGCTGAGAACCCGAGGCGGCCCACCCTGCCCCCTGTCCCCTTTTGGAAGGGGTCATCCTGCCTCCTTTGCGCTTCATGGCCCCAGTGACTGACCACAGTTAAAAGGGTCAGAGACAGGGTCCTGATCCCAAGACAGTAACAGATATTGGGGCAGTGGCCTCAGAAGTGACCTGGCCAGAGAAGCTGCAGGGAGGCTCAGCACTCAGAGCCTTGCTCACAGGGACTGTGGAATTCAGACCGACCAAGAGTGTGGTTAGTGCCGCAGCCTGAGAACACCACAGAAGGCAGGCAGAAACCATGGGGAAGAAGTGTATAGAGAAATGAAGCCAGAGCGGAGAGAGATGACGGCTCTCTCAAACCCTCAGTCCGAGATGGATGTGCCAGATGAGAAGCAACAGGCTGCAGAGAGAGGACGGAGGAGTAAACCCCGGAGGTCAGGCTACGAGAGCTGCTGAACCACTGGGGAGTCAAAGCACCAGAGCTACTGAAGGGCCCCAAGTTATGCTCCAGGTCTTTCTGATCTTTAGGTCTGTGCTAAGAAAAAGGCTTCCTCTTCCTCTCATTTCCCTGGGTATTGTGAACACGGACTCTGTGAATTGAGCTAAGCTCGGATCTTCTTGGCTCCTGGTAACCCCAAGGCACCTCCCTGACACCCTAGCGTGTAGCATGAGGGCAATCACCCTGCATAGGGCTGGGGTGATCAAGCTCTTTGTGTCCTACGGACTCAGAACTGGCGGCCTCCTCTCCTGCTTTCTCGAGAGATGCTCTGATGAGAGCTAGGTGATGCACACCTCGAAGGGGAGTCGGCACCTGCGCCACAGGGCCTGTGGCCTGGGAAGCCCCACGGTTTCATCTGGGAGGTAGCCATGGTGATGAGCCAGAGGCTCTCTCTGTACTTAGCTGTCTGCGTCTCTCATGTTCCAGGGTCTGTATGTCATGGTCGCTTAGGTAAACAGAATTAGCAGCCCAGGGTAAAGCTACAGGTGGCTTGTCTCTGGGGCTGTCTGAGATGGGGGAGATGCCGATAACTGTAGGCTTCCTCTGCCTTCAAGTCCTAAGTGTTCCCTGCACGGGCCACCCTGAGGTAGGTCACGTGGCTTAACAGGAGCCCTGTTTGCAAAGGCCCTGACTGCACGTGTGGGCTCCACAGTGGCCACCTACTCCTTGAGACTGACAGCCGTTCATCTCTTCTCCTCCAAGGCTTCCACCCTATTCATGCAGTTTTCGGAGGACCCATGTGTCAATTACAGACGGCTTTAAGATTTAACTGGATGCACTTTTCCCGAACAGGGAATGGGGAAAGCCAATGGGGGGTGACCTTTGAAGAACCGGGATCCTGAATAAAACACACGTCGTCAGAAAAAGAGAAGGGTGCTTCCTCTGTTTGGGAAAAACACAATCAACAGCATTAGCCCAATTTCAGACTAAAGTCTGTGGATGCATAATGGGCACTGTCTGTGATATTTTTGATCTGTTTCTCCCAAAAAGGAAAATAAGAATTCCTGAAGGAATGAACTGGGGTTTATGCTTCTTAGAGGAAGAAATGAGGGTAACAGTTGTCCGTTCCTTCATTAAAAGAAAAAATACTGTCCTGTTCTGGAAATTGCTCTTTATTACAAAAATAGCAACAAAAGGTTGGGGGGGGTGCAAAAATGGAAAAATATTCTTATTGTTTGAGTCGATGACAGGATTAATAAAAGTCTGATTAATAAATAAACAGTTTTCTTATAACCCATATTCCAACCATTTCTCTCTGTTTTTTCCTTCTCTCTCCCTTTAAAAAATATCCCACCCACCCCTAGCTTTGGGCAGAAAGTATTATTTAATCTTGATGTTTTCTTTTAATATATGTGGAATAAATCGTGGCAGGATGATGAACCAAGGGGGAAAGAAACATGTGGACTCAAATCAGAGAATTCACAACAGCTTTTTTTGGAAAATGGGAAAACCAAAAATATCCATCTCGAATCCCAACCCCTTTATGCCTTCCCCAACTGTCTTTTTCTTTATTTGCTCCTTGCAAAAGTCTACCTAGGTTTCCAAACCAATTTCTCCTTTTTCCTAGAACCAACCAAATACTGAGTGTGTGCAAAAAAACATGGTAGCTTAAAAAAAAAAAAGATAATTATCAGAGGGAAAGAGGAAGGAGGAAAGAGAAAGAAAATAAAGAGATATGACACAAGGGAAATGGGCCAAATGAAGACAAAGCAACGCACTTAACCCACCTGGAGAGCAAATCGGACCAGCGAGGCGCTCTCAGCCAATCGCCTGGGTCTGCTGCGGGGAGTAGAGTCCGCATGGGTTCATTTGGCCGAGGAGTGTGTTTCATAAACCTTACGGAGCAGCTATGAAAGCTATCAGGATCTTCCCACGTTTCCTGTCATTCCGTGGAGATTGGCTGCTGGAGTGCTGGTGGGGGGGGCGGGGTGGAGGTGGAGGGGGAAGAGGGTGGTTGGGGTGGCAAAAGGGGAACTGGCTCGGGTGGGAAGCGGAATCACACAGGAATTTATTTTAAGTGCATATACAAAATGAAACGAGGGAAAAAAAAAAGCCCAGTGTATTCCTTTTGGGTCATGTGAGGGAGCCACTGGCAAAGATAATAATATATGAGGAGGGGAGAGAGAGGGGAAGCGAGAGGGTGGGGGGGAGAGAGAAAGAGAGAGAGGCAAAAGGCTTTCTATTATTCGGGACACCGGTGAAGCACACTGAGGCAGCTGGAAGATTAAATTAAGTATTATATCTGCTGACCCTATTGCCATGGTTACCGGACAGCGGAAAATATTAATCAACCCAAGCCTTTTCAGATGAATGTGCTCGAAGAAATACAGTAAATATAAATATATATGTATATCCTCCTGCTCTGCTGTCTAAACGCAGGATGCCAACCAGAGCACCACTGATAGGAGAGATAAACAAATTTTTTAACAAGTCTGGCCTCTTGGCGAAGGCTTACGTCAGTCGACTACGGGAGGCAGGGCGTGAATGGCAGGGCTGACGCATTTGCTCACTTTCTCTCTTCCCTTACCCCTTTTGATAATGAACTCTAACACCTGGCTTGGTTGCAAGGTCACGGCTTATTATTTATTATCAGTCTGCTTATTCTTGGGAACCCCATCAACTAACTAGTCACCCTGGTGCATTCACCAAAGCTGAAGCACGGTGAAGTGGGGGGAGCAAAAATTACACATAAATAAAATCAGAAGCCCACTGAGTCAAGATAAGACTGGAGAGATTCCAGTCTCTTTGGCTGTGAGACTAAAGGATCTCTGGGAGTTTCCACTGTGGTGCAGCAGAAGCGAATCCAACAATATCCATGAGGACGTGGGTTCAATTCCTGGCCTTGCTCAGTGGGCTAAGGATCTGGCGTTGCCATGAGCAGTGGTATAGGTCACAGACACGGCTCAGATCTGGCATTGCTATAGTCATGGCATAGGCTGGCAGCTGTAGCTGCAATTCGACCCTTAGCCAGGGAACTTCCATATGCCCCAGGAGCGACCCTAAATAGCAAAAAACTGAAACTTCACTTCTTGTCCTGTCTCTGGATCTTCTTAGCTGAACCTGATCATCTCCAGATCCTAGATTTGCTTCTCACTTTACCCCCTCAGCAGCTGACACTGACAGACTCTCCTGCCTGCTTTTAAATGCAGTGCCACTGTTCCCACGATGGAAAACTTGAAATGCACAGCAGAACCAAGGAGCACATCCGTGTTAATATTAACAGGCTCATCAGAGACGAGTTTTCCTTCTCGAGGCACAGGGATTTGATGGGCACTCTGCCACAAGAGGTTTTTCCTTCCGCTGATTATCTCCTGAGTTCCTACTATGTGCTTGCATTCACGCAGGATGGGGGTCAGGGAGGCAGGAGCCTTGAAGTTCGCCTCCTTCAAACTTCATCATTTTGCAGATGAAGGTCCAAGAAACCCCAGTGGATCAAGGATTTGCTTCAGGTCCACAGCTGTGTGGCTGTAGACTTGACCCTGCAGAGACTCTTTTAAGCCTGGGACCTGATCTGATCTGAGATGCCAAATTTTTAATAGCACTTTATCTGTCTTTCCATGAAAAACTACTTGTTCCAAAATCTCCACCCTGCCCCTTTACCCGGACCTGTGCCACTTATTTAGGGAGGCCTAAAGAGATGTACGGAATAAGCATGCTCCTAGTTTCTCTGACCCACTTCTCGCTATACACCCCATGCCTTCCTAACTCTGTCTCCCTAAAATAAACAGCATGGGGTGGATGTGTAGACTTGATTTCTAGATTTCCTCCTCCCGTTGTACTTACAGAGCCTCACGGAAGTGCTCTGAAGTTTAGCAGAGACCTGCTAAGAGACCGTCCATGTGTATCAGCTGGAATGAGCCTATGCTGTGACACCAAAGCAGGCCTCCATGCCAGGCCTGGCTCCGACACCCCCCTCACTAGGATCCATGGGGGTTCAGATGGCTTTTCTTCCAGTTAAGCCTTCACCACATGGAGCCCTGACCGAGACCAATCAACCTTCTCCTTCTGCTGAGGTGCAATTTTACACAGTAGGTGACATTAACTCGGTAGCCGAGTCTCCACGTGCGGCCACGGCAACCACGGGGTCCCAGCAGATGACAAGAGGCAGCGGGTTGTATGATCCTGTAAATTATTTCCCCATAGTAACGGCCAGATTACACACTTTAATATGCATGCAGCCTCAGAGAGCCCTCTTCCTGGCTGAACCAGGGGCGAATGATACATATTTTGCATCCAGAAATCCATTCTGAGCTGTGCCGCGTGGATTAGTCATCATTTTCTAAAGCGCCCAGCTGACCCTTCTCACCGGCCTCTTCTGTAGAAGTAAGCGAGGAGCTGGTCCTCCTTGGCCTCCAGTTTCTCTAGTTTATATCCACACTCCTGGAATGGATTCAACACCCGGCTCACTGTTAGCAAACGTCTTGTTCTGATAGCCGCCTACAGCTATTTTCCCCTTCAAATGGGCAACCTGACTGGGGTGTTCTTTTTTTAGGAGAAAAGAGTGACATTATATCAGTAAAGAGGGCGGGGGAATAAAACAGAAGAACAAGGTGGTGTCAAGGATGCAGAACAGATATCGTATGTGTGATAGGTTCCCAGGTTTATGGGTGGAAGGCCTCATTCCTTTCGGTTCAAAACAAAATACCCCTCCCCCCTGCAATGACTCCTATCTTTAAAAAAATTTTTTTTATTATAGTTGATTTAAAAATATGGAACGCTTCACAAATTTTCCATGTCATTCTTGCCCAGGGGCCATGTTAATCTTTTCTGTCTCGTTCCAATTTTAGTACATATGCTGCCAAAGCGCACACCAGCATTTTTTAAACCACAGTCTGTGCACACCCTGGCATCAGATACAACAGAATAATGGCAGAGGAGAAGCATGATATTCAAGCTCTGATATTTTTCACTTGTGCGACTACAGACAAGTTTTTACCCTAAACCTCAGCCAGCCCATCAATAAAACAGAATCATTACCATGAGCTTAAATATCTTGTGATTAGATTAGTACCTAGACATTATGGATGCTCAATAAATGTTTAGGACGGGGCAAGTAGTCCTTCTTAAACTGATTAAAAAGGAGAATTTGGAGTGACTTTTCCCAAAAGCCCACTGATACTTTTAGCTAACCCATCCCAATCCACACGGCATGCTAAGAAAGTCTTATCCAGGCTCACGGAAAACTTAGGAAATTCATTCTGCCTCTAATACGCTGCATTTCTTTGCTGAGGCCTCAGGTCTTCCCTCTGTGAAATGGGTAAGATGGGCCGTGTGGAAACATCAAGCTTTGGTTTAATTCTAAGTGCTTTGGAGCAAAAGTCTACATTTTCAGGAAAGAAGTCAGATCAGTTAGCGAGGGCTGTTGTTGTTGTTCTCCTTCACACACTGTAACAAAAAAGGGAGAAGGGGATGCACGTCTGGGGGAAAGACCTGCATCCACTACCACAGACTATTCCACGCAGCCAAAAGGATATTACACGTCAAGCGCAGACACGCAGCTCCTCGGGACTGTCATTACACATATGTGAGTTAGGCCTGAGCACGGCATAAAAACAAAGCTTTCGTTTTATCACATGGAACCAGTTAAGGGAAATAGCGTGAGCTGAACTTTGGGCAACCCTGAATCATACTCAATTTATTCCCCATCATCCAACAAGTCATCATCAGCAACAGGCAAAACATAGTCTAGGGAGGATAGCACACACTGGAAACCTCCAGATGCAGTGGGACGTTATTGTCCAGACATGAATGAAAAGTGTGGCTTAGGGAGACTTAGGCCTTAAAGGGTAAAAATAGAAGCAGTGTATCTCTCTCCTCCTTTGTCCAAGGAGGCTGTGGGTCTTGGACGTGTCTCCCAAAATAAGAACCGTGTTGAGGCTCTCTGCGATATCTCTTGAATAAATCCAGGGAAAAGACATCACCGAATGTGAAAAGGCTCAGATACGAACACTCAAGGCACATTTTAGACCCTTTGATGGAAGGTGCCAATGCATTGAATCAATTCCAAGTGCAGTTTCATGGAAAAAAAATACATGACCACACACAGCTGATAATAATTAATCAGATATTTTCAAGGTCTTCTCTTCTCTGGCATAGCTGCCTTGACTTTGGCCTTGATTCTCACGCGGACAAGTTGGTCATAATGGCAGCTACTAGAATGGAATGCTTTCTTATTTGGGCTTTGTCAGTTCTGTTCCAATGTAAAATGCCTTCTCCTCCTCTATCTGAAGAACTCCTACATATCCCAAAAAATCCAGATCCCTCTGGTTTTGTAAATGGCATAACCACACTACCATCCACCTGGTTCCCATCTTTGATTCACTGTGCTCCCCTTCCCACCAACACAGCGGTCGTTTAGAGTGAGTCACCTGCCCTGTCCCGTGTGCTCTAGGCTCTGACTACCTCTCCCCCTTCATTTCTCTCCACTCCCACCACCATCTAGACTGTCTCGCTGCCCTTCCCTTTCTCAAGTGTGCCCAATGCACTTGAGATCTTTGTATCAGCTGCCCCCTCCCCGGAGTGCTGTTTCCTATGAGCGTGGTATGACTGGTTCCTTCTTGCCTTCTGATATTGGCTCTAATATCACCTTTTCTAATAAGACAATCTTTTTTTTTTTTTTGGCTTTTTAGTGCTGCATGTGGGGCATATAAAAAGTTCTGAGGCAAGGGGTCAGAGCTGCAGCTGGTGGCCTATGCCACAGCCACAGTAATGCCAGATCTGAGCTGCATCTGCAGACTACACCATACCTCACAGCAATGCTAGATCCTTAACCCACTAAGCGAGACCAGATGTTGAACCCACGTCCTCATGGATACTAGTTGGGTTCGTTACTGCTAAGCCACAATGTCTTCCCTCATAGAAGACATTCTTGAATAGCAATTCTAAAGTCACTCTCTAGCCACTTGATGCTAGTGTTTGAATTCTTCTCATGGCATTTACCATTATCTGCTATTTTCCCTGTTTATGTATTCACTGTCCATTTTCCTCCTCTAGAGCATAAGCTGCAGAAGAATGAGGACTGTGTGGTGTTTGTCGCTCAACCCCCAACAGCTGGACAGTAATAGTTAATAAATGTGTGCTGAACGAATGGCCCAACCTGGCTGCCACATAATTCATCACCTGTAGTCTATCTTCCCACCATGTTTCATACAGACCACAATGATGCCAGTCACCAGATAGGATTCTGGTTATCGGAAGTCTCATCTAAACTGTGAAATCTGAAGGGTGGAGACTCCATTTTGCTCCCCTTGGACTATTTAAAGTTAGGAGGATCACCCAGAGTCATCGTGTACCAATGCGCAGGTCAAGTTCTGGGAAATTCCAAGGGCAGCAATGGGCATTATGATGATGTACATGGCAGTCCATGGAGCTGGGCGGTAGCCAAGCTCAACAAGTGTAAATGGCTGCTCAGATTTTTCTTTACCAGGGAGAGAGATCAGGATGCCTTCATCTTTTCCTTTACCTCTTCCTCTAGGAAGAAATTCAGGGCCAAGTGTACTTGCCCAGGATAGCTTCTCCCTGACTTCATACCTGAGGGTTTAGAAAGGCCCTTGGAGGTAGACCTCAGTGGGATCTAGTTCAAGTTCAACTCACACACAGCATTTCAAATCTTCTGTGCCACCATTTATTCCATCAATTAGTGTAATGACCATTTATGTACAAACACCTTTGACCAGATTCCTGCGATGCCAGACGGCACTTTGCCTTGGGATATGTATTGTAACTTCAGCATTTGCTTTAGGTTTCTCTGATACTGTAAAATGATATACCTGTAGGAACCTGCTCAACATTCAGGTAGGGTCACCTCAAAATTGGCCAACTGAGGATGGATGTTAATGGGGAATTTCTTCTACCTTTTATAGCCTAAGGAGACCAGTCAGACTCATCTCAAAAAATTCCTCAGAAGTTCCAGGTGGGATTAAGCACCTATTGCTGATTGCAGAGGCCAACTCGACAATCGCCCTTGAAGTGGGTTTCCCTTATTCCATGTATCTTTCCTACAGCACACTCATTTCTATTCCTTGAGGTCACTTCCAAGTAACCCTCTTGGTCTTTCTGGGGAACCCAAGCCAATGCAGTTGTTATGAGGAGTGGTGATGACAATGACATACAGTAGCATCACAATTTCTAAGAATCTGACCTTTGGTATGTTGGAAGGAGGGGTGAGGAGAAGGCAAACTTGAGACTGGGTGGTATCTGTGACATTTGCATGGCTTTGGAAAACGCTAATTACAAACACTACTGTTTGACTTCAGTTAACCCTTTCGGAAAGCTTCAAAAAGATAAAATCTGATTAAACAACTATCAACCCAAGGCAGCTATGCAACCCAGGGGTCATTATGACAGCATTTAAAAGACCCTCACCTTACATGAGTCACTTTACAGCTAGAGCTGAAATTCAAGTCAAAGATACCATTTTTGAAGGTAGAAGAACTACAAAGGAGATTAAATACATGGACTTGATAGGTCTCCTATGCCCAGATCAGAACTCTGATAGAAAAATAATTGAAACTCAAATGCAAGAATTCTGATGGATCTTGAAATTCCGGGCTCTCCTGAACATTTAAGGTTGGCAGAGCCAGCTCCATCCTCTTTGCTGGAACAGAAGACACTCCCCTCCACTAGACTGACCAACAAAGATCTCACCTGAAGCAGGTTCTTTTTAAGATCATGCTTCTGGTCCTCAGGATTCACTCCCACCACCCTTTATTGCCTGATGACCAGGGTTTGATCACAGGAGGACGCAAATGGGGGAAATAAAGTACCTGTTCCAAAATGAAGCAACTTGCACACTGAAGGAACTGTAGGACATGACACAATTATGGTGGCACATGGAGCATCCATGACAATGGATCTGAAGAATGTTGGCACAGGAGGGTTGTAAAATAAAGCAGATTAGGGAATAATTTAATGAAATAAGACTCTATTATGCTCTGCTGAAGATACCTGGAGCCAGTCTTCATACCTGCTTGGGTTTAATTCCTAAAAGCTCAGGAATGGTCATGGCCGATAGCAAATGGGGTAGAGAAGTACAACCACTTGGTGGTGTATTCAGGAAAGGGTCAGAAGGGTCAAGAGGTAGTAATGTTAGACCCGACTTGTTATCTAAGACTTTAGAACCCACTCCCTGACTCTAGCCTGGGAAGGCCTAGAGAACATTCCCTGCACTGAATCAGTTAAGAACACCCTAGTGAGAGGGACACTGCCATCTCTAGGAAACCCACTGGTGGCTGTTCTCTATAGGTCACGGTGGACTAAAGGAAAAGCAAATGAGTCTGATGGGATTCTTGAATGGCAGAGCTCAGAACGTGGTACTTAACCATTCAAGGCAAGATGGCTATTATCACTGCTTTTGCTTTTATTTTTCTTTTTTTTAGGGCCACACCTGCAGCATGTGGAAATTCCCAGGCTAAGATTCAAATTGGAGCTGCAGTAACTGCTGGTCTACACCACAACTCACAGCAACGCTGTATCCTTAACCCACTGAGCAAGGTCAGGGATCGAACCTTCATCTTCATGGATACTAGTTGGGTTTGTTACTGCTGAGCCACAATCTGAACTCTGGCTATAATTATTGAAACAGCAAAGCTGAGCTGGCAATTGGAGATTTGCTGAGAGGGCCAAAAATCATATTGCTCTGATGGGTAAGGTAGATGGACATCTCTTTAAAAAGCAGCCCCTGGTGTGCAGGTGAGCCTTGGTAGTGGCTAAGAGTCGGGTTACAGGGCCCTAAGTCATTCTGTGCTTGGAGCTACCCTTCCTGAGCTGGATATTATTAGGTCAACTGAATCATAAGGTTGGATAGGGGAGTTCCTGTCGTGGTGCAGCAGAAACGAATCTGACTAGGAACCATGAGGTCACGGGTTTGATCCCTGGCCTCGCTCAGTGGGTTAAGGATCTGGCGTCGCTGTGAGCTGTGGTGTAGGTCACAAATGCTGCTCAGATCTGGTGCGGCCATGGCTGTGGCGTAGGCCGGCAGCTTTAGTTCTGATTAGACCCCTAGCCTGGGGTGGGGGGAAAGGTTGGATAGGCAGACTCACATATCATCATCAGTGAAATTGGTAGGTATATTCAGGATCAGGCCTAAAAATATCCAGAGTTAAATGAACAGGTCGCCAAAGTGTCCATGTCAACCCAACCTGTTGCTGTGACACTTCCTAAGCCCTCACCATATGCCTCATGGTAGGGGGGGTCCTCTGTGGCTAAATGATGGTGGAGGAAAGAGCCTGGGATTGGTTCATAGATAGGCTGCACAGTATGACAGTGTGAACCATAAATGATCTAATAGCCTCACTTGAGAAGAAGCTCAGGAGACGGTGGTGACAGGTCATTCCTTTATAAGGCAGAACCCTGAGGAGCTCACCTGGTCACTGACTGGGGTTGAACTTGAAATGTGTGAGAAGACATACAAAGACTGGTGAGCAGCAGCAAATGCCTGGTTAGTCAGGAGCTTGGAAGATTAGAATACTGAAAACAAGGCGGTCTGACAAAAGAGCATATAGATGTACCCATGAGAGGGTTTGGATCTCCACTCATGCCGACCACAGGCGAGGCAGTGAGTGAGCGGGAGGATTCGCCCTGCAGAATATCAAATGTTCTCTCCCCTCAGTCATGCCAGGTTCTGCAGAATCGGGCTGTGTTGACTTGGAAGGGAAGGTTTCACAGAAGAGGAGATATTTTAGACATAACAAAGGATGAATCTGTATTTGGTAACTATTCCTACTACTACTACTGACTACCGTTTATTGATGGCATGTGATGGGCCCAATGCTATGCTAAGAATTTTGTGCTTATTTTCAAACTTATTCTTCACAGTAACCTTATGAATTATGTCTTATCACTATCAATTACTATTTTATATATGAATTAAATACTCTGAATTATGATTATTCTTCCTCTATGCTTTTACTCGTAATACTAGCAACGTTGGTTACAAGGAAAGTTTGCACCTGTCATCTCATTTCGTCCACGATAACCCCATGAGACAGGTGTCATTATCGCTGTTTTACAAGTGATGAACTGAAGCTCAAGGAAACACCTGTCTGCCATAGTTACTAAGCTTCCCTGGATCTAAAACTACCTGCTGCCTAAGTACTTCATGCCCTTCTTATCCCTGCCCAGAGGTGAGAGAGAAAAGGTCAGTGAGGGTGGGCCAGTGAACTTGAGCAGACTGTCGTGAGCAAAAGACTGGCTGAGCTGCCAAGACCCCTGATGTACCTTCAGAAGGCTGTGCTCCTGCCTTCCTCCCCCTCCACCATCTTCCCCTTTCTCTCTACCCAACACATGGGATGACAAACCAAGTATAATGACAATTAGACCGATCTTAGTAATCTTTACCATCTTGATATTTTATTCCAATTTCCTTTTCTTCTCTTCAACCAAAAGGACTCGTGCTTTGAGAAATAAAGAAAAATGATGCAAACTTTAGCACATTCATTGCACAAGGTCTGTATCCCACATGTTTCCTGAGCTTTCTCCATGCTGCTTCCTAGAATACTTTGACTCTGATACAGGCCAGGAAATCTGCTTTCTGAAGGCCCCCTTTCCACGCCTTTATCTACATAACTTTCATTGACCTAAATCGGATTTGTGTGTGTAGAAGGGCAGCACAATTGAGGTTCAGCAAGTCTTGTCGTCTTTTTGTTAAGCTTCCCAGGCTGCCAATTACCAATTCTGTGCACTCGGGGATGTCCAGGACACAGCACATTAAATTGGAACAGAATGTACTGGCTAATGATAACCCAGTCAAATATGTAAAGAGATCCCTGGGTAACAAAGATGAAGTGCAGGTCTGAAGCCAATAAGATAGGGCTAAACTAGGATGGAGAGGCCAAAGGAAGCAGGGGTGGGGGCAGGGGGGGTGGGGGGACATGGGAGGGAGGGGAGAGAGTTAGTAGAGCGAGAACAAATATGAGAATCTGAGGATATGGTTTCTTCAGAAGTATGTAATGGAGAAGAGGCTGGAAAATAATCCCTTGAAATGATTTATGGCTAGGGGGAATCTGGGACCATTTAAAATCTGTCATGGAGGAATCTGGGACTCTATATGGGAGACATTTCATTGAGCTGTATCTATGTCTAACCATTTTGATCATCTGACCAGCTGTTTAAACAGAATGATTGTGTGGCTGGACTGATGGGCTAAATCAGTCAAACAAGCCCATCTGGAAGATGATGTAGAGTCAGTCAAAGTATTACATTCTCTGTGCAAATGCAAACACATTGTTTCCATTGGTCATTTGCCATTCATGGGATACAATATGGAGCTAAGTAATCCCTGTGATATAAATTTACATTCAAAGACAGAAAGCAAGGGAAAACACGTCAGCACCTCTACTGCAAACTCTTCACAATCATCGTTAAACACTGACCCCTGGGGTCTTTTAAGAATACAATGCCACGACCTATACGAAAGCATTTTGAAATGTTAAGTCACACAAAATCCTAATACTAGGTACAGTCACTGCTAGAAAAGATAACAGCATTAAATCAGCTTGAGTGACTGAGGAATTTAAGCAGTATGTCCTTCTTTGTAATCATTCTAACAAAGCTGAGGTCTATGGGACTGCATGGTTAGGAAAAAAAAAAATGTGTGTGTGTGTGGACTCACAAGTGCATATATGACCATACACAGGCCATACACTCACACTTGTGCAAAAAATATTCAAGTACCCAAAGTGTATCATCTTTACACTGCATGCAAATTTAAGTGTTTGAATGTTCTAACACATGACCATAGCTGTCAAAGGGTAGTGATTAGAAGTTTTAAATACCACTTCTTTGCAGGTAATGTTCAGCATACCTCCAGCTCAGCATTTTCTCTGGAATGATAGTTCAAAGTGTCTGTAAACCACAAGGTATTTTCATTTGAAAACTGTATCTTGGAGTCCATCTATCCAAAAATAAAACCACCACCTTCTCCTCAAAACAATTTCTCCTTCCTCCATTCCCCACAATTTTCACCATGTGAACTCTGATGGGGCAAGAGGCTTTGTCTGACTTGCTCACAGCTGTATCCTCAAGGCCTGGAACAGTGCCTGACACACAGTAGGTGCTCGTGTGGGATGATGCGAGTGGATAGATAGATGGACAGGGACTCATCTCTGATACATTCTTTTCCAGTTAGCCACCAAGTCCTGCCATAGCTTTCAACTCAGTGCTTCTCCGCATCTGTTTACCTCTCTGCCTTGATGGTGGAGAAAATGAGATCGAGCCCAGGAAAACGCCTGATAAAATGTAAAAGACCATACTCACTTAAGTGGGATTATGTGATTCTACCATCTAGAACCTTCAGGAAGAAGCTCCCTGGAGCCTAGATGATTCAAAAGCAATTGAGACCATCTGTACTTGCCTAACTGTGTCCCCCATTCATCTCCTCTGTTCTAGAAACACTTGTCATCTCATGCTCCTATTAACAGGCATAGCCATCTCTGCCATGACTTCACAAGGTCTTTAGAGTCATCACTAAAATTCATGTGTCAACAAATGTACAGATGAATCTTCCTTCCCTCCCTCTTTTACAACTCTCATCTACCTTTCAAATGCCATGTTTAACTCTGCAGCCTTCTTCTCTGACTGCCTGAGTTTGGGTCAGTCCTCTTAGTACATGAGGCAAGAAATCCGAGGGCATACAGTGTATTTGGGAAGACCAAGCAAGGTAAATCATCAAGCGAGTGGGCCACTGTGGGGGAAATATTGCAAATGGTACAAAACATACTTCTTAGATCTGTCTTACCAGTGAGGTAAGGGAGCTGGGGAATTTATACACCAACTCCTAAGAGTTACTGGTTGAGGACCAGTGTAGAGGAGGAAAAAGGATAATTCCCAGTTACCTTCATCTATTACAACTGCAGAAGAAGCCCTTAGGACAGAGAGAGAGATTCTGGAATAGTTTAGGTATAAGCAGTGCTGTCCAAGAGAAATATAGCATGAGTCCCAAATGTAGCCTCCATTTGTAATTTTAAGTTTGCTAGCAGCCACATTTAAGATGGTCAGAATAAACAGGTAAAATTAACTTTATTAATATATTTTAAGTTGTTTATTATATATTTTATTCCACCTAATATACTACCCCAAATATTATCCTTTCAACATGTAGTTAAAAAATTTACTGAGACACTTTACATTTTTTGGGTGTTTTTGGTAAAAAGTATTTGAAAGCTGGCATGCGTTTTATACATAAAGCATCTGTCAGTGACGACTAGTCACATTTCATGTGACAGTCACAAGTGGCTAGTGCCTGTCTTGACTGGACAGCATGGGTTAAGGTACATGGGCAAGCCATTTAGAACACCTACTGTACTGATAATTTCTAATCAATGAGAGCATCATTTTTTTTTTTTTTGTCTTTTGTCATTTTAGGGCCACACCCGCAGCATATGGAGGTTCCCAGGTTAGCGGTCGAATTGGAGCTGTAGCTGCCACCACAGCCACAGCCATGCCAGATCCAAGCCGCATCTGCAAACTACACCACAGTTCATGGCAATGCCATATCGTTAACCCACTGAGCAAGGCCAGGGATCAAACCCACAACCTCATGGTTCCATAGTCAGATTCGTTAACTGCTGTGCCATGATGGGAACTCCATTGAGAGCATCTTTTGATCGACTATTTAAAGTACTGATCTAAGACTCAGCCTACATAGTTTACTAATCTTACTTACTTTTTCATGTGGTTGGGTCTTACTTCTCTGAATGAAGAAGTACACTTCCAGGATTTACTAGTTCTTTTTTTATTGCCTTTTCAATTACCATTTGCCCAACAATCGATTCTCAGTAAGTCATCTTGTCCACTGGTCCCTAATCTTCTGTGAGGCAAAGGTCTATAAGTTTCCCATTTTGGGGAACAAGGGAAGTTCTGCTGGCTGAGGCCTCAGTGGAGAGGGACAGTTAGCTCTGGGGTTGGGTTTAGTCGACTACTTGCAGAAACAAGAATTTTAAAGACCTCCACAGACAGAGATGCAGCAAAGTCCTCCAATAACAAGCTAATAAATAATAAACAAAATAATAAAAAAAAATGTTCAACAGATTTTGCCCTGTGGAAAAAACGTCCATTTGTCTAACCTAAATTATCCTCAGGCTGCTTTTTTTCACCCTCCCTGTTCTACTCTATTGCCTGCCTTCATTTCTGAGTCCAAGGAGGTCTTTGAAAAGCATAGGATACATAAACCCGATTAACATCCATGAGGACGTGGGGTCAATCCCTGGCCTCGCTCAGCAGGTTAAGGTTCTGGGGTTGCCGTGAGCTGCAGTGTAGGTTGCAGATGCAGCTTGGATCTGGTGTTGCTGTGGTTATGGAGTAGGCTGGTGGCTACAGTTCCGATTGGACCCCTAGCCTGGTAACCTCCATGTGCTGTGGGTGCGGCCCTAAAAAGTAAAAAATAAATAAATAAATAAAAGCATAGGATACATATTTGGTGACCATTTTGCCTTTAAAAGGTTAACTTGTATTCTGAGCTAAAAACAACAGTGGCCATTATGCCACAGAACAAAAAGCACCGAGATTTGTTGACGAAAGAGGGAGAGCAACAAAGGCTAGGAGATTTCACAAAGTCTAATAACATCAGAAAGGCACTAAGCAGTGTTCACTGTCTGCTAACGGAAAATGTGAATTTCCTAAGTCTCCTCTAAGTAAGCAGATAGATGTAAACATTTCTAAACCCATCGATTTCTTAGGAAAAAAGAGGCAACCTGCCGAAATCTGGAGGATTCAAGATGGCCCATCCTTCTTGATCTTAAGTCTAAAATTTTTTCCAGTATCTCTAACAATTATTTGTGACAAAGAGTCAAATCATCAGGAAGCTAGAAGATGAAACATTTCCATTGGGAAAAAAAAGATATTTTCTTCATTCTTGGTTATTATAATTGGACTTACAGACCTATTTCCTTCCCTTTTCATTTATCTAAGATGTACATTTAGGCAGTCTTTTTTAAAAGATTTTCTATAAATTTTCTCTATGTGTATACTTTTTTCCTGTATTTCTCTAAAATCTTACCTGTTTTGAAATTATGGCTTGCCTTTCTTTCAATAACTATTTCTTCCTTCTTAACTCCTATCCATTCCTGTGGTGTGCCTATTATTCATTCTCATTCATCAACTACCTCTCTTTAGGAGTCATCTACATTTGAGCTCATATCTCAGTCAATTGGAATTTCTTTCCTTTCCTTTATCTACCTTCCAGTGAGACCACTGTTCTCTGTCCCTGGTCCTGGTCACAGGTCACCTGCCTAGTCTTGCTGTCCTCATTTCACCAGGAACTTCGAGGGCTGAGGGGATTCAGAAGCCACCCCAACAATTCCCTGTCCCCCTTCTAGAGGAGGGTTAGTGGTACTTCTGCACCCAAGTCTACTTGCTGTGTCACGACTTCCTTGCTAGTAACACATGATTTGAGTAATAAACATACTCAGATATTTAAGTAGCACTGTTCACAAACTACTGAGAATTAAGGTTATTCCATTTTCAAAGCAAAAACTTCTGGGAGAAGAAGTAGATTTATTAGGAGAGTACTTGGAGTGAAAAAAAATTGGAAGCCTTTCTTTAGAAACTCAAATTATGATATTCTAGGTACCAGGCAAATTACATATTTAAAGATAAAAGAAAGGATGGAAACTGCTGCCATTTGGGGTTGGTTTATATAGACTCATTGTGTACTTGATTTAATTTCATGCCAGGTACTTTTTCACCAACTCTGGGACGGAAGAGTGAGGTTTTTTTGTTTTATTTTGTGTTCAGATAACAAACCTATTTTTAAAGTGTTGCCTTATAGAAGGCAAGCCCACAGACTGGGAGAAAATGTTTGGAAAAGACACAGCTGATAAAGGACTGGTATCCAAAATATCCAAACAACTCTTGAAACTCAACAGTAAGACAACAAACAATTTGATTTAAAAATGCACCAAAGAGTTTAACAGATACCTCAAGACAGAATATATACAGATGGCAAATAAGGATATAAAAACATGCTCCACTCCCTATGTCATCAGCGACATTTAAATCAAAACAGTGATATACCACTACACACCTATTTGAATGGCCAGAATCTGCAACACTGATAACACCAAATGTTATCAAAGACGAGGAGCAACAGGAACTCTCATCCATTGCTGGTGAGAATGCAAGATGCTATGGTCGTACTTTGGAAGACACTTTGGTGGTTTCTTAAAACGAAACACATTCTTAGTGTATGACCCAGCAACCCTACTCCTTTGTATTTACCCAGGTGAGTTGAAAACATGTTCACAGAAAATCTACATGTGGATGTTTGTAGCAGCTTGATTCATAACCGTAAAAACGTTGAAGCTACCAAGATGACCTTTGGTCTTCATCTAGGATGAAAACTGAAATTAGGCCTAAGTGAACAAACTTGTCTGAAACTTTTCTAAATTCATGTGTTAAGCAAAGATTGAGCTTGAGGAGATAGATTTTTGGAAAACAGCTTATAAACTAGTTGTTTTAGTTAATTTCAGCTCACAAATACTGGTTTTATTCTTTCTTTGGGTTTAAAAGAGCATATAATGCTGCCTCTCAAAGTCCCCACCCTCGGAGTTCCCACTGTGGCTCAGCAATAATGAACCCTACTAGTATCCATGAGGACTTGGGTTTGATCCCTGGCCTCGCTCAGTAGGTTAAGGATCTGGCATTGCTGTGAGCTGTGGTGTAGGTCGCAGATGCAGCTAGGATCTTGTGTTGCTGTGGCTGTGGTGTAAGCCAGTAGCTCTAGCTCCAATTCAGCCCCTAGCCTGGGAACCTCCATATGCCACGGGTGCAGCCCTAAAAAGGAAAAAAAAAACAAAAAAAAATCGAAAGTCCCCACCCAGCTTCCTCACCTTCCAGTGACTCTGCTCTGGAAGTCTACTGTCACCATTCATTCTTTCCACAAATATCTGATGTCTGCCAAGCATAGGAAGTAGAAGTGAAATTAATGCTTATGGGGGGGGGGAATAAACTGAGTCATCTATGGAGTTAAGTGCAAATTTAGACAAAATCAATTTAGTTTAGCAAACATTTATTAAACATATACTATTTATACTAAAAAATTTAAAGATGGCTATAAAGACATAGATTCTGCCCTAGAAGAATCCATAAAGTTGTACAGGGAGAAGAAGGAAAGAGCTCATTATATACTGGAATGATATTGATAACATGATAATAGATATAGATAAGAGACTCTTAATTAAGGTTCAGGGGACCAGGAAAACTAGCACGAAATATAATGCACAAAATAGTCTTGCAGCCCTTACAAATTTCAGACGACCAGATAAAGCACTTCAGAAAATGATAATACAATAAAACCAAGAGATCATATAAATAGCTTCCTGCTTTTAAAGCACTTAGGGAAACTTAGCCTTCAATGATCAAACTTGAATTAGGTCTCCTTGGTTGGCTGGTTGGGTGGGTGGGTGGTGGGACGGATATCACATAGATTAGAAAGCAGATGTTACTGTGGTTACGTCACTTTCTAGTTGAGGAATCTCATCAACAAAATACAAAAAATAGTATCTCCCTTAAAGGGTAGTTGTAAAGACTTTAGACTACAGTTTGGTACACAACCATGCTGGATGAATGTAGACTGTCATTAATAGCAGTGAAAACCACTTGTTTCACTAAGTTACTGAGTAACTAACCACAGCACTGGTCAACTTTTACGTAAATTAACAGATAGACCTTAGGTTGAGACAGGTTGGAGAAGGAACTTATCTCTGGCTTACTCTGAACCCCATACTTGTATTCCAAATCCCCACATCAACCATCCTCTCTGCCTCCCCTGGTGACTCTCATGGAAGCCACTGTGAGAAACTGCAGTAAAAGGTAACACAGGGAGAAATCTGTGAAAACCAGGAAAACTCTAACAATAGCCTTGTCTATTAGTTGGGATCCTGCTCAAAAAGAGGAAATCACATAGTAACCAATTTTTTCACTTCTGCCTATCATGGTGCCTAAAGTTCCACAAGAAAAAAAAGAAAAAGAAAAAGAAAACCTAGTGGTTTCCAGCCTTGAGTCTTTAGAATCCTGAGTCTGCAAAGGTAGTATTTTCCCATAATAAAGATTTCACAAGCCTTGATGGAAATGCCAAGTTCCTTTCCCTTTGGCTAAAATTATAGCAGCTTCGCACAGAAGCCTTGGTTATCCAGTGATTCACAGAAGTTCTGTCAGTTATATATGTCTGCTGTTAATGAATACGGGAAGAATTCATTGTCGTTCAATCAACAAAGTTCAACATCAGAGCACGAATGTTCATAGTTTCTGAGCATAACAAATATACATGACTACCTATGAGACAACCTGGGAATATTTACAATTTGAAAAAAAAATTTAAGGCTAAACAAACAAAAACACATGAAAGCTATTTAGCAAAGAACTTTCAGAACACAGTACCTGCCTGGTACAAGGAGATCTCACTCAGATTTAAGCACTGACACTAGTGGCTTCTGAATTTGTGACTACACACGCCCCCCCCCCCCAATTTGTATCCATTACTAATAACATCTGAGGTGCCACATTGGGGGCAGGGTTGGTGCTGTCTTGGGAGACGGTGGCCCTGTCCCATAGGCAGAGTTCACTGACACACACATTTGGGAACATGCACCATACCCATGGTAACTTCTCACATGCCCAAGTGTCATAATCAGTCTTGCATATGGTCACTCACCAGGATGTGTGACACATTTCACTGCAATTTATGTGGTGCTGTGGGCAGGGTGGAAGAAAACTCAGGTTTTTTTTTTTTTTATTATTATTATGTGTATATTCTGAAAGAAAGGATGACAAAAATGTAAGTTAGGAGATGGATAAGTTTTCTCTTTCACCCTTTCCCAAAGTTTCTGTTGCTTGACTTGCCTTGCCTCTCACATATCCTCACAAAGAAGACATCCCTGCCTTGAAGAAACTTCATTCTTTATCAAAACAAGCACACCAACCTATGCTATTTAGATGGAGCAATTAAGACCTCTGTCATGGAGAATACAGAAGCACAGATGGTTAAATAAAAATCTAACCAACTCATGGGTTGCCTAAATGCAGATGATGTATTGATTTTGAGAATTTAGGTAAAAGAGCAAATGAAGCTTTCAAAATCTCCATTGTTTCAGTTTGCAAACTCTTGGGGTAAATAGTATCACTAGCATTATATATTGAAAAAAAAATGACTTCCTGGCAGATCTGCTTGTGCCAGGAGCCACGGGGAGTAGTTGGCATGAATGTCTGAGCCAGGGAAGGACAGAGGGCTGAGTGTGAACTTCAATTTGAACACTGTGGATTTTCACCTGTCATCTAACTCCTTTCACAAGCCAGTTCCAGCCACATCACGGGCACCTTCCACATCCCAGGCACACAGCCAACCCTGGTCACTTCTTCTACATACTAACACTCTCCTCCTGTGACTGGGCTTTTTCTCCTACGATGTGACAGCAGTCCTGGAGAATCCTAGAAATGTCATGTTGGAAAAACCCTCAAGATTAGCCAGTCCAATGCCTTTATTTAAGACTTGTAGACTCTGATGCCCCTGGAGAAGGGATGACTCTTGCAAAGTTGATGCTCCAGGGAGTGGTGGCCTCAGGACTGGGAGGGAGGCCTCTTTTAGTGTTACGCCCTATCCGCTAGCGTATGTGCATGTCATGAAAACAGGAGGATAGAGGGGTAAGAACCACTTTCATGGCACTTAGTTTTGTCCCATTTCCTTAAGAGCTGAAGAACCAGCTTGACTGAGATGTTTTGATGGATGGATTACTCCCACCTCTCAAACCCTTTTTTCTTTGGTGCCTACTATTTGAAGGCCACTACTAGTCGTGGTAAAGAATCCAAAGATAAGGGAGCTCCTGTTGTGGCTCAGCAGATTCGATCCCTGGCCTCCCTCAGTGGGTTAAGGATTTGGCATTGCCATGAGTTGTGGTGTAGGTCACAGACGTGACTTGGATCTGGCGTCGCTGTGGCTGCCGTGTAGGTCGGCAGCTGCAGCTCCAATTTGACCCCTAGCCCGGGGAACTTTCAGATGCCTTCTCAGGTGTGGCTGTAAAAAAGGTAAAGAAAAAAAAAAAAGAATCCAAAGATTAAAATGGATGAAAATGATGCAGCCTTTGTCTTCCATGAGCTCACCCCTTCCAGGGCAACCTGATGTCAGTCTTGTTAGGATCAGCGTGCATGGGGTCAGCTTGCATTCCGTTAACCTGACTTCATTCACACTTGTGCTGTCAGAAGGCTTCCTTTTCTGTACTTGTACCCAGTCTTTCTCCAGATGGGCTGAGGGTAGCAGGAATATGTGTTCCGTTTCTGCTGAGGCCCAGTGTTTGGGTAATTAGACAGGACCTGTCCTCATCCTGCCCCCACTTCCGCCCACGACTCCACATGTTTGGTCCCGTAAGAATGGTCCCCAAGTTCAGGAGTGAGCTGTGACCAACAGAATCTCTCAGACCACCTGGACCCCCCAGAAGAATTTTTCCCGTGTATGAAAGGCATGGTCCGATAAAAACAGACCCAGGCGCCAAGCCCGAAGCCAGAGCAAGAAAGGACTCGCTATTCAGGTTTAACACACACTTAACTCTCTTCCCACCTCTGGAGGTCCCTGCTGGTGATTTGTCTTTCAAGTTTTAGCGCATCCGTTTAGTGATAACCAGCAAACGTCTTTCCACAAGAGAAAACCCAGGACAAACCAAAGTTGGGCCGTTGCATTTATAAAGCTTCCCACGCAAAATCCGGTCATTGCAACTTGAGCTCTGCAAAGGTATACTGTTTATTTGTTGAATTTTAGCTAACGGGGGGGAAAAATGTCCCTCTCAGTTCTTTTGGAAACCTAACTGCTGGTGCAGTGAAACAAGGAAAAAGCCTTTCTCACGGGAAAAAGCGCTCTTAAGACTCACTTAGTTTCAAGGAGAACAAATAGAAGAAGAGAACGGAGTACACAGACTGTGAGTAGATGTACAGGGCTTAATTTCAGGTGCTGATAACATTTATCTTGGTACGAGGGTATGATGTTTGCCGCACATAGGCAGACCCCAAGGTACCACTAAGTCTAAATAGACCACCATAAAAGGTAAAAGGATGAAAGTCCCTATCCTTGTCTATCCCCCTTAGGACCAGCAGCCAATATCTCCCTGACCTCCTAGAAAGACCCAGAAAGGGTTCAGGCTTAATCACTTGTATACAATACACCCTTTACAGTCTTTTAATATTTCCAGTAATTTTTCTCTTATGAGTTTTGAGCCAACATAATTCTCAAGACACTTCCCTTTGTAGCCTGACATCAGCAGAGGCGAAAGCAGCGTGCTCGGAGACAAAGCCGGGGACAGGCAGACACAGGATTTACCCCAGCTTTGGGCTCCTTGTGGCCTTAATGACAAAGCTTTTAACTTTGTACAATCCCTGCCTCTCAAACAAAGACGTGCTTAAAGAAGGTGGGGGCGGGGAGGGGAAATAACATAAAGATGGAGATGTACAGGAGGCCAGCTTGGTCCCTGTCTGGCCCACAATCCATTCCCGGCCAGGAAAATGATTGCCGCACAATGGCCAGTATGGCCAGGCCCAGGGCAGCTGTGAGATATAAATTGTCAGCAATGACCATAAGCACTCAGAGAAACAATTTAATTCCTCACTTCCGCCATCATGGGCTGATATATTCTTTCAAGGTCATTACCCAAGGCTAGAAGGGTCGCTTGATTAACGAGTGACAGGCCCAATGAGGGCCAGTGTGCTCGAGCAAGGCCTTATATTAATTAGACAGAAGCCTGAGAAAATAAATGTTACGGAGAAAGGAGGGGCCGGGTTGCTGGCATAAGCTGGGACCCTGCCACCCCCACCCCGTTCACCCCACAAAAGATAACACCCTGACCTTGATCCTTAATGCTATACTTTAGCTTTGTTTTAAAACCTATAAAATACGAAACATAAACCATGCTTCGTTTCATATTCAAAATGACCCAGACCCTGGCCTATAGTTTTGACACTGCCTTTGTCTAACCCTTTCTCACTTAGTTATTCTAATTTATTGGTTAATTCTGAAAGGAGGTGGAGAGAACCGCTGGCTCTGAACTTCACATCTCAGACGCAGCTGAAACCATGTTGATCTGAGCCAAGGGAGGTGGGAGAATGATGACACTTCAGGGTTTTAAGCCCGCTGGCTAATAATCTAGCAATTGCTCTTTAATAAAATGTCATTATCTTGCTTAAGGAGTTAAGGAGATTTGGCAGAAACCGTGGACTTTCGGGGCAAATGACCATTCGAAGCCAAAGGGGCTTAAAAATCCCTCTGCCTCTCGTCCACTATACTGTGTCTTTTTGATTATGTCTATCCTGAAAGCCTCGCTTTAAGAGACACAAAGGAATAAATTCCTAGGGGACTTGAGTCAATTCAAAGCATTCATTTCCAACACAAGAGACAACTGGCTCAGAATGGAGTTTCATCCTCACCAACCGTCAGGGAAGATTTTTGCTTCCTCCACCCCCACGCTCAGCATTTCGATCACTGACCCCATTGGGAAAGTGGTCCTGCCACCTCAGGGGGTCCCAGCCCGAGGGGTTCACTGTGGATGCTCGGCAAGCCTCCGCGTGTGTTGGAATTTCCCAGAAATCCACGGCCTAGAGCTATTGAAGCGAGTTGAGGCAGTGAAGGTACAAGGCCGAGGGTAACTCGGGACGCGAGGGGTGGTTGGCAGAACTTTCTAGCAAGAAGAAACCACAGCCACCTCTGGGTTCTGTCGAGATGGAGAAAGCAGATTTCACTTTTGAGGCAGGCGGCTTCTGTCATTTCTTACTTGGCACTACCCTCCGAGCAACACTATGCACAGACAGGCAAGTGGCAGCTCACAGGTGGTCCTTCTGTGAGCTTCTGGGGGTCCACTGTGGTGGACAGTACCTGAGATAGTCCCCAGGATCCCTGCCTCCTGGTCCTCAGGCTTTCTGCCAACCTCTCCCCATAGGTGTGGTCAGACCTACAGACTCACTTCTATCAAGCAGACCGTGGCAAACGTGATGGAGTGTCTCTTCTGAGGTTAGGTGACAGATGGTGACTTCCATCTTGCTTGCTCTCTCTCACTCCCTCTTGGAGCCTACAGTCTGCAGGAAGCAAGCTGCCGTGTGGAAACCAAGGCCAACAGCCACTGAGAACTTGAAATCTGTCACCAGCCCTGTGACTGAGCTTGGGATGAATCTTCTTGAGCTGGGTGTAGAAGTGACAGCTGCCCTAGCTGATATCTTGAGGGCAGCCCTATGACAGACTTTGGGATGAAGGCAGCCAGCTAAACTGCCTCCAAATTCCTGATCCAGGTAAACTGCAAAAATGTGTGTTCATCGTTTGGAGCTGCCAAATGTTAGGGAAATTTGTTGCAGCAACAGATAACTAATACACCTGCTAATTCCACCGATCCTACCGGGTACTGCATGAAGTCATGTGGAACGATTCAACCCCTCTCTTTTCCGTTTCTTTTCTCTAAAATGGAAGCAGTCTCCTGGAGAGGCTTCAGATGTGCCATAAATATTTCCAAGGATTTGGTTCTGTTGTTGGGAAGGCAAATTCTATGCATTATCAGCATATTATGAGTAATCGATGTCCATTGCATTATCAGATTTATCAGTTTTATGGAAGACGTGGCAGGATTATCAGGCATGACTATTACACTGTATTTTACATCTCTGCGCTCTCCGTCCTTCACGGATGTCAATAGAGCTACTTGCCAACAGAACTGCAAAGGCAACTTCGGCACTTATTCACCCATCCATTTCTCCAACCATCTGTCCTTCTATCCATGCTTTCAATGAATATTTACTGAGCATGCAAGAGCGTTGGAAGGGATATAAAAACATGTTCAATAGGGTTTATGTCTTCAAGGAGTTTACAACCCAGCACGGAAGACAATCTGTGGACCGTAATTACTGGGAACTTGCGTAGAATGTGGTAAGTTTCTAAGACTAGAAAAGGGTGGAAGGCACCAGAGCAGGGAGAATTCAGCTCTGACTGGGGGTGGCTGCAAGAAGGAGCTGGCATACACGCTAGTACTAAGGGATGTGCTGTGAGTTCTTGCTCCTGAAGTATCGATGATGTGCTGGTCATAGCCCCTCATTCAGACTCATCTTGACCAACTCATCCATCTGAAGCGCAGCATCAGAACAGAATGATGGTCTGCAGCCAGAGAGCCATGGTAACTGGTACCCTGGGAATCACACCCAGGACCTCAGCTTCATTACACCAGCTACATTATAATGATGCATTACTGAACATCAACCTCCTGGATATAGGACAGGCATCTGACTGTCCAACCTTTTGAATTGAGAACAACGTATAATGAATCCCCAGTTCCTTAACATGTTTAACAATTAATAAGCTAGGGTTTCCTTGAGGACAGCAAGGAATAAAATACGAGCCTAGCAAGAAAGAGGTCATACAGCATCCACGCACTGTATGAAAAAGAGTGGACGTGGGGAGGCTTGAGGTGTGCTGGTGGGGGGATGGGTGGCTCTTCCTCTACTTCGAAAATAGAGTCAACTATATCAGGGGCCAAAGTTATCTGTACTTTGGTCAGTTCTGTATTTCATTCTGCTGTTTAGAACCTCTTGATGTAGACAGTAATTTTGCCCCTTGGACAGGGAAGCTGCTAAGAGAAAAGCCGCCCTAGTCAAAAGATTTGCTATTAATTTTGGGTTAAGCTCATAAAAAAGGCACTATGGGAAAGGAGAAGAAATCAGAGAGTTTGGTGCCAAGGAACAGGATTAATGAAAAAAATATTCTGGCCCTTTTGGAGAAGCCAATTCAGCAGGTTTCACTCCTGTGATGTGTTCGACTGGCCTCCCGCTGAAAGAAATGGCCCGGCACCCACCCACACGGGGAGGGACCCAGGCAGCTCCCTACCACGGCCCCACACGGAGGAGGGAAAGACCCAGCTGGGCCCTGTCTTCTCCCCGTGCCACGGGGAGGTCCACAAAGCTGCTCTCCGGCCTCTGCCTAGTACCCAGGTGACAGATAAGAAACTACCCACTAACATCGGCAGAAAAATTCCAGAACGGGACCAACTTCTGAGAAAGACAACAGCACTGTAACTTTACGCCTTCACCTAGATAGTAGGTTAGTGGCAAATGACATTCATACTCAAAAATTCCCATTTCAAGTGTTGGACTGAACTGTGTCATTTGCGATTGTGGCTGTTATACCCTCAGCGATGCTCTTGCTTCTCGGTGCCTTGATTAGGCCGTCCTGGGCTCTGTGATGACCTGCCGCAAGTGGGCAACAGAAACTTCTTAGAAAATAACTCCTGTCATGTACCAGAAGGAGCTCTATGAGGCAGTTTTTGGGGGGATGGAACCACTGCCACATAGTGGGCAGCCAGAAGGTTCGCTTGCGTCCAGATTAATTCTCTTCCCTAACCGTTCAGATGTGACCAGAACTTCCAGAGATGCATTTCTGTGGTTGCATATCTCCTTCCTTTCTCCCAAAAGTTAGGATATAGCTTCTCCATCCATAACGTGCCTGTCAAATGGCCACAACAATGCCAGTGCTATCAGACCAGGGACTGCTTTTTGAAGGGGAGGTTCTAAATTATGATTTTAACCTATCTACATTCCTTTATTTTTCTGGAAGTTTTCGCTGACCAAGATAAGCTCATTATGGCTTCTGAAGTCCCTTCGTTTACCTATTTTGCTGTCCCTGCATTTTTCATACTACACAATGACTATTCTCTTATCTGTATTATTTCTACATTATGAGCTTCGTGAAGTCGTGTCTGCATTTCATTCATTTCCATAACCCCAATATCTGGCATAAAAAATAATTTGACACCCAAGTGTGGATTTGAGCTGAATTCTGCCCCTTGGTGAAGGCTAAACAGCCAACCAATTGTCTACTGGGATAGTTCTGTGTGGGAGAAAAATGCCAACATATTGAGAGCCTAAAAGCTATCTTAAAGCTATTAACAAAAGAGATGAGTTACAGCTATTTATTTACTTATTTAATTTTTAGGGCCACACCCACAGTATATGGAGGTTCCCAGGCTAGGGCTCAAATCGCAACTATAGCCACTGGCCTATGCCACAGCCACAGCAACACGGGATCTGATCCACATCTGTGACCTACACCATAGCTCATGGCAACACTGGATCCTTAACCCACTGACTGAGGCCAGGGATAGAACCTGCATCCTCAGATACTAGTCGGGTTCATTTCAGCTAAGCCACAATGGGACCTCCAAAAATTTTTGATCAAATATGCCCACTATCTTCTTCCTCCAAACCATTGTTGGGAAGCTTAGAAATAGTGTGGCTTTCAAAAGACTCAAGATATCTTGCCTTTCCTAATGGGTATCTGGGTAGGTATAATACGTTTGGGGCTCAGGCCTGATAAGGCCTTGACCGCCTTTCTCTGCCCTTCAGATCCTCACTGCCTGATATTCCTGGACTGGTTTTTTTCCCTGCCTTCCAGGTCAGAATCTCCTACTATTTCAATGCTTATGAAAGCCTTTCAGCAACAACTTTCCCTTCAAGAAACACAAATCCAGAACTTACTTCACTTTCTTATCTGAGAGTTTTCATATAGGATTTGTCTTGTTGTTTTAATCAAAGCTGTTACTTTTCATGGATGAAGTGTGGATTTGCTATATTCCATAACTAGAATGCTCTTATTTTAGTAGCCATTATAAGAAGCAGAATCACAGTCATTTACTAGTTAACTCTTAAGTATATCTTGTGGCGCTTAAGAGAATGAATGCTGGAGCCTGACCGCCTGAATTCAAATCCTGACTCTGCTACTTGCTAGCTGTGTGACCTTATGCAAGTGACTTAACCTCTCTGAGCTAGGTTCTCTCTCACAATGGAAAAGGAATATTGGACCCATTTCATGACCATCAATCTCAAGTGGATCTTTTTGCTGCCTAGCGATCACTTTGTGTTTTTATAGTTCTTTTACCATTTCATTCTCCTAGGATGACTGTGACATTTTCTCTTTTCACCTCAAATCATCAATGCTTTCTTCCCCAGCCTCATTCTGAGAACCCTGCTTCCGGCTTTACTAAGAAAAGCAAAGCAATCAGAAGTGAATTTCCAAAGACTCCTAAATACCGCATCCACCCACCAACCAGCATGTGTACTTTCACTTTCTGCCATTTTGTTACCATAAACTACTCACTCTCTTTCTATAGCCAGTCGCCTCACTTCGTACCAGATCCTTCTCCTCCTCACCTACTGGAGGATAAGCATCTAGTTAGTTTCCCTTCCTCTCTTGTGTCATCCATTTTCTCCTCTCTTTGGGTCTTCACCCTCATGGTCTTAGTGATCACGTTGAGTTTCATGGTTTAAACGCCATCTAGGTTCCAAGACTCTTGCATTTGCATCTCTAACCCGGACTTCTCCTGCAAACTCTAAATTTTAGAGTTTATATCCAGTGGTGACGCACATCCTCACTTGTATTTTTTTTTCTTTTTAGGGCCATACCTGCGACAAATGGAAGTTCCCAGGCCAGGAGGTCAAATTGGAGCTGTAGCCACTGGCCTACACAACAGCCACAGCAATGCCAGATCTAAGCCGTGTCTGTATCCTACACCACAGTTTATGGCAACACCGGATCCTTAACCCACAGAGTGAGGCCAGGGATCGAACCCGCAACCTCATGGATACTAATCAAGTTCCTATCCCACTGAGGCACAATATGAATACCTTCACTTGGATTTTTAATAATCATCTCAAAAGCAAATCAGTTAAACTCTTTTTCTCCCCTAAATCTGCCCATCAACTGGTGGGAATTACCTTAGTTGATGGCAACTTCTTCCTCCTATTGCTCAAGGCAAAAGTGCAAGAGTCATCCTTGAATTCTCTCTCTCTTATCTTATCTAAATCATCAGGACGTCTTCTCACCACTTCCTTGAAACTCACAGAGAATCTGATCGCAATCACTTCTTATCACCCCCATGGCTGCAGGTCAGAGTTGACATCTCTCATCTGGATTACAACATCAAGCTGTCTACTTCTGCCCTCTGTTCTCAACTCAGAAGCCAGAAGCCAGAACGCTCCTTTGGAAATCTGGGTGTGGTCACAGTCCTCCTCTGCTCAAGATCCTCTAAAGCCCCCCCCCCCCCCCCCCCCGTTCTTTCACAGTCAAAGCCAAAGTTCTTCCAAAGGCCTATAAAGTGATCTACACCCCCAGCTGCCTTATCTCTTTGACTACCTATCTCTCTTCTCCTAGACTCCAGCCACACTGATCCTGATGTTTCTTTGACACCCCAAGCATGCTTCCATCTCAGGGCCTTGCCACTTGCAGCTCTCTCTGCGAGAACACTCTTCCTCAAAATATCCACAAAAGCAATTATCTCACTTTCCTCAAGTCTTTGCAAAAATATCCTCTAAAGGAATTCTATTCTGATCACCCCCTTCCTGCTTCCAACCCCAGGCCTTTCAGTTCCCCTTGCTCTGCTCTATCTTTGGTTTATTCCATTGCACACATTCCCCTCTATAGCACTCTGCAATGCATCACTTTATTAAGCATAAAGTTTGTCTTTTTGCCCCAGATAGCATGTAAACACAAGGGTCTCTGTTTCCTTCCTGATTTATTTTATGTGCATAGAACAGAACCTGGAATATTGTAGGTGCTCGAGAAATATTTGTCGAATTCAAATGAATTCAGTTTAAGTGATAGGTATTATGAAGACCATATAAAATCAGTCTGTAAGGAATCTTATAATAGGGCTTAAAATATTAGCTATTATCATTACCATCAGAGCTGCCAACTAATAGTGGTGTACAAACTTTCTCCTGCCATTTTGTAGCATAAAGTATAAAAATAAATGAAGAATCAGGATATTCATTATACACAAAAGGAAAGCCTTTAGATTTGGGTGCGGTAAGTCTAGTTTACAGAGATTCTCTTAATGGTCCTGTTCCCCTGACCCATCCAGAAGGTGGGATGTTGTCACCATTCTTTTGACAGAGAAAGGGACCCAGGCCCAAGATCCTTCTGGAGTGGACTGGATTCAGTCATGTACTGATAAGTATTTTAAAATGAGCTCTCCAGGCAACAACAATTAAAACAACACCCTAATTTGTAGCGCTTGCCAATTTCCATGGTGTAAATACTCCCGCCATGGCTGATTTCAAGCTTCCAACATGCTGTCATTGAGGAGGGTTGAGAAGAGATGTAGGGCAGCACACCATTATGCAGTAGGTAGTTCTATTATACAACAACTGTAAGTAACCTCAAGAGCATAAATGATAAAATGTATTAAAATGATGGCTTTTGAGGTATTATTACATTTAAAAATAATTTATGTAATTGTAATTTGCTCTTCAATAATGGATGTATTGAAGAGCTGCAATGCACCACTTGTGAGATCAGAATGGACATCTGACCCAAGCAGGGTTAGAGTCTCTTCCCCAGAGACATGGAATCAGAGCTAAGCAAGCTGCTGAAATAGAACTTGAGGACTGTAGACAGCCATTTTTTTTTTGTCTCTTATGAGGACAAGGTGGCAAGAAAAAGTAATCCGTTGAGAGAATAAAGATCTGCAAAGAGAACCAGGGATAAGAGAACAAGAGAAAATTTTCTCTGGGGTGCTGGTCACCTCCCAATTCCTGGATCTAGCTCTTCCTGATATTGGCCCTTGGGTTCCATGAAATGTCCCTCTCTATTTAAAATAAATTCTCCATTACTGGGGAACCCTCAAGTAGCTTCTAATATTTGCTAAAAACTGTTAGTAACTAAGGACATATTATGCTTTTGTTTGGAGTTAGTTGTTGGATGTTTGCTGGAGTTGCACCAATTCAGCCAGTGATACTAACTACTTTATGCTTATCAGAGGTATAGATATCTTTCAACAGAGAAATGAATGATTACATAATCAGTTCATTTGTGTATGCCGGAAAAAAATCTTTCAAAATATGAAGTTTAGGAGTTCCCGTCGTGGCTCAGTGGTTAACGAATCCGACTAAGAACCATGAGGTTGTGAGTTCGATCCCTGCCTTGCTCAGTGGGTTAAGGATCCCGTGTTGCCGTGAGCTGTGATGAAGGTCGCAGACGCGGCTCGGATCCCGCGTTGCTGTGGCTGTGGCGAAGGCCGGCAGCTACAGCTCCTGTTAGACCCCTAGCCTGGGAACCTCCATATGCCACGGGAGCGGCCCTAGATAAGGCAAAAAGACAAAAAAATATATATGAAGTTTACAGGAGGAAAAAATAACACAGGTTCTCAGAGGGGAAGACTGTAGGAGCTACAGCCTCAGTTTACCCTGGCCAGTTACTGAAAAGGTTGTCATTTCCCAACTTCAGACATTCTTGAACCACTTTTATGACTCTTGCAATAGCTGTGTATCATCAAAGTCAATGTACCGCGGAAAAGAAAAGCAATTCATTCCATCTGTGTAAAGTGCAACCTCATTTAAATGAAGCCTCAGTCAAAATATTTATAAAATCGTGGATTTAATGGGTTAATTATACTTTAATACAAATTAGAATAAATACACTATCAAGAAGTGCTGCTGTGGTATCACATAAAGTAGTACCCGGGACACAGTTGGGAAGCATCATTCTGTTTAGGTCTGGGTTCTCTAAAGCTGTCTCCATTCTCATGTGGTTTTCTTCTAGCCACTTCTGCCTACAAGGTGCTGGATTTGTCAGAGTGCTATGTTTCAAGGCTCCAGGACTTGAGAAACTAATCTGTTGTTATTAAAATGAAAGCAATACATGGTAGACATACATTTAACTAAGGGATCTGTGTTTCATTATTTGGGAAGATGTATTTGCATAAGTTAATTCAATGACATTCTTTATTAAAAAAGGAAAGAAAGAAACTCAGATGGTGTGCACCCACCAATCCCACTTTTCAAGTTCATGTTAATCTGCCTTAGTGTTTATCTGACCTGAGCATCCAAAAGATACCGGCAATAAACTATCTATCTCATCATATGCTGGGCGAATAAGAGAACTGACTCAGTTATGCCAATTGAATTTGTTCACTCAACACAGAGTATCTGAGGCCTGAGTAGACATGATGCTGCTGGCTGATGTTTGTCTTCAAAGCTTTAGCTGCTGATGGCTCAAAGTTCAGCATTCACCAATATTACTTCCATCCCTAAGAAAGCTGGGGAGTCTTGTCTTGTTCTGATTCCTGTTCTAAAGTCACTCCTTAACGACTTACAGGGGTGCCTCTGAGACCTGCAGACACAGAGTCTACAAGCATGCTTAATGGGAAAGCAACACCGGACACCAGTCAGCCCAAGCCCCTCTCCATACATAGCTCCGGACCCTTCAGGAAACCCATGAAATTATGGCGGTGTATAAATTAGGCTTCTCTTACACATTACTGGGAAAAAGCTGACATGTGGGGAAGGGACCAAAGTTGGCCATTTAGAGTCTTGGCTTTAGTGAAATCTTACTTACTTTCATGCCACAAAGTGGTACGGTTGATCCTTGAACAATAGGGGTTTGAACTGTGAGCACCCACTTACATGTGGATTTTTTTTGAGGTTAGTTGAATCAAGGATGAGGAACCTCGGAGAGCAAGGCACTATGGGTAACAAGGGCCACCTGTCAAGTCACATGACTTATGACTGTGGCATTGGTGCCCCTAACCTCCATGTTGTTCAGGAGTCCATCGTATATTGAATCTTTACAAGGAAAGACTTTGGGACTTGCTGATGCAGTACCACTCTTGAATTTTTCTCCTCCCCTTCTTCTGCATATATGGGGCTCACGGCTTTACAAGTTTTCTGGAATTATCTTGACTACTCATTTCTACACGTGGTTTTGCATGGAGAAAGCTCTGAGAGTGAAAGAGGTGGAGTAGCCAAGTGCTCACGTGAGAACGCTCTGAGGCTCGAACGTGAGCAGTGTCTTATCATCCGGCATATGCGTATGTCACGTCAGTGACTGTTGGATCACTGTTCTGCTTTTTATTTTTTCACTACCCAGACTAAAATAAAAAACGGAAAAGCTTTCATGCCACTGCCTCCAGCATTTCATCTTATGCCCTCTTCTGTTTCCTCTATTGTAAAGGAAAAAAAGTTTCACTGATGAGTATTGCACAATTTAACAAAAGGTCCATGAAAAAGGAAAAAGTCACACTTGCCTACTAAATTCAAACCCCAGCTCTGAAGGTATACCAATGAGAAGGGCAAACAGACTGCGTTCCAGAAACAAACTCTCAGTGTTTATTTCTAAAAGCACCTCTCTCTGAAAGTCATATAAATTTTCTCTCCTTTCCAAACAAATAATTCTACCTTCCATCAAAGCAGGGATCAAAGAAGTCCAGACAGACAGTGAGACACACAGTATGACCGTCTCCTATATAAGTGGTCCTGTTCTGCACACAGCCCCAAACTCCTTGCCCTGGACACATGTCCCCTGGCTAACAGAGCACAGAAATGACAATTTAGAAATCGAGGGCCACCAGGTTGGCTAGCCTGACGCCCCACGTGGAAGCAGTTGAGAAAAATGAATCCGGAGGTCTCCCCTTCCTAGTCAGTGAATAGGCTCCCCACAACAGCCGTACCTCCCTCTGCCATTTTTTCAATAACCAGGTTGACGTGGATAGACATGCATTGTGAACCACACACAGTGGACGGCGGTCACATCAAGAAGCCAATGCAAGGACATCTGTCGAGTTTTAAGTCACCGAGATATCTTACTTGAAGAAACACCACTGGTAACAGGTGAGGCAGGGAGGGGCACAGGCAATGAGGTCTGTCCAAGGAGATGTGATCTGACAAGGAAGATATGTGAGTGTGTTCGGGGTGGGGCGTAGCAGTGACAGCATCTAATTTCAAATTCCCACTAGAAAGATACAATAACCTATGTTATCAAACAAGTTTTCTTTTGTCTTTGAAAACTGAGTTGAACAAGTATACCTATGTGTTTCCAAGGGTTTCCTTATTTTTTGCTTTTTCCTTTTTTTTTTTTTTCTTTTCAGGGCCGAACCCATGGCATATGGAGGTCCCCAGGTTAAGGGTCAAATTGGAGCCTTAGCCACAGGCACGCAGGATCTGAGCCACATCTGCGACCTACACCACAGCTCACGGCAATGCTGAATCCCTGACCCACTGAGTGAGGCCAGGGATCGAACCTGCATCCTCATGGACACAAGTCAGATTTGTTTCCACTGAGCCACGACAGGAACTCCCTCAAGTGTTTCTTACGTGATCGGTCGGCCCTGTAGACGCTATGTCATACACCTGTCTCTGCATTCAAGCTAGGGTAGAAATGAGGCCGTGAATGTCCTGAATTCTATTTGATGTTGTTATTGGGTGAAACTGATTTTGCACCCTCCCTTACACACCTCTACCTCTTCCTGCAAGCCTCCTATGTCCCTGATCATTTCCAACTCCCTTGTTGCTAAGGCTGCTTCTCTTTCTCTTCTTTTTTTTTTTTTTTTTAATAAGGCCTCTGGCCTTGCACTGCTGTTTATCACCTAAGGCAAACTCTCTCTCTCACTCCTTTTCCCTCTCTGTTTCTTTAAATCTCTAAACCACAAAGCAGCATGCGAGCAACACCGTGGGTCAAGATATCAAAAGAGGGAACTTTTATAGGTTTCCTCGATAACACGGACAATAAAAGAAGAAGGCGCGCAAGCAGCATTACTGACCTTATTTGATGCTGTGCAGTAAAGAGAGACGGTTCTTCCGCCGTCGGCCCACGAGGGTCTGGGCCATCGGCGTGTGAAGAGGGAGCTCTGGCTCAACACCGGGTCTGGGGTTTCCTACACTCTTACGCCAAAGCGTTCCAAGTGTTTTCAGCAAATAATACTCAAACAGAAGGTTACTGAATACATTAAACTCACTGCAGCAAGAAATTGCTTTTTGACGCCCAGTATATACAAACAAGGTCTTTCTCTGTGTGCTCCTGTGTAGGAATAGAAGTAGGAATTCACAGACTTCGCCATGGATGTCCATGCTATGGGCATATAGAAATCTATACTCCAAATACCACACAGGTGAATCAGCTCTGCCTCTCCAGCTGCATATTTCAGTGACTCCTCTCAGGGTGAGGTTTTCGGAGCTCAGTGCCTAATTTGTAAGGTAGACGCATTGTATTTAAACAAAATGCATTGTTTCCTTGGGGTGACATGGCTCCTGACTTTCATGTGATAAGAACCTGAGAGGACAAAGGCTTCAATGGCCCTCAAGAGTAACTGCTTCCAAAGCCATCTGGGCTCACTGAACTCCTGGATGAGTAAAAATTAAGCAGGACTAAAATAGGTTGTGGGTGGAACTTTCTCTTTCTTTTTTTTAAATAGCCAAGGTCTCTTTTTAAATCTACTTTTAGGGAACACATGTTTTCTCTCCTCAGAAGAAATCCTAGCAAAGGAGACTGCCCCCTTTTCCTGCAGGAGCCCAAAGACCCCAGCCCTACCTCCCTCCCCCCAGTTTTCTAAGAGGATAGTCTCAGTCTCTTCCTACCTTAACCAAGAAGGATGAGTCATTTCATCACTGGTCAGAGGGGGAAAAGAAAGAATAGTTATTTTTCTCCTCTGGAGAAAACTCCATTCCCTGACTCCCAAAAGAAGTCACACACACACACACAGCTCTCCCCACCCTTTTTGTCTTTTTATGGTCGCATCTGAGGCATATGGAAGTTCTCAGGTCAGGGGTGAATCAAGCTGCAGATGCAGGCCTATGCCACAACCACGGCAACACCGGATCCAGCCACATCTACAACCTACACCGCAGCTAGTATCAGCACTGGATCCTTAACCCACTGAGTGAGGCCAGGGATCGAACCTGCATCCTCACAGAGACAATGTCAGGTCCTTAACCCATTGAGCCACAATGGGAACTCTCACCTTTTCTAAGTGTCTGTGGACCACTTGCTCTTTTCAGAAACAGTAGCAATTGCTCACGAAAACGGTAACGTTTCAAAAATTCATCTTAACACCTACAGTGTATTCTAGATCAAATAATGTTCTTGTTGATGAATATATGCCTTGACTGCAAGCGAGACCAGAAGCACCATATTCTCAAGTTTCCAGAATCAGCTGCACGCGGAATCCAGCAACACGCTCACAATCTGAGGGCACTGCAGACACTGGAGTGAGCCAGGCTGAGCCTGTGCACGCATGCATTGCTTTGCTTACGCTTCATAAATGTAGGGAATTTGGGATCCAGGCAAATGAGATGGATGCTCTTTCAGAACAGGCAGTGGCAGTCACCTCAAAGAGCACGTTTCCTTTGCTCCTCGCAGAAATGACAGCACTGCCCCCTGCCCACAAGGCAGGAGGTATCCAAACGCACCAGCCTGGCCCTCACTCTCTGCCCACCCCTCTGCATCCTGAACTACTTCCTCATCTTTATGAAATTTATACGGGGCCCAGCAAACTTAGGTGAGATTTGATGAGTCCTCCGCCTTGTACAAAGTATTTAAAACATGCTGACAGAAACACATAAATAGAAATGAAATTCTTCTATTTACTTGGCAGACTAAAGGGTAGGAGAATGCCCTCTAACCGCCCAGAGGAGAGCCAGCACGAGGAGCCTGGGTCCCTCTCCCTTCTCCTTACACGAAACACTCAGAGCACAAAGGCTGCTCACAGTCCACTGGCAAAGCAGATACATGAGCGTCTCTCCTGCCTCTGCTCCCAGCCCTGGGTCCCTGCTCTGCTGTTGAGTGGTTATTTCAGCTTAATGTGCTGACATCACAGGTTCCCGAATGAAGTCAAGCACTAAGCACGGATGCAGGATACATTGTCTGCCTCCTTTCCATGCACTTTCCAGTGACCAGACCAGTGCATGTGAAGGCTGTTTATCGCTGGATCAGAAGATGCAGGCCAGGGTGGGGGCTGCATGGGGGCGTGTGTGTCTGGGCCTCCCCATCAGATGGGACGGGACTGGGCCAATACACAAGGCCTGCCAGATGATGATGACAGTGTGGCTCCAGCCTGTGTACATGCAGGTTGGAGATTTTTTTTTATCCGGGGTCCTCATTTTTATACAGCTTGCGCTGAATGGGCAGACACATGCCTATTGTCACCTCTTCAATTGGTAGAGTTTATATATAGAGACCGAATGAGATGGCTTTTGACACAGCAGACCGTCAGCACATAGCGTAACACCTCTCGCCTCCACATCATGAGCCAGACCCCCAAATATTCAAATAAGTCCTTTTATAATTACATGTTTTCTAAGTGACTTCAAGTCACTGCTAACCTCGTTTGTTTGCAGGAAATACTTGGGTTTAAGAGGAATCTTGGCTGCCAGACTTAGCAAGTATAAACAAACAAACAAACAAACAAGATGCCTAGTTAAGTTTGAATTTCATATGAAGAACAAATCATTTTTGGTCTACTATTTGAGAGAGACATAGAAAAAAATTAGTCATTACCTGAAATTCAAATTGAACCACTGTCTCAGTGTGTTATCTAGGAACCCCGCACCTGCCCTGTTTATGCATGTGCTCGTGCGTCTGTGTGTGCACGCGCACATGTGGTGGTGGTGGTGGGGCCTTGGGAAAGGGGGAGTGCAATGTAATTTTGCCTTGCTGTGCAAATTTCGGGGAAAATGAATTCTTGACCGCTGACTTCTTGCTTAGATAGAAATGTGGCTGCTGGAGTGAAGATCAGATGTGCTTCCGGATTTTAGCCACGTACGTCCAGGCGCCCGGGACCTCTGAAGAAGAAGGGGGTCCAAGCGCGAGACTGAACCACCGTGGCAGGAGGAAGCTCAGCTTGGGCAGGTGTGTTTTTCAACACGGCGCTCACAGAGCACACGCTGGTGATGAACATTCCTCTGCTGGGGTTTATGACTTCATTAGAATATTTCTCATGATAATTGAATAGGTAAAAATACCTGGCTATTAAATACAAGCCTGTCCCTCAGGATGACCAGATTATCGCTTGAATTTAAAATCTTTCTGAATTTTTAATAGTGCATAACAAATACGATTATTTATGCACTCTCTTCCAGTACTCAACTTGCCAGGCCTACACTGATTTGGAACGCCTTCAGTGTCGATGGGAGGGATTAAACGGCTCTGCCCACACTCTTCCTTGTTATTTCTCTCCCCCGTTCCTGTAAAATATTTAGCCAACAGGTTTCCCCTTTTCCCCATGGGCTGGGTGAAGCCCCTCCAAGATGCCTTGCGGTCCCTGGCAGGGCCAGCCTCTGCATTCCCGAGAAACGCCTGGTAATTAGCAGCGAGGAGATGCACAGAGCCGTGGTGTAAAGGGAGCGGCTGAGAATCCATAAAGCTGGCTGATGAGAAAGTCAAGTGGAGGCCTGCCTGGCTGAAACCTCTTCAATAGATCTGTAGTCTGGACTTGAACACTGCCCTCTCACCTCAGGGTCCGATAATTCTTTCTTTTCCTTTTTATTCCCCCGCCCCCACCTTTCTCTTCTCCTCCCAGCTTCTCCATCAAGGAGTGATGTGCTCGGGCTGACTGTGAATGAAAATGTGAGTGACCCCCATCTAGCCACACTCACTTCCCCGAGTCTTCTGCTGGAGAAGGGGGTGGCGGAGGAGGGGGGGTAGAGAGAGGAACCAGAGAGAAAGGCAGAGAGAGGGAAAAGGAGGGTCCCCGACTTCCTCACAGGTAATTAAAGGGACTGTTTTCAAGGTTGCATGGGCAAAAGACAATTCGGCCCTAATGAAGCATCGATCGACTGGCACTAAGGTAGAAAGGAGCTGACATTCATTCAAAGGTACCTTTAACTGATGTAAGACCCTGCACCGGGGAATTATTCGTTCTCGGCTGTCATTGCCTAGGACTGGGATGGGGGGAAAAAGAGGTGGCGGTGGGGGGGGGGTGTGGAGTTTGTTTTAGATTTATTTCTGCATTGCCACAAATGCATGTGTTGGGCTTTTTCTTTTTATCTTGCAAAAAATACAGAGCATCAGGGCACATCCTATTTTG
Organism: Catagonus wagneri; assembly: GCA_004024745.2. Taxonomy (NCBI): domain Eukaryota; kingdom Metazoa; phylum Chordata; class Mammalia; order Artiodactyla; family Tayassuidae; genus Catagonus; species Catagonus wagneri. Next base: position 1,845,773 of record PVHT020000012.1, on the reverse strand, counting down.
GTGGTAGGGATGGGGGCCTCCCCCCCTCCCTGCCCCCACTGCCACTAGGGTACATTTTCTTCATTAGTCACGTTTAAAAGCCCACCAATCAGGCCCGCTGGTCGGGGATTCATGAGGTCAGTGATGGCCAAGCAAGGACTCCTGGGGTGGGGAGCGACATCGCTGTCTGTTTGCAGACCCAAACCCGCTTCCCTCGGAGGATTCGGCCACGATCTACTTTGTGCTGCTGTTTGCTATTTTATGGCAAAAACAGAAACCTCGGGGGGAAAAGGGGTAGGGAGGGGGCCGGGGAGGGGGCTGATGAGGATGTGTGACGGGGACTGAGTGAGAAAAGGACCGAGGATGCTGTCTGAGATGAGGCTTTGGGACCAAGATGGGGTTCGCACGTAAGGAAGGAAAACCAGGCAGAACCCTAGGTAAAGGTGTGGGAGAGAAGCGAGCCCAGGGTCACCTGCCAGACCCCCGGTGGGTGGGGAGGGAGGGGAGTGGCTGTCTGGGCACTTTCTCCAGGCTGGCCATGTCCTGGCTGTGGCTTCCAGCTCTCCCCACTAAGCCCTAAAAATGCTTGCATTTGGAGAACATGTGGTTAGTGATGAACAAACAGGAAAATGCTAGGAGTGCCAAATAAATTGGGGCGGATGACAGGGGAGGAGAGGCAGTATCGATTCCAAAACAAGTTGAGTGGCTGTTATCTGAAGAAGCTTTGCCCACAGCCCGGCCAGGTCTTACAAGAGGCCCCGCCATCAACAATAGCAGATCCCTTCAGAGCAAGAAACACAAAGGGAATTTGCTCTGGTTCAGTCCCCACAGTGAGGCCCTTCGGAAGCTGAAGAGAATCACTTTTTTTTCCCCCCTGCTAAAAATAAGGGGGAGAAGAGAATTCTCTTGTACACACTCCCATATAGACACGCAGGGTACAATGAACTGGAGAAAAGGGGCCCTTTGACAGGACATTTCAAATCACCAGCTTTCTCATATTTTCTTCCTTCCTTCCTTCCTTCCTTCCTTTCTTTCCCTTCTTTTTATCCCCCCCAAAGAATTTATCGTCGTTTCTTGATTTTGCTCTTAATTTTGGTTTGGTTTTGGAGGGAGGGGGTGGCAGGATCTATTATTTAACTTGATAAACAGCATTAGCACCCCGCCTCGCTGCCGCCCTCCCTCAGACTCCCTCTCTTATTTATTCATTTGTGTTTACATTTCTAAGACATCCTTTTAGCTGAAGGAGGACACTTCCCACATATTGCAGTATTGGCCATTAATGCAAAAGGATAATTTATCGGTTGCACAGCCTCTGAAGTTGAATTTTTAAAAGAAAAAGCAGAGCCCAGTTTCCTTGGGTTTGCTGCATTCATACGTATTTGGTTTGCACCTTCCTCTCCTTTATCTTGGAAACGGTTTTGTAACGTGCTATTTATCAGTTTGGTGCTTTTTCATCATGGTTTTTTCTTTTCTTTTCTTTTTTTAAGCCAGAGAACAGGTCAGGAAACAGAGGCAGAAATTGCGTGGAACACCTGCTGAAATTAAAAAAAAAAAGTTTTCCCCTAAAAATGGCTAAACTGTAGCCCAGCAGATCCTATCTGCATTAATTTGGCTGAACAACAAGATGTTGCAGGGGACAAACTCTGAATAAAGCAGTTCCGAGTTCCCAGAACTGGCACAGCTCAGCCTAAACAATGGCCGTTTCCTATTCACCTTAACCCGGCTTTTCAAAAGAACATCCCCAGAAACACAAAGCATCAGCGGGAAATGGCAATTTTATGAATCCTAATCAATCAAAGGGCTTATTAACTCAATGTGAAGCCAGATTAAAATCTTTAATTATAAATCGTGCTAAAAGGAAAAACAAAATGTACTTATGGTACATTGAAAATTCCGGATATTAACATAGTTGCTATTATCTCTTGCAATATTAAATTCCCCCCTCCCTCTCCCCGCAACAACCTCACTTTTTTTTTTTTTCTATTACTAAAGAACAGGGCTACAGGACCAAAATCATTTTTCCCCTCGATTTATTAAAATGTATTCTTTTTCTCCCCCTGTGCACTCAATAGGTTGCTGGGAAGCTGCGTTGGTGGTTGTAGGAAGGGGTAGGTGAAATCCCATTACTGAGCCCCAGGCGCCTAGGGTTTCAGTGTGATGCTGGGGATAGTTTGGGAAGCTGTTTATTAAGAGGGCAGAGTTGGTGTTATAGGGTTGGTGGGCTTTTTTTTTCTTTTTTCTGTTTCGGGGGGTGGGGGAAGACAGCAATCAGATGTGGAGCATTTTCGCTAATGAAAGCAGCGTGCATGTCTGTGCTGGTCGGATTGACTGGCAGCAGTGGAGATTGCCAGCTCCAGGAAGGGCCCTCACTTTAAGTCACATCACAGTGTGAGAAAAGGGTCTGGGTGCTGCTGCTGCTGCTTCTCTCTCTCTCTCTCTCTTTTTTTTTTTTTATCAGGCAGACATTTGGGAAATGACCACAGCAAATTTAATCACAGTTGGAGGGGGTGGGGAGGGAGGTAGAGCAGAGACTGGGATTCACATGTTTTATTTATTTGTTCAGAGTCACGGCCATCCTATTGTGTGTCCCTCATTCTGTCATTTCAGGCCCCTCAGACCCACCCCCTACTCCTGCCCCCATTGTTAATATAAGAGGCAGAGAATATAACCACATTTTATAATAATAACGTATCCAACACTGCAGAAGCAGAAATCTCATCTTGAGAGGGGTCCTTTTCTTATATCGAAATAATTAAACAAAAAGAAAGAAAGAAAAGAAAAAGGAAAAAATATCTTTCTGTCCTAATGACAGTGTCGGATAGAGATTTGTTCTTTGTGCAAAACGTTCAGTGATCTTCGTCGCAAGGGTTCGTGCCCCCGTTTCCTCCCCTCCTGCACATGGGGCTATTGTACTTTTCTATTTTTATATTTACAGCACCAGCCCCATGTTGCCAAATTGGCTTTAAATTAAACATAGAAGGAAAGAAAGGGAAAGGGAGAGAAAATTGTGCAATGTCTGATGTACAATCAAAGCTAATAAAAAGAAAGTAATGCCCTGGTTTAAATTAAATCCTACTTCATTCCTTTTATTCCAAGTTCAGACTTTCTTCCTCTCAGCCTCTCTCCCGAAATATTCCTTTCTTCAGCTTCCTTCCTTTGGTTCCAGGGACCAGAAGCCCTCATTCCAAAATGAGGTCTCTTAAGATTCCTGTCACTTTCCTTCCTAACCCTAGAAATAAGGTTTTATCCAGGGATAGAAGGTGGATGAGAAAGGGGGAGAAATAGCTCCTGCTGACGATCTTGATAGGGAATACGGTTTGGTTTTCATAATACAAGGCTGACTTTGTGCTCTTTTAATCTGAATGCTAGGTCTAAAATGCCCCGTTTAAACCTGAATCAAGAAAGGGACTGGTCCTGCGTGGATGTGACCCAAGCCTGCCCTGATGGCCTCTCTGTCCCCCTCAGGCATTTGCCATACCACCACACTGTGTTCTCGCAGCTACTGCTATTTCTCGAGTGCGGTAAAAATCTGATTTTCCTGATTCCTCTGGAATTTCTGAACACAGAAAATGCCCAGTGTTCCTTTAAATTGTAAATGTACAAACATGTTTATGTGCTGTGAGCCAAGAAAGATCTACCCAAATTTTACTTTGGCCTTGGAGAACTTGGCAGCCTCTTCTTTCGGTGGCCAACTCTGTATCCACACCTGCGTGCTTCTCAAGGGAAACGGCGGAGTCTGGTTTTTCTTCCGCTGAGATGCGTAGTTTTTGTTTAGGGCCATCCCTCCTTGATTTTTCTACCTTTGCCGACTGATAATGTTGTTGTTATCTAACTGTCCAAATATAGCTGGAGGACAAAGCGTGAGTAAAAGGTCCTAAATCAGTTTTCATGGCTAAAGTGCACACGGAATCCATTTTGGCAAAAAGTACTCAAATTCTCAGAATTCCTCTAAATCCTTAAATGCTACACGGCTGTGATATTCCTTTGAAGATGAGCATTGGACCTAATAAACTGAATACTGGAGGCACAGATCTCATCTTCTTTAGTTCTTGTAACAGCTTTTCACTAAATTCAAAAAAGACCTTTGTGCTTAACGGGGTTTTCGTTTCATTGCTTTTAAATTTGTTAAGCTTGACTTTTGACACCTCGGGTGTCTAGCCTTTTTTCGTTTTTTTAAGCGCAATTATATAATAAATATTTGTGCTTCCCCAAAGGAAGGCATTAATCTGTTGCTAAAGCTAGTATATAATTTTTTGTTATAATCCACATAAATATGTACACTTTCTAAACATCATCTTTAAGCAACTAATAGTCTAAACTATTTTAAAATAACACACTGAAATAGTATATACACAATACATTTTCCCTACTTCACGAGAAGGTGTAAACAAAATAGAAAAAAGATTAATAAAGCCAAGAAGGAAAGATAACTTACATAAATAATTACATAAATAAAATGTGTTTTTGAATTGCTATTTAAACAAATTAGACATCAAGTGATAAAAAGCACTAGTAAATTCCAAGTCTCTATCAAAGATAAAACTAGCTGACTCTTTTCCCATGGATTTACATCCTGATCTTGCTTAAGCAAATGAAAAAAAAAAAAAAAAAAAGACTGGAGACAGCTCTCATCAGGCAAAAAAACAAAAGGTATTTGTTTAAAAAACTTGTATGTGGTGGCATTTTAGTTATTTCTCAGAATTTGCAAGGGGGACATTTTAAACTTGTACAAATGGTGATGCTCTGAAATGAAATTTTCTTCTGATATACCTTTTTCCTTTTAAATATTCAGAAGTAATCATTCTCTTAGATGAGGAGTATATAAATCTGGATCTAATAGAAATGTCCCCCCCTTTCTGCCTAAAGGAAAATAAATTTAAAATTATTTCACAAAGAAATAATACATTAACATCCATATAAAAATAGTATCTTCATTAGTTAGTAAATGGAACATAATTCCTTAACATTTTAGTCCAGTTGTTTTCAGTATTCCAAAATAATTTCAAAAGACATTTAAAATATTTTTCATATATATCTCTATATACACCACAAGTCTTACTTGGACACTATTACATATTTAAAATTCTTTTATGTCATGAAGAAAACAACGGTCGTGATAGCAGGAAAATATATATGTTTTGTCTTCTTTGGTTTTGTTTCAAAACCAAATAGGAGTAAAAAAATGGTTTAAATGGTTATTTTAGAACTCTGCAGGGAATCTTCTTTTTAAAATTATTTCAAGCCTTTTCTAAAGATTTCTCACATCAGTATTATGTTGTTGGTTTCCTTTTGAAAAATACTCTGCTTTTTAAAGAACCTTATAATTTAAATTTATTTCCTGTACATATGGTTTTGTCAAAATCCCAGTCCAAATACAGAAAATACCCTGTGTCTCCTTAACACCTACAAAGCTAATTTTTATAGGCCAGATTAAATCTGAGAAGAAAATATTCACCACAACTCCAGCCTTTTTTTTTTCTTCTTCTTCTTCTGCTTCTTTTTTCTTTTCTGGATCAGTTGAGCTGTACATTTGGTATACAGACTGGTTTTTTTTTTTTTTTTTCCCCTCCATCAAAATTACATGAGAAGCAAAAAGCTGGAATCTAAGACTGTCGACAAACTGGGCGGTTCTCCTCACTCCTCCTGCCTTTTCTCAGTGTCAGACTCTATGTTTAGATAAAACAATTTATCTTTATCATTTTCAAGCTGGTCAAACGGGCTGGGGGGGTGGGAGGTGCCAAGAGGTGGAGGGGTGAGGGAAAAGGTGATTGTTTCACTTGTTGTCAGAGGGCATTGATCAGCCCTGCTGTCTGCTGGGCTCCGAGGTGAGGCCACGTCCCCCAGGAGCACTTCGGGGCTGGGCCGTGTCAGTGAAAAGCTGTATTGAGTCATGACCCAAATGACGGCTTATTGAGGGAAACGGGTATTGGCGTCCAAATCATTCTGAGACACCCTCAGTAACACTTAAACCAGTCCACTCCGTTAATGTCAGGTCACGGGGGACACATTTAGCCCCCTCTGCTGACCATTAGGCCCTTTGATGGAGTGGACGATAAACTTGACGGGACAAGCTGGACCCTGCTCTCGAGCCCGCCTCTGCTGACAGCAGGCCCGGTACAGGGCTGCCTTTTGGAGAAGCCTGGGGTCCCCGTGGTCAGGCCCCCCCAGGGATTCTGTCCCTTTTACACCAAACAGGATAAAATATACCTACACCTAGTTTTACTGTTGGGGCGTCAAAGGGAGAAAAACTAGCCACCGTGATCCCTCACAAAATTTTTCAACGATGAGGTCAAACACAAATTGTGGATAAAGCGGTCAGGCTCTACCATTTTGTAATTTTTATTTCTTGCTTTGATTTTTCTTTTTCTTCTGAGCACCGCGGATAGAGTGCAGGTATCTTGAAATCCATTTGTTATACCTTCCACGGCAAAGAACAAAAAGAATTCCTTATTGTTTCCCAGGGAAGTCAAGAAGAATTCGACAAAAATTCACTCCAGTGTGATCACAATGCTTGCAAGGCGGCGTTCTGGGAGGGACTGATCTTATTTTGTATTGCGGAACGTCAAAGATATTTAGGGGTGGAGTGGGGGGAGGAAGTTAAAGATAATTGCATTTCCCATCGATGGCAGCATTAGCCTAAAACAAACTCCAGCTTGGAAATGAATCGAAAGCACAAACTAACAAAAACCAGGTCTTTGTTAACATTCAAAGGGTGAATTAATAATCATTATTGCTACTATTTAAACAAATTATATCTAGATCTTCTGTTACACCAGAGATTGCTACTGTTTACTTTTTCTGCTTTCCCACCAGCAAAGCGGCCTCTGGTTTGACAGAGCAGATTTTCTGGTATTACAATGCTTTTATCCTAGTTTTAACACCTTGTCTAGATTCCTCTTGAGAATTAACGGATATTACACGAGCAGGGGAAATGAGAGGGAATTTTGAAGTGGCCCCCACCATCAAAAACTGAATCTGACAGAAATAGCCCTCTCTTCTTCCAATGCTAGTGAGTACTGCACAATTAGCCACACACACACACAAAATGTTAGTACAAATGGGCTAATAATTTGACCAAATTATGCATCTGTTTTGTCTTAAAAGGAGAAATCTAATTAAGAAGATAATCTTTTTACTGAAATATTAACAGCCCTTCTGATAAATAAGGAAACAGCTGTGGGACAGCGCAGGGGCTGGCATTCTCATCTGGCTCCCATTCCCCACTTCAAATTACCTAAACCTGAGACTTGTCCAGAGTTCATCGGCTTTGTCCCTTAATGCAGTTTGGAATCCTCAGAGCCTGCTCAACTTCAGAATTATTTCTCCTAAAAGAAGTCAGTTGATCAAACCGTGGAGATTACCTCTCATTTTCATATCGATTTCAGTTACGGTGTCACTCCAGAGAAAGTGGATAAATTAAAACACACCCACACCATGCTTCATCATATCCTGTTTCTGATGCTTCAAAGTAAGATTTTTGTGGATTTGGAGACTTTGAATGATTGAAGGGGTTTTATTTTTTGGTATGCTGTTTAGACAAGGAGTTAGTGACTCATTTTCTCTCAATGTACAACTGATATTGTGTGTACATTGTATATAATATATGCACAGCCATCATCAACGCTGTTCTGTTGAAAGGATATAAATAACCCCAGCACAGAGAAGTCTGTAACCGAATGAGTGTATCTGCTTCTGTGCATGTGTGCTCGCACGTGTGTGTGTAAAAGAGAGAGTGGGGGTGGTGGGGGAGAGAGGGAGAGAGAGAGAAAAGCACATAGTCATGCATCTTTTACTCATCTCATCCAAAGAGACTTCTAACTAGAGCCCTAACTCAAGAAATAAATTGCATTGATCTGGTATTTATAATGGGGCAATCTTGAGTTTTTAGTGGGACGAGATACCAAAGGGAAATTACATCATTGCCAGTAACCTTCTCTCTCCACCTGCTTTCGGTAATTTTTCCCACCTACTCCTTTCAATTTGCAAAGCCAAGAAGTGCACAATTTAGAGAAATATATCTATTATGCACCATACATGTTTCTTAGCACTTAATAAGTATACCATTAGTAATTGAAAAATTAGTCATGAAATCCATATTGACTAGCATTCTGCCATTTCATTCAGAAACCACTATATCCTGATCCAAATGTAAATTTCTGAGGCAGAAGCTTAAAATGCCTAAGACATGGCTGCAACTAAATTAATTGAATCAGCCTGATTTTTAAAAAAATTAGAATCTGCGATGCTGCATTTACACTTCCATTTTATCTCTGCAATTAAAATTCCAACTGGCGAATCAGTAGGGTTGGGGTGGGTTCTGCTCCAAAAGTTTAGATGGTTTTCTGAGAACTAGAAGACAGGATTTTCTCTAAACTCCCTTCTCCAAAGGCCTGAGTATAAGTGAAAGAAGAAAGGTATTTGCTCCAGTAGCAAAAATACATCAGATACGTGTTTGTCACACTGCGTTTATATCACCTTTTATGTATATACAAAAAAGGGGGGGAAAGACTTAAATTGCCCTGTTCTAGACTGACCTTTTGACCTACAAGATTCCTAGAAAATCACACACCAGTCAACATGCACATCTGAAGGCGGATAATTCTGAATTTGTCTCTCTTTTCTTGCGACCTAAGTCGTCTTCTCATGATTCCACTCGTGCTCATGAGCCTGAGTGTTCAAAGGAAACTTGATCCTCCAAGCACCCTTTGTCACGTGGCACCATGCTCTGGTCACTGCCCTAATCACATCTCCCGTGAGTCTGAGCCAAGGGCCATGAGCGCACTGTACTGTACTCTCTCATCAGCACTATGGAAAATCAAATACAGGTATTTTGCCCCTGTAAAGTAATACTTCCAAACACTTTAAATTCATTGGAAAAGAAGTGTTGTACCTTCTTTTCTTCCCTCAAAGATGGCTGATGAAAAGCATGCCTTATTTGTGTCTTTAAGTTTTGGATTCCACTTCCAGTCTCAACACATTTTGAAATAGTTACTGAGCATCCTTCTCTGTGCTGCCTGTCGCTAGAGGCCACTAGAGGTCACAACAAGGTCGCTAGGCTAGTCTCTGAAAACATCAACCAGTATACAAATACACATTTTTTCAGATTTTTTAAACACTATCATCAGGGACTCTAGTCCCCATAACCTGGATACATGACAGTCAACAAGTTCGCTTCCCCATCTAAAGGTGACCACGGAGTTCAGGCCGGGACTCTGGCCTGTCCTTTGAAATAGTCTTTGGTCTCTGTGATGAAAGTGATAGAATGATAGAACTCCGGTATATCAGAACCATTTCCAAGCCAATCAGTCACCTCCACGTCACCTGGCATTAGTTCTTTCTATTTCCTTGAGTTATTCGGCTGTAATCTACCCTCCGCAGACCAGTCGTGTTAACACGTTTACGATGACCGGACGGAAACCCAACGTCCCAAGCAACTTGAGGGCAAGGTGGCGACAGGGTGTCCAGCAGAATGGAGGGTCCCACCGGACTACATGGCAGAGGACCCCAAATGCATCACCAAGTACGGGGGTGGGGAAGGAGGGGCTCCTGCTCCTTGAGAGGCAGGCCCGGGGCTCCTCCCACATGGAGGGGCTGGGCGGGGAACCCGATTTTCTCCTTCCGTACGCCCCATGCTTCATCATCTGGTCACTGAAATGCTTAATGTGGTTTTTCAGAAAAACTAGGGCAGGTGATCAGAAAAAAAGTGATAAATGGGGCTTGCCTTTCACACAGTTGTTTATAACAAACTAAGTCTGAACTACTGCACCTAGAGTTGGAGTACAAGGGGGGAAATGTATACAGGCAACAGGGAGTTAAGTAAATAAATTTTTTCTTTTCTTTGTCGATGTGTTTAGTTCTCTTCCTGCCAAGATTCATCTCACTCTGCTATCTTGTGAGAGACACATATGGTGCAGTGAAATTGCCATCCAAGAAAGCATGTCCCAGCCTGTTGAGACATCATCAAATAAGATTAAAGCAAAGTAAAAATAAAAAAGATAGAACAATTTTTTTTTCTTTTCCTTGTACAGAGAACATCTGATGAAAGCGACTGAGGTACTTGAATCACTTCTAAAGGTTTTGCAGCCATTTCTTTACTTTGGATGGTTAAGAAAAAGCCAGGGATAACACGACAATATCTTCTTTTCTTTCTCTAAGTTACTGGGGAAAAAATGTGCTTCATAATAAACCAGATGTATATGAATAAAATACAATATTGCCTTCGGCACTTCTGTTGCAAATAGCACTGAAACATGCTGCAGACAGACTTCAGGCTTCGCTTTCACTCCTTCTCTCTGGATTCTGCAGATTAAAACTTTTCCTGGTGGCGTCAAACTAAACTGCTATTTTTTAAAATGTTAGTTATTACATCCAGATACTTTTTACGGCAAATGATGGCTAATGTCTTGCTTTCCAGATAGAGGAAGGACTGAGTTTCATCTTCAGCCCACCGGTGATCAGATTTCTCTCCCGTTGCTGATACTCAGGAGATGTGAGAGGTGCAGGTAACTAACCGCTTATCCTAACAGCACCCCTTGACCAGCCCGTGGGGGACAGTGCTTGCCTATGAGAGTGTGGGCCACCCTGTTCCCATCAGCTGTGCTCACGATGTTCAATGTCCAATATGCCAGGAAATGGGAAATGTGCCCGCCCTTCCCCAGTGCACCCCTGGTTCCTAGCCATACCCAGATTGGGCATTTAGGAACCGGCTAGATTAATAGCATAACCGCCTCCAGAAGGCAGCATCTTTTCTATCCAGATTCCCCCTGAGTGACAATAAAAGCAAACTTCTTTCCCTGTTCACTTTTACTTTAAGAGCCTGATGACTCTGGGCAAATTTATGATGGGGAGAGGATAAGGGGAAAGCCACAGGCCACTCCCTCAGGTCTCTTTTCTAGAATATGCAAAGGGTTTCTTTTTTTTAGGGGTTAACTTCCCCTTCCCTCCTGGAGTGGGATTTCAGGAAGTGTTGTCAGTTCTCTGAAAGGACGCGGGTTGAGAGATAAACAATACCATGCTTCACGTCGGAGGTGGAGCCCAAAACCAGGCTTTGAAATTAAAATAATTTTTTTTTAACATGTCTGGAGAGGAAGGGTGGCAGGCGGTGAAAGACAAGAAAGACAAGCGTGTCCCTTTCTTCAAGGCAGACACACTGTTCTCTGTGATAGGAAGTCAGTTTGAGTTCGGAAGCAGAAATGAGGAAGCAGTCTGCATGTGTTTGCAAACTGTCCTAGGTACGGCCGGAGGTTTACAAGATCTTGTTTCCGATGCGCACCCTTAATTGGACCTCTGGAAAGCTACAATGCATCAGTAGAAGAGATTATCACTGGCCTTAATAAGCTGTTGTTGGCTTTCATAACAGCCACAGCCTAAAACGAGGCACCCTGAGCCCAGAGCCGATCTCACCAATTGCCTGGAGCAAGGATTAAGGGAACAAGGATCCGAAGGAGAGAAAGAAAGGGGGGGGGGCAGTGCAGCGCAAGAAACAGGGGCTAATGTAAAATCGTTTCCATATTAACCTTCTTCCCTTCTGACAATGGTCAAGTTCTGATTCAAAATACAAATTATCTCCAATTACTTCAAAAGAGGCAGTCAGAGAGCTGTCATTTAACCTTCGCCATCTGTTTGCCTCAAAAGAAAGCTGTACAGCCTGCCACGCTGACCTCAACTTTCCCTCCGAGCTCTGGACAGGCCCCAAAGACGGAGGCTTATTGTTCTCTGGAGAGAAACCTACTGGGGTTTGTCCTGGGGAGGGGTGGGGGTGGCCAGGAAGGAGGAGAGAGAGACAGGGAAGACGCTGCCTAGGGAAGGAGTCCTCAGACCGCGTTGCTGCCTCGTGTCGAGTGGGTGGCCTTACCTGCCCTCCCAACCCTGCCGGCTGCACATCCTCCGCTGCAGGATTTGTTCTAAAGCGAGCCTGGCTCGAAGAAGGTCGCAGAGCACTGAGACAGATGATGGCTCAAGGAGAGGCTGGACCAGTGAAGGGCCCATGGCATGGTCGACCCTGCTGCCTGGTCAGCTGCAGCGGGAGGCGAACCATTAGGAACACAAATGGGATGGGGCTGCCCAGAAGGCAGAGAATACCCAGGGAACAAAGGGTTCCTGACACAATCAAAGCAGCGAGACTTCAAGGCCGAGAGAAACGGGGCTTTGGGAAAATAAACGCCTGTGAGTACTGTACTGCCTGATAGACGATTTGTACCCTGGAATAAAAAAGCACAGCCACCTTCCCCCCACCCCCTCAAAAAAAAAAAAATAGCTTACGGTACAAAACCCCCAATAGCACAGCCTTCGGGATAGCCAAGTGGAGACCAAAAACCATTCCGGAATCTCTCAGTGGAGACATAACACATCTGTCTGTATCAAAGCAACTGCAACCAACAAAACCAAACTGAACCATCCCAAGTGGTTCTTAAGGGGCATTCTCTCCGTTAGGAAGCTGAGAGGTGAAGGAAGAGAGAACACCCATTTAAGAAGGTGTCTTAGGACAAAGCCAAAAGGACCAGGAGGGTGGAAAGTTTCCCAACAGGCCATGGTGAAATAATAGGGTGACAATTTCTAAATGCCTTATGTTTTATGGGAGAGTTCTAACATTTCTAGCCAGGTACATTATATTATTTCCACTACCTCTGATCTTTACTTTCCATTTTACAGCCCACTGAATAACAGGTTTCTTCAAGAGGGAAAGAAAGAAAACAGACCCCCTATAAATGAGGACAACTTTGCCTCATAAACAGGCTGTGTGTGTTCAGAGAGCAAAGGGACCTGGAATTTTCTAAAGGAAAGCACTTCCAAATACGAGCACCGTGTGGCGGTGGGGCAAGTCCCTTCCTTGTCAAACAGTCCCAAGGCTGGAGATTTTCCCCGTGACGCCCAGAATAACTGCCGGGGCTTCTCATTCCTCGAGGCCCAAGCAGATGGGGACCAGTTGAGGAAATACAGAAAGCAGCCGTGTTCTTGATCACAAGAGTCAGGATGGCAGTGGTGGGTGTGAGGATGAAGTGGTGGCTGGAGAGACCACTGTGAAGGGGTGAAACTAAAACTGCCACGGAGGGGCTGGCCGTTCACCACCCCCTTCCAATACACAAAGAGAATTCCTTTATTTCTAGTTTCCTCTCCTCCCTTCTTTGCCCCCTGCCCTCTGCCCAATCCATTTCCAAATATAAGTCAAGGCCTCCGCTGGCAGGTCACTGATAAGATACTGAGTCGAAGTGCTGGAAATTGCCCTGTGACACTGGGTTGGGAAAGTATTGCCTTCTTTCCGATCAGGTCTGTGCCTCCTTCCAAGTTCAACTGATGAGGCACTGGGCCCCCCGAGTTGTCAGAAGAGTGAAAGATGGAAGTGAAGACACAACTGCTTCTCTAGGGTCTGGATGCTGCATCTAATTCCTGTCTTCGATGGGCATCTTTCCTCCCCTTCACGCTCTTTGATGGCCAGGGCAAATGCTCCATGATTAAAACAAACAGAAATTATCAAGAAAACACGGCAGAACTCCTCAGAATAAAAAGGGCTTTGGCCGACTCTGTCTCTTCCCAATCTCTTGCTCCCCCAACCATCCCCTCCATGGGAAGGGATGCAGGGACGGTGCAAAGTGTTTGGAAGAAGCATCTGGATAGGATTAATTGACAAGCTGGAGTGTCTGCAAACTTGTCAGCCTTGAGCCCACGATAAAGTCCTATGAGCAGGTTTGTGTTTTAAGAAGGGCGCCGGCTGCTACGTTTCATAAGACAAATATTAGCTGTTCCTCTTCCAGGATGCTTGTTATTAAAAGCTGGATTTAATAGAAGAATTAAAAGGGCTTGTTTCATTTGACATTTCATCCATGGAAGACCTGGGGCTTGGGGGTGGGGGTGGAAAACCCAGGGCTGTGATGATCCGGAGCTTATCTGTCAAGTTTTCCCCTGTTTGGCTTTCACTTGTTTTCTATTGACTGGTTTTTGCACCAAATGTTAAATAAGTCACAAGACGCTGGCGATTTCCCAATTACAGAAATCTTTTCACAGCCGATTTCAGGGACCACAGATGTGCAAAAGATTTCCAGTTTATTATCTTTAGGTAAATATCACACTAAAAAACAAGATACCCTTCCCACTACCCCCACCCCATGCCACCTACATACAGGTAGCAGAGGAAACAAAAGAGAACCCATTTCTACATCGCCCAGTGCTTGGAATGGTTGCAAAGTCCTTTGAAAACCAACGCTATTTTATAATAAAGACACTGACAGAGCTAACTTTTTAAATGGTTTTTGGATGCCAAGATTCCCACTGATTTCATGCTTGTTCTCTACATTTATGGCTCTGTAGTTCTATTCTTATGTTACTCCATCAAGTCAGTACTTCATAAAGCCCAAATTATCATCACTCTCCTCTTAATTGCCAGGTGAATGTTGGGAGTGGGTCCAAGTCAGCATGATTAAAAAAAACACTGTGGAATTCCAAGGTACTAAGGAGTGGCCTGGATGGGGATTCAGAAGAAGTCTCCGAACTCAGCTTGGACCCACAGCACGTGGTGCATATAATTGAATAATTTAAAAATAGGCGTTCCTGTCATGGCCCAGCAGTAATGAACCCAACTAGTATCTATGAGGACTCGCGTTCGATCCCTGGTCTTGCTCAGTGGGCTGAGGATCCAGCAGTGCCATGAGCTGTAGTGTAGGTCACAGACACAGCTCAGATCCCACAGTGCTGTGGCTGTGGTGTGGGCCTGCAGCTGCAGTTCTGATTTGACCCCTAGCCTGGGAACTTCCATATGCCATGGATGTGGTCCTAAAAAGACAAATACATACACACACACACACACACACACACGTGTGTGTGTGTGTGTGTATATAAAATAAAATAAAATAAGGTCCCATAACCCAGAGGTGGGAAAAGTGCTATGTCTGTGATCTGGGATCTAGCCCGTGAAGTTTTACCTTTGTGCACTGTCTCTCCTTCATGGTTTATCAGGTTAGAGACAGGTCAAGTTAACACTCCATGAGTCCAAGAGATGTTATTCTGTCCCTTCCTTAAAATACAGATACTTTGAAAGGTTTGATTAAACAGGCAAAGTAGTATGAAATCATTAGAAAAAGGGAATAAACACAGTTTAAATCTCTCCCTAATTAAAGTCAGCAGATAAAATACAGGATGTACTATTATAGGTAATACAATAAAATATTTAGCATATTTGCTATAAAATATTTAATGTAAGTATCCAAACAGGGGACATATTTAGACTTAAAAAATGTAATTGCTGTCTATCTGAAATTCAAATTTATCTTGGTGTTCTGTGTTTCTATTTGCTCAATCTGACAACCCCAGACTGAGTTTGAACCAATTTGATTTTCAAAGGCAGGAGACTGGAGTTCTAAAAGTTTCTATTGACAGTAGATTGAAGGCAGATAACATGTTTGTTTTGATAAATGTACAGATGTAAACTGTGTGATAAGGTCATTCTTCAAGAAATGTTTGAATTTTAGAAATTTTTTAAATAAAAAAATCAGTTTTACCACTTTTATGGTATACACAATTACCTAAATCATCAAAAAGAACTCTTTCCAACTGCATGGAAGGCCTTAGTAAAGACACATAGATAACAAATGTTAAATAGTTGGATATCACAATTAATCAGCTCAAAACCTTAAAAACAGTTCTGTTATTTTAGTTGAGAAAGGCTCCATCACATTTTGTCCTGGTCCATATTTACAAACTTAGTGCAAAGGTAGCAGAAACCTAAAATCTCTCCTCCAGGTCAAATGGTCACAAACTTGGAATTTATCAAATTCAGAATAATTAGGGTTTATTGTTCCTATAGTTCACTCCAAACAATTAAATTTCCCTCTGTGATTACTTTCTCTTTTCCCTTCAGATCTGAACAAAATTTCATCACTTAAAATAGGCTTATTCTTGAAAAGGAAAACAAATCCCCCGCCCCAAGTTCCAGGATGCTAATTCTAATCAAAAGTTGGTTTTCATTGTTCCAGGCTCTCCTAGCATATCTGATTCATTTCTGGGGGTTTTGGGATGACTGAACTGGGCTGGGTGGGCCTTTGTACCCCAGAACAGGTATGCGCTTCAATTTTGAGAAATACAAACAGGGCCCCTGATGTCCTCAGGATCCCCACCTGTAGCCTTGTTACCTCTGCTTGGGAATAAAGTGCTTATGTGAATGAATGAGTTTTGAAAAAGTACAAGAGAAGGATTAAAATTTATACAGCCACCCTTCTGCTAAGAGTGGGCCTGTACATAAACACCTTGATGGGGTACGATCCTGAATGTCCTCTTTCAAAGATGATCCAGCAAATGTATCTACTGAGGCAGAATATTCCAGAACTGCAAATTCAATTCGGGGGGGGGGCACGTCTGAGGCATGGAAGTTCCCAGACTGGGGGTTGAATTGGAGTTACAGCTGCCAGCCTATGCCACAGCCACATAATGTGGGATCTGAGCCACATCTGTGACCTACACCACAGTTGGTTGCTGCATCCTTAACCCACTGAGTGAGGTCAGGGATCAAACCCGTGTCCTCATGGATGCTAGTCAGGTTTGTTACTGCAGAGCCACAATGGGAACTCTGGAAATTCCATTTTTGGATCTATTTCCTAGGTATGAAATCATTAGAGACCTAGGATCTGCCAGGTTAGTGTCTGTCTTAGCAGTTTCTCTGTCAGAGTAGTTGCTAAAATATTCTAGGATGAAAGCCATGCCCCTCAGTCCCAAATCTGAAAGTTCCAAGACAAGGAAGTGCCTCAGAAGATGCCTCAAGAAGCATCTTTGCTCAAGTGTCTACCAGAGGAGACAGGGAAGGTGTCTTCCTTTTCAGAGATGGCTTTAAAATGACAATGAAAGGGTCAAAAAAATCCAAACAAAATGATCTATATTTTTAAAGTACAGGCAAATGCAATGCTTCTGTGTTTTTAAAAGCTTTTCTCTGAAACTGGTCCTATTTATTAGTGGTGAAATACAAACCATGTTATCAAGAATCTTAAGGAAATAGATTGCTGTTAAGTGATACTTCAGAATCCACCCCTAGCAAAGTTACTGCACCATTACAGGGAGATAAGCGGAAAATCCTTGCCTCCATTAAAGAAGACCTTTGCCTGAAATACTGTAAACCACTCAGTTGCAGATCTAATGCCAGTGATTCAAAATCTTGCTGGAAAATTTCAGTTAACCAGTGGTACCCAGAGTCTTTACACATGAAGGCAAAGACCAGGACTTGGTTGTTGGAGGGGATGTTAAAGAGGGTGATTAGCCTCTGAATGTGCAGCCTTAAAGGTCCCATTTTCACATGCATTAATGTTACATGTGATAATCTGCAGGATTAAGGGTTGGCATTGGTTGCTGCCTGGCTCCATGTTGAGTCAAACAGCAATAATCTAAGTATAATATCACCCCCTGCCCTCCTCTCCCCCTGGATCCCCCACTCCTGGCCACAGAAGGCAACTGGTTGTCACCTGGCATAGGTCATTAAGTAGGCTTCTGTTCTTAGTCTGTCCTGTTTTTGAGTCCTAGGATTGTTTTTTAAAAGAGTTCAAAAAGTTAAAAAAACTGTTCTATCCGCCAAGAGCTTATGGTCTAGGTAGGAAGATAAAATACCCTTGAGGGAAATGACCTAATACTGCGTCAGACAAAGACCCCCCTCAACTAAATCCTCAAGTAACTCAAAGCATTTCTCCTTATAATAAAACAGCAGGTGGATGAGGTTGTTCAAAGGTGGCTTCAATTACAGTCCAAAATGGGATACATCCTAGGGACGGGCCAAGGGCAAATTCTAACAGACTGGATTCCTAAATCAGGGCTCGGTTTTGTTACTCAGTCGTGGATGGGACTAAGGTGGGTCAAGGATGTACTTCCTATGTGGACACAAATCTGGAAGATTTTGACCTCTGGGTTCAAGCTGTCCCCATCCTGAGTCCAGGGGATAATAACCTGGCAATGTGTCATGATCCCGTCCTCAATCTCCAGAATAGCCCAGCTTCCTTGGGCCAAGGGCTTGGTGCCAACAGGGTCAACTGAACCCAGCTTCCTCCCTGGGCAACATCGCACTGCTCCCTGCAGCACCAACCACCAGCTCCACCCTGCACCTTGGTTTGCACTGAATTACCTTCCAAGACGATAGCCCCTTCCTCACCTCCATTACTGCCCATCTTTGGATCCACCCCTTAGAGATGGGACTCACTCCATCTGCCCTCAAGTGACACTGTGTGCCCCGCCAGTCGAAGACGTGAGTTCTAACATCATCACACTAGGTTATAGTTATTGCCACTATCCCAAGACTCTGGTTCCTATACCCCCTCCTTCCTACCCATCTGGCATCGTCATCACCCCAGGTAGTTCAAACTCAACACAACAGGGGCATGGGTCAGACCAATATACCAATCTACTCTGCAATCGGCCCCGCTAGCCAGCCCCCAGCATTCGACCTTCAATTAGGTCCATTTTCTAGCCTAACCCTTTCTTATTCCATGTTTCAGCATCACACTCCTAAGGTAGCTCCATGCTTGGTGGAAAAGACTGCTCAGGCCTTAAGAATTCGACAGAAGTTTCTCCACAATCCTGTTTTAGTATTAAATACTGGTAGCTAAGCAATGCATTTAACTTTGGAGTTCTTTGTTCTTTTAGGGAAAAGAATACTGAAGTTGATGGGTGTGAGGACACTTCACCAATTGCCAAGCCTTCTGAATAGAAGCAAACAT
Organism: Catagonus wagneri; assembly: GCA_004024745.2. Lineage (NCBI taxonomy): Eukaryota > Metazoa > Chordata > Mammalia > Artiodactyla > Tayassuidae > Catagonus > Catagonus wagneri. Next base: position 1,827,114 of record PVHT020000012.1, on the reverse strand, counting down.
CTACTGTCTAACATTTGTATCTGGTACTAATTGTAAGGAGTGGTGAAGCTCATAGATAGTTGATTCAATTTTCCTTTTTGTTTTCACATTAATGGCATTAGGAGGAAAACATCTCTGAATCCTTCATTGACCTCTGGCCCATTTTTGTAATGTATAACTCTGAAATTCAAGAGCAATGGCTTGGACACAAGGTGGTGCTAAGGGGTAAAAAATTAACTGTGGGTCCTTTTCCCCAAAGGTTACCTCCAATACTTAAGGTTGACAGGGTACCTAATAATTTCCGAGTTATTTCCACAGACCTTATCTCATCTAGTTCTCGGGACTCAGAGAAGAGTGAGCTAGCTCCACTTTTTATAGATGAGGAAAACTATGTCTGTCTGGGTTAAATGACTTACCCAAAGCCACTCCAACATATCTAGGTCGTCCTTCCAAGGGGAGGTTTAGTGCTCTTTGCTACACAGGTTAGTCCCCCTTCTTGTAAACCTATTCTCCAAGGTGGCTGCTGTCAACATCTGCCCAATTGGGATGCTCAGAAAGCACAAGGCAACCTAAGGTGTGGGCCTAGCGTGCATGGCTAGATTGGCGAAAGGTGGTTCTTTGAATCTGTGGTCTCAGGACTCTTTGGCTACATTACAGGGCATAAAGAGTGAGAAAAATTCTTTTTTGATCCCTAGGAGAAAGATCAGCTATGGGAATATCTGGATTTGTATCCCCTTGCGAGGAAGACCCTTTGTGAAAGCTTCCTGCTCAATACAGAGCCCTGGCAATTCTGGACCAGGGCTGGCCTGAGACTGCCAGGGTGCCCTTTGCTGAAGCCGTCTTTTTACCCTCTCCTGATAGCAGCTAAAGGTAGGTTTCAGTATCCACAGGGCCCTGGGTACTACTCTGCCCTAAAACTGTGTGCCATACAAGCCAGACCAAGAGTGCTTTGCAGATGGCATACAGAAATCAGATTTCTCTTCTGTTAGAATCATCTTCTATTAGGCTTAAAATATCCAAAATGGGTGCTCTGTTTCTGGGTGTATTAGTTTCTGGGGGCTGCCCTGACTTTGACACAAACTTAGTGGCTTCAGACTATAGGAATTTACTGTCTCATGGTTCTAGAAGCCCAAAATCCAAAATCAAGGTGTCCCAGGGGTCTTGGAGGGAGAATCTCTTCTGTGTGTCTCTCCTGGCTTCCGGCTGCTCCGGCAATCCTTGACACTCCTTGGCTTCTGGACTCGACACCCCCATCTCCACCTCTGTCTTCTCACAGCTTTCCCCCGTATCTCTCTGCGCATCATATCCCCCTCTCTTTTTCTTATAAGAACGCTAACGATTGGATATAGCACCCCTCCTCCCTAAACTCAGGATAATTTCATCTCAAGATCCTTAACTAATTACATCTGCAAAGACCTTATTTCTGAATCAGGTCGCATTCTGAGGTTCTGGGTAAGCATGAATTTAGGAGGGACGCTGTTCAACCCAGTGTACTGGGTAGTCCATTGCAAGCATTCACGGCTCTTCTTCCTTTTCTCCATGTGAAGCTGAAGGCCAAGTTCTCTTGCTCAGCACTTGAAGAAGATGGAGAACCATCAGCTGCTACCACCCCTACAATTTTCCTCATTTACCTTCCTTAGGATGCTGTAGGGCTTTCTTGACCAGGGTAAAACCAGCCAACATCAGGAGCATTTTCTCTTAAACAGAGCATTCCTGTTGGCCAAGGTCATTCCATTGAATCAAAGTCGAGTGCCTTCTTCTTCAGATTCCACAGCACATGTTTAATCAGAGTGAGGACAGAGAGAATAACTTTTAAAGTTGGAGACAACATTTACAGGCTTCATCCGTTTGTTTTGTTTCCATTCCAAGGCAGGATTTGCTCTCATGTCTTCTGGCCTAAGTGTCTCCTTAATTAAGACATGGCTCACAACTCATTTTCATGGCAATATGCCACAATGTTAGAGACCTTAAAATATTTCAGTAATGAGCCTTGAACATCACAAACTCTGTTTCAGTGAGAAATGCTAATTAACGGATTTTTTTTCCCCAAAAGGACACTGAACAGAAACCCAGGAACTAAGCAAAATGGAGACAATGCCTCTCTTTTATCTTCTGTTTCTTTGAACAGAAAACAAAACACAATCCCAACCAAACCAATAGTTCTGACAGGGAAAAAAAAATATAGCCTCGATATTGATATTCTCAACAAAGGAAGAAAGGAAGCAAGAAAGGTGACAAAGACCGTTCAAACACTGGAGAAAATTGCCAGTTCAGTTTCTTCCAGCAGCTGGAAGGAAATGTCTCAGCAGCCCCCCTCCCTTTAATTTTTTTTTTCTTAGTTACCAAATTCCTTTATGTTTCTTTTCTTAGAAAAGTCACTTTATAGGTCATCAAACAACTATTAAAAACACACGTGAGCAAAAGCCAAAGTGTGGGCCTTTCTCCTTTGATTTTTTCTTCCCCGCAGTTTTCAGGAAAGGGTTTTTGAGAGTCGGAATATGTTTGTTAATGTTTTTGTGGGCATTTAAATAGTCTTTCCAGGAGTTCTGGTCATGGCTCAGTAGTCAAGAACCCGACTAGTATCTGTGAGGATGCTGGTTCGAACCCTGGCCTTACGCAGTGGGTTGGGGATCCAGCATTGCCATGAGCTGTGGTATAGGTCGCAGACGTGGCTCGGATCCCACGTTGCTGTGGCTGTGGTATAGCCTGGCAGCTGTAGCTCCATTTCGACTATTAGCCTGGAGACCTCCATATGCTGAGGGTGCAGCCCTCAAAAGAAAAAAAAATATATTCTTTCCATTTGTAAGATCCCCTTAATAGGGCAGCTAGAGGAAACCCGCCTTGCATTAGCACACCTGCCAGGCCAAAACATGAACACGTATTCCCCCAAATGGGACACCTCATTTGACAAATCGACCCAAACTTAAAAATCACCTGCTTCTTTGGATTGCTATACCCGGTTTTCATCAACCTGTGTGGAGCCTGATTTTGTACTTTCTCTCTTCCTCCCTGGGTTGAACAGGAAATGAAAAGGCCAAGAATCAGAGCAGAGAAGGAAGGTGCAGTTCAGGACAGGAGTGTCCTTTCTACCAAGGTCATCGCTGGCCCAGGCGTGGGGTAGCCCTTTCTAGTCACAAGGTGGGGCTGGTGTCAGGGTGGAAGGTCATCTTTTGCAAATGTCTTTGGTACTGAAATCTATCCAAGGGATCTCAAAACAAATTACATGGTCCATTACGATCTCAGCTCTGGCCTACTCTTTCGGCCCCAGCCCCACGGCTGGGCTCCTACAGACAGCCGTGGGTGAGCTGCTGGTGAAAGTGTGTAAGATAAGCAGATTACAGAATGTCATGTGCCTCAGGCGACTCCACTTCACAGCCAAACTTCTCCAGTCCAGGCAGTGCATCCCGATTCATGGGGGTCACAGGCTGTTTCAATTAATGCCTCTCTAATGACTCTAGTTTGTTCCCTAACGTGTGGAAGGGTGGGTAACAGAGGAGTCAGACCAGGGACCTGCAGCCCATTTGTTCTCTCCCACCCTCTGCCCCAAGGTGACTTACATAAGAAAAGAGGAAATGGGCTTGGAAAGAACATAGAATTCTTTTCCTTTCCAGACAGAAACCTTTTATGTCACTTTTCTATCGTTACCAATGCAATTCTGAGTGTTCACTGGCCTGTGGGTCCTAGGGAAGTGAATAAACAAGGACTGATATGAAAAGAGAATACAGAAAACAAATTAGCATTTTGAAAATAAAAAGCCTGGCTTTTAATCCCATTAAGATCATGGCTGCTTTTCCCTTTTTTTTTTTTTTAATTTCTCCCCATCCCCTAAAAACCCTGAAAGAGATACTGATGGCCCATTACCATAAATGCTGAGCTCAGCATTTCCTTTGAAAGAAGTTGTTAATATTTGGAAATGGTCGGATTTCCAATCCAAGCTTTGATTGTTATTCTAGACTAGCCAGCAAGTGCCAAGGTCACGGGGAGATTCACCTGCAGACTGAGCTAAATGAATCCACTCGGCCACAATGCATGTATAATTTAACATTCTCCTCTCAAGTACTTCCATGCATTCCTAAAAAATATTTTATTACAATAACAAATTGGTTTCAAAATCATGCATTATGTATTCTGAAATTAGGTCTGCCGGTGAAACCTGTATATACAACCACGTACACTCCCAGGCAGGGCCAGAAGAACACACAGATGTCGCTGGTGCCAGGAAGAGGCTTCAGAAGAACACAGTTAATTCCACAAGGAATCCACTGTTACTCTTTTATGATCTTCATCTGTGTATTTGGAAAGAAAAATAACAAACTGATCATTGGCTATAAATAAGAGTTAGAAACCTAATCACCCATTTGCTTTGTACTGTCTTCTCCCTAAGAAAGTAGTGTGTGCTCCTGGGCAGAGGTAGCTGATTGCCTAAAAGTAGGCCTGCCAGGCTGTTTTTTTATCAGCTTTCCTTAAAAAACAAATATTCCTCGAATATTCAAAGTCTGTTTTCCTCTGATCTGACACCTTCCAAGTAGACATTTTACGGAAACTGGACTTTCACAAAGCTGCTTTGAAAACGTTAGAGATAAAGATATCAAAAACGTCCTTACGAATTTGTGTTAAGAAATGCCCTTGCTCCACTGTAAGCTTTCATCACTGAGTTATCCAAAAAAAGTTAACGTATTCAGAAAGCTCCTTAGGATTTCCTGTCACAAATGCAACCCCCTATAATGTTTCCCTAATAGAAGCTTGTTTCTGCTCTGCAACTTTCATCTGAAGCTAAACACACACTGATTTAGCATCTTTTGCAACACAGGTACAGTTTACTCATGCACAATACGCATGTTTCTTAAGATGCCCATATATCGATCATTCAAATTAAAATGCTTTTATGATTTCTTCCGCTTTTTCCTCTTTTAGTCATTGATGATATCATACTGAAAAAAGTTCATTCTCCAAAATGACATTAGTGAATTCTAACAAGGCAAAATTTCCCCCTACAAAAAAAGATGAGTTCCAAAATACATTTGATCTTAAAAATGTGACCAAGAAATTTTGTAGGGTTTTTCTCCTTGAAAAGTTTCTTAGGAATGAACTTGATCTCTCTATATTAAAAGGAAAAGATCTAGTTTATTTCAATAGGGGATTTGTTTTTCATTAACTTGCAAGCCAAATGTCATTGGTATGTTTCTATTGGTCTACTGACTTGGTGAATAAAACAACAAAATTCCTAAGAGAACCACTTATAAATCTCTCTAAATTAAAATCAGTCTAATTTTTATTATAAGACCGATATCAAGATAGGCTTTGTTATTTTTAAGGCAATGCCCAGATCTAAAAAGTTTAATTCCCTGACAAGAGCTTTTAATAAAGACAAATCATGGGTAAAATTAGATGCTGCAACCTTCCTTTTTCAAAAAAAAAAAAAACTGCAAACTCTATGTTAAGAAACATTTCTCCTTAATTTCGTTTCAAGGTAGTGATATGACTAGACATATAGCTTTTCTACAGTGAAATTATAAGGAATAATTTTCTCTAATCTAATCAGTAATATCTGAAAATGGGAAATGTTAACAGCGTAATTTCTGATTTCTTTTGTATTGTAATTTAGGCTGACACATTAAAGCTCTGCTTTTCAGAAGAACAATTAAGAAATTGTTGATAGAAATTAAATATTACTGACAATTGAAAATGCATTTTCTTCTCATTTGTTGCATCTAGAAATACCACTCCCACTTCCCATCAAAGATAATCTAAGCTGAGAGAGTCTAAAAGTAAAAATGAATTAAAAGCTTGGTTCTTTTGTGCTTCTTTTGAAAAAGCTTTCTTTTTCAAAAAGGTGATTTATATAAGTAATAAGCAAATTCTAGAGTATGTATTGTGTGTGTGTGTGTGTGTGTGTGTGTGTGTGTATTTGAAAATCCTCTAAAAATGCCTTAAGTTGTAATCTGCTGGCTAAATGATTAAACTCTCTGTGGGTTCATGGGCTACAGAGCTATATCCTTCATTTTAGCTGAGGGCTATTTTAAGCTGAATACAAACTGCTTTTTTATTTGTTATTAAAGGCAGTTCACATCTTACACCAACTTGCGTGTGTCAGTATATAAGCCAATGTACACAATTAAGAAAAGTATTACAATAGAATTAAAAACGGAAAAATAAAAAGCCTTCAGAAATAATTAAATTTCATTCCCATAACATTACCAGAAACAGTTATTTAGCCAACTTTTCTAATACTGATATGAAAATCCTAAGCAACAATTCATGGCACAAATAAAAATGTATTACCAACCCCTTATTAGTTTTTGTGACCAACGCGTTTCCCATTGGGTTTTAAAAGTGTTCCAATAGTCACCATGTATTTTTATGTTGAATTGTAAATATATAAATTAATAGATTGATAAAATACATAACTCAACAGATGCTCAAAATTAAATCAGCAGAAAGGACTCAGATTTGTCCTTTTTGTAATTCGCAAACTGAATTACTAATATGAGGCCCAAAAGTTGTAAGGGAGAATGTCAGGCGTCAAGGCTTTCAGAGTCATCTTAAGCAGAACAGGAGTTTTAACACAAGCCTCTCTTAACAGCTACCTAAGCAGGATTTGAGAATAATTCCCTAATGCCACTTAAAAAAAGAAAAGTCAATGGGAAGCATCAAATAGGTTTTGAATGTAAATATTCTTAAAGAAATTTTTTCCTGAACCAGCAGCTCAGAGAGCCAAACAGATTCAGGCAGATACGGGAGTCACAGTCAACATCCTGGGGTTGGTCTGGGGCTGGTTTACATGAGTGTGCCAGGAATTCCAGTTTTTCAAGAGTCAGCGGCCTGATTTCAGCTGCCTCCCGTTCTGTCCCCAAGCTGGCTGTCTGCCAGACACACTTTCAAGGACAAAGTGAGAACGGCTTCCCCATGCTCCCAAGACCCCAACTCCTGGCTTCAGAGTGAAAACTCCTAGGAGCCTTAAACTTGGCCACTTTGAACAGGTCAAGGACAGAAAGGGGGAAGGAGAAGACGACATAAAGCTGTACGGAGCCTCCCCTCTCCGTGAGTCTAATGCCGCTTGGTCCACAGAACAATCGCAACAATAAAATGCAGTATGTCCTGGGGTCCCCTCTGAAAGAATAAAACTGGAAGCCTGCCTGTCACACTGAATACTGAACCAGAAGCTTACACCGCGGGGTTCAGTGCCTTGAGCCTGGCTGCATTCACAGGCGAGGCAGATAGATGCAGGGCCCTTGACAAAGCCAAGGGATGGGCATTTCAAAAATAAAATCATCTCCCAATTACAGGGAACCCTTCCTCCCTGGGACCCCACAGCACTCGATCAACCTAAATTGGAATCCTGTCTACTGAGCTGCCTTCAATGCAGCCACTCCAGTATAAATTGGATCAAATGCTCTCAGATTAATTCCTGGAAACCTATATTCATCTTTGTATATCTTTATTACAAAACTAGCCACAAGACTGGTCTACAATTTTCATTATCGGAACAGCTTTCAGAGCTGGATTACACCATGGTTTATCCCTCTGTGACCCCAAACCATCTTGTTAGCCCCATTATTGTATATTCATGCAACACACCTGAGCCCAAGATAATATGAGAGTTAGAGTGAAGGAGGGGAGGGGGTGCATTTTATTGCATTTGATGCACCGCTCCTCTGCAAGAATATTTAACCTGCTGCAGGGGCCCTCATAAGTCCATGGCTCACTCCCGGGGCTCCCTCTTGTTCCCTAACACTTAAGACCGTCACAATTTTCCACAACTGAAAGGGAAGCCAAGGCAAGCCTGGACTTCCCTGTGAAGGCCGAACTTCATTTCTAAAGTGGGAGTGAGGGGCACGTGTATTCTTCTCGGGCCTGTACCATCTGTGGACACAGCACAGAGAACCCCTGGCCCTTCATGGAAAAGGGCAGGATTTTGGCTCCCAAAAGGAAGGTGGTACTTCTGTGTGCATAAAATGAAAGGTGGGTCTGAGGGCGGTCAACACCCCTGGCCTTAGCCATCGTTGGTTAAACATGCCTGTTTCAGTGAAGTGTGGTCCTCAGAATGAGGTGTGCCACTGGCAGGTGTCAAATAAGGTTACCTTTGCGATGATGATTATATTCTATTAGATTATTTTAATATCTGTGGATACTACAGATAACCATAGTATTTCTAACTACTGTGTTAGAAATAAATGATTTATTTACCGTAGGCTTGGCTGTTTCTCTCTCTCACGTTCAATCTCTTGCTCTATGTTTGTCTGTGTGTATGCATATATAAGCATATATATATATGTACATACAAATACATGTATGTATATAAACATACACATAATATATATACACAAGGTATGTATGTTTACATACACATATATAATCATGCATATGTACAAGGCATATACATATATGCACATATAATAATTATATATACACACAGATTTGCATGTTTATATAATTATAATACATAATTGCCTTGCATACCACTTTATATTTACATATGCATATATGGGTGTGCATGCGCGCATGCGCGCACACACACACACACAATGCGCTGTAGCTCTCTAGCCTCCTCTCACAGAGCTGTACACTCTTCCCCCATCAAGCAGTACCTGCAATGACTCTCCAACCTGCTCTCTCCCACTTTCCCTGCTCCCCTCCCCCTTACCCCCTTCTTTTTCTTTCTTCCTCCCTTTCTTTTGAAATCACACCCGTTCTTAAGACAGTAAGAAGAACCTTGAAGAATCATCCATTATTGATATATTCCAGGGAAACTGGAAGACATGCATTTTCTCATTCCTTTCACTCACTGTGAGGCTAAAGTACAATGAGACTGATTTCATATGTGGCTGCAAAAAAGAAACTGTCTCATTGTTTTAAGATAAAGTCTTGGTTTCTCTTTTTTAAAAAATCACCCCTTTATTGCTCATTGCTTAGAGATATAACACTTTATCCAGATAGGTGACAATGGACATTGTTCTTTGGACCTCAGATCCTCTCAGGGAGTGAATCTTAAACTTCCCTGGTGGTCAAATCATCCTAGTCTTGCTACTCAAATTGGGGCTATCACACCATGCATCTAGAAACTTTCTAGACTTGCAACATCTCAGGCCCCACCCAAGATCTACTGAATCAGGGTCTGCTTTCCAACAGGTCCCCAAGCCATGTGCCTGCGCTTTTAAGTTTGAAAGCTCTGGCCTCAGGGACTTTTAATTATCCATTTCCGGACCCTATTTCAGATCAACTAAATCAAGAAATGAGAAAATTAAATATTATACAATTCTGCAGATGAGTCTGATAACCAGCCACACTGAAGGTCCACTAAATTAAGGTTTGACTATATGTCCTCTAACAGCTTCATTATCGACAAAGATAAGTGGATGACCCCACACAGGGGGCTTTATTTCTGTCATCCCTCTGCTCAGATTTCCACAGTGGGTCTCTACTGCCTCTGCTTTTGGCATATCAGTGTAAGATTCAAGGTGCTCCATCAAGAGGTTGCTTGATTCCCCAAAATGTCTTTCATCTCCTGACCCACTGCATCCTCTTGCCTCAACCAACTTAAATAATCATCAACTGCCCTGATTTCTCACGATTTCCCCTTTGTCCTTTAGGAGAGCTCCCCCTGCTCTTAGTGCATTCACATCTGCCATCCCCCTCAAAATGCCTCTGAAGACCCACAGACTCCTGGTGGTCCTGCCCACTGCCCACACCTTACTTAGCACTTTCCTCTGTTCTACTGGCCTTCATCTTCATGAGTTTAATTTTACAGTGACCACCTTGCACTTGTTATGGACTGATGTTTGTGTCTTCCCCAGTCTCCCAGAGTGATGGTAGTAGAAGGTGGGACCTCTGGGACATAATTAGACTTCGATGAGGTCAAGAGGGTGGAGCCCTCACGAATGGGATTAGTGCCCTGATAAGATTCACCAAAAGAGCTTGCTTCCCCCTCTGCTCTCTACCATGTGAAGTTGGAAGTGGACTCTTGCCAGACTCCAACCATGCTGGCACCCCAACTCAGACCTCGCAGTCCCCAGAACTGTGAGAAATACATTTCTGCCCTTTAGAAGCCACCCAGTAGTGTGATATAGCAACCTGAGCAGGCTTAGTGCTCATTTATACATTCCTTGAAATGTTCCTCATGCAATTTTGTAGCAGTTTTGTAAAACCAAGCCATCAACAGTTCATACAGTTTTACCTCTTTACAGATTCCCATTTTCCATGCTCGAGGTTACTGTTCCTTATTACTGGGTTCTGCCCACCACATAACACATTATGGTTTAACTAGTTTTCAGGACCCTCCCACCCTCTTCATGATACATGTGAAATAAGAATAAAACTTCAAAAAGCATCCAGGATTCCAGCTCATTTGTCCCAAAAGGAACCTAGGGGAGGTGGTATGTTCCCAGAAGTGTTTAAAAGCCAGTGGTTCATTCTCAGAAGCTGCATGAAGCGTTGCCAGCTAAGACCTTCGGCAGTCTCCCTGTCCTGGCACACAATGATTTGCGCTCCATTTTATTGTTTCTTCTGTATGATGATTGGTTTTGATTAATTACACAACACAGAGTCCAGGAAAAAAGTCATTTTCCATGTTAACAGGTGTATGCTGAAATTAAAGTTTTGTAAATCTGCAGGTGGGAAAAATATCAACATGGGGCCAATATAAGAGATCTTGAGTAAAAGAAGTATAAGAGGGCCGAATATTGAGACTTGCCTTGTTTGAGGATGTGGATATTTGCTATTAATGTGGAAGGGTTGGCAGGGGCTTATCTGTGCTCCTCTTTCCATTTCTATTCATGCCAGTTTTCCCCAAAGCTTTTCTGGTCTTGCCCTTTCTCTGGACGAGGGCCTGACTCTGGGTCTTGTCACATCTTGCTCACGCTGTGGGGCTCTTGGGTTCAGCAGGCAGAGAGCTGGGTGACCTAAGGCCATATGAGTGTATCTCACTGGAGATGCTGCATGCCATTCAATTCCTCTAAGCTCTGACCAGCACAGACCCCAATGATTGCGTTTTTTTACTGTCCCCCGGGTAAAATATGGCAGGCTTCACCATGGAAGAGGGGCACAAACAACATATTTTCAAGATGAATGGAAGCCAAACCCCTTCTTCCTGCTTTACCCATTTCTTTTTCTCTTTTGCTTATTTATGCCTACCTGATACTTTTCTAGACCATTTCACTCAATTTTTAAAATTCTGAAATGCCCACTAAAATGCCCATGACACCAATGAGAGGAAAACACACCACAGCACTATTTTTTTTTTTTGAAGCTTTGTTAAAAAACAATCCCCTTTTAAGTAGTGATGGCCAGGACTCTGTAATCTGTACATACAATTTAATCCTTTAAAGAATCAGCAGGGCCCATATCAATCAAGAGCCTTCATCAACTTGTAAAAACAATATTTTGATTCAATCAGATTCAAAGCCCTGAAATTCTCAACTAATTAATGCAGGGTCACTCAGGGGCTGTGCAATGGTGGCTGGAACAATGGTCAAATATTTACCCTTGGCACACACACGTCTGCATTGCCCCAGGATCTGAGCGATGGGCGAGAATAGATAATGCACCTATGGCTGCAGCAGGTTTCATCTGGCACCAGTATTTGGATAAATAATTACTACAAAGGGAGGAAAGGAGAGAAATAATTCTTCCATCATCATAGATGCACACAGGGAAGTATGAGTCTGTTAAAGGTAAATGGACAGAGACCAGCCAATACCTTGCTGACTGCTCTGTTCTAAAATCCCATAGGTCCCTCTCCCAGAGAGGTGTTTTGTGCAGTCCTTCCTATAATAACCAAAACAAATGACAGGCTTAAAATCTCCTAAGACAGCAGATTCATTACCCAGGATCTTTTGTTAGATCTAGATTCCAATAAATACTGCTTTGGTTTGCAACTTTAGACATTTTGAGACTTTGCGTATTTGCAGGGGAGAGCTGTGTTGAGCAGATGCAAAATCGTATTGTTGATGTTTATTTCTAAGTGTCACTGTTGAGTATCTTATCACTTGATGCACACATAAAAACACATGATTTACTTATACACAAAAGAGAAAGCATCAGAATGCCTCAGTACTGGGGAAAATGTAGTAATTTGGACTTCTCTTAAAACACGGATGATAGATACCCAAACTGCAACAAAGTTCAGGCAGACGCTGTGTCTTTGATCCCCATCTTTTTTCTTTCTCTGCTTTTAGCATCTCCTCTAAACTCTTAAAAATGTGTTCATGGTGAGTCTGGTTGTGATACTGCACGATGTAGCTTTGCAAGATATTACTGGGAGATACTGACTGTAGGGTCTATAAGGCCCCCTTTGTATTATTTCTTCTAACGGCTTGTGACCCTACAATTATCTCAAAATTAAAAGTTTAATTTAAAAGCGCATGTATCACAGAGTTGTGGGGCAGACAAATACTTGGGCAGGCTTTTTCTCATACTGTCATTTAAACACTCCCACTCACGGGCCTGCTCCCTTACCCTCACTTCCCAGCCTCCAAAAAAATTCTACAAAATGCTAAGAGGGGGAAACTCTTGACAGCCACCTTCTTTTTCCTTAAGATTGAGGAACTAGGGGGTTCAATATTTCTGTTTTAAAAGTTCTAAATTTATCTTTAGGGGACTTAAAAGAGACAATATGTGTCTTTCAGAAAAAACTAATTATTAAATGATGGTCAGCCATGGATCTCCTTATATGCTCCCCATTTTTATAACTATTACCCCACAAAGTTTAATAATTAGAGTGAAGATTAGAAAAACTATTTTTCTGGAGGAAATATGGTAGTCTCACACACATTCCAGATCAAATATCAAGGCTATTCCAAGTTAGGCCACGGTGGTCCTTTCAGGGACTCCTGGCAAAGCAAGTACAGTGAACTTGCCCATGGCGGAGCTTTCTGATTGACATGAATTGCTGTATCCAATCTGATGGTTGAACAATCAGCCTTGATCACTGTGATAGACCAAATGAATGCTATGGCTTTGCTCGAGCTCAGCATTTCACAAATAACAAAGCTTGGATTCATAGGATGCTGCCAAGATTTTTTTTTTTTTGACACTCAAGCTGGCCTACCTGGGGCTACTTGATAAAACATTTGGACTGAATTAAATAGGCACGTCTGTCAGACAACTGATTTGATTGATTTTTTTCCCCACTGTATTAACTGGTTATTTTGATTTTCTATAGACATTTAAAAGACTTACAGAATCACAGACTCACAGAATTTTAGTGCCAAAAGGGTCCTTTGAGATTCTACATTCTAGGATATCCTTCAAAGTTGCATAGGTGTTTAAAAAAAAATCAAAGGTAAGGGTATTTTTACTAAATATATTTGGAAAACGCTGAGCTAAAGAGGTTCAATTATTTGACTGGCTCCTTACGCCTTATGAGTCTAAGAGACAAGAATGCAATACGCAGGCTCTTTCGAGCTTACATTCAACAGGGAATCTTTTTTTTTTCTTCATTGCCCTGGATCGGAATTCCAATTAATGAATTTTGAGAAAAATATGATGTAGTATAAATTATTCTATAGATAGGGAAACAGACAAAGAAGCAATTTGCTTTATTTAAAACACCTCTTTTATATAGAGTTGTACCTGGAATTGACGTCTTAAAATTCTCATTCTTATCATTTCAGCTGAACCAAAATGTACTTATTTTCATCTCTATTGTGAAAAATTTCAGACATATTCAAAAGTAGAGAAAATAGAAATAACCTCCATGTTCCCATTATCCAGAGTCAAAAACTCTGTATTTTTGCTTTACTTTTCCCATATGTATATTATATATGTATAAAATATATAATTTATATATGTTAACGTGTGTGTATGAGAGTGTGTGTGTGTGTGTTTAACAGTCTCCCTGGACATTACAAGGGATTAAATGGAAATATCCTGTCTCTAGCATTATGAGCTATCAATTATTTCTTTAGGGTCTGTAAAGAGTGATTACCTAATTTTATCATTTTCTTCCATGTTTTAGTTGAAATTCTTCTGTATAAAGCAAGTTTCCCTCATTAACTAGGACTCTTTTTTATCCAGAAACACAACCCATCTGGGAAATAAGGATAAATGCTTATTTTTTTCTTTCCTTTTATTGCCAATTTTCAGACTAAACAGTTAACTCTACTGGTATCCAGTTAGTGGTGGTGGTTGCCTTTGGTTTCTCTTTCTCTTCATCTCTTCTCTCTCTCTTCCCCCTCCAGTCTCTCCCTTTGAGGGTCACTAGATTAAATGTGTTTCAACAAATTTCACTCCTTACTCCGTTTGATGTTCACAGTGTCCCATTTCTTGCCAATGGGAGCCCATTCAGGTTTATCCTTATGTCCTTTGATATTATCTTTTTTTTTCCTTTTTTAAAATGATTTTTATTTTTTCCATTATAATTAGTTTACAGCATTTGCTATTATCTTTTAATTTTTGACATCTCCTTTGTTTTCTGGCACAACAAGGTATCTTATTAGGACCTTGTATATTTCCTGCCACAGACTGGAGCCAGCCAATGCTTTTAAGAAGCCCTAGTTTCTTTAAGTGGGAATGGTTCTTAGAAACTATAATTTGTACACTATGAATTTTCATTGCTTTTGGGTTACCACTATTTCTAGGCCTATTAAGTTGACAAGTCTAAGAAATACTCATCTTTCCTTTTAAATAAAAATGTTCTCAGGAGGAAGCATTATAAAACAGTCAGACTATTGGCATTCTCCAAATATTTTCAAGAGAAGGGAATTTTATACTATAATTTAGGCACAAGCCTACCAACTTCAAGAGCAAAGTGATGGCATTACTGAGTGTTTTGCCTTTGTTTATGTGAGTAATTGGATATGCAATACAGTAATTCCTTCTAAAGTCCTATCTACATAAACATTTCAACTACAGCAATTGGGAACTAAGTTTGATAATCAATATAGGTCTTACTCTTCTGCTCACATCTGAAATTAGACTTGTTATTTGCAGGAACAACAACAACAAAAATGTCTCGTTACATTCAAGCAAGTACTAGGGATTAAGCTTGAAGTATTTAAGGATAAGCAGTAATATTTTTAAAAGTATTCTATTTAAATAGTTATTAATTTTATTAAAATAGTTGTAAAGCATTAATGTTCACATACCATCCATGTCACCAACTGATCAAAAATACTGGAACAAATTTTCCACTTAAAAGAGTGATGGGTACATATATACACTTTCCCTCCTTTTCAAGCTTCCTTTGAAATAACTGAAACACTGCCTTTCAAATGAATAATGGTGTGATTATACTATGAGACAAAGTATGGACTAAGATAAGGACTAGAAAATCCTGGAATAAAGAAAGCAAACCCTGTTGGAGAATTCAGAGCAAGAAAAACCGTAGCAGAAAACCCTAGAGGCTAGTTCTGGAGAAGATTCAAGACACAGTCAACACAAAATTGACACATATTGAAATGAGAACCTGGGTGAATATGTCCTTTACATTAGTTTTCACTCACCTTCCATGAGATTGTGTCTAATCTCCATAAATCCAAAGTTATGATGTACTTATTCCCACAAAACCCCACATAGATACACATCTCATTCTTACAAACTTCTAACATTCTTCACAGTTAAGACATGGGAAGATAGGAAATTAAGTCTAAATCTAACGATAACTGCTAGTTATCCAGGCTTCCCATCTGGACCTAACTCTTGCCTTCAAGTGATATCAGATGACACATAGCTGGAGAGCTTAAGCAGACATACAAAATCCACATGCTGAGATGCAAGGATTAGTTCCAGGTACTAAAGACCTTGTGAATCACTACTGAATCACTATTGTACTACTTGTTTCATATAAATTGTAGCATTTGCTTAACCAAAATATTAAAGGCCATGTGATTCATTTCTTGTGCTAGTCTGGGGATATAGGGGAATTACGACTTCAGGGATGTGGGGAGTACCTACAAACCACAGGTTTCCCAGGGGAACTCTGACACGGTCTTGAAAAACACTTCTGAAAATCTCAACATGTACTGACATATCTGGGCTAATGAAGCCCCGTTCCTTCTCATCTACTGCCATACCTGCATACACATTTCTCTACAAAGAGTGAGCCTGAAATACCTGTTCCAGCTAAAAGCTCTCCCAATTGAAACAAACTTAGAAAATCTGAATAAAATGTAACAGATTTTAAAACAGCTAATCTTTTAAGAAGAATAAGGAAAATCTTCAGGTACCAGGAAGAAAGAGTGGGATGAAAAACAGAGAGGTAAGCACACAAGCTGTCATTGTGAACAGTACAGTGGTGACAAAGGCATGTGTTCCAAATTTAGGACTCCAGTGATTTGGGACTTAATGACCAGGTAGAGACAGAAAATAAAATTGTATGCATTGCATGCTAGGTAGTTAAAATAACTCCCACTTAATTTGGAATCTTCAAGGGGCTCATCCTCAGTTAAAGTCAGGCTAGTAGGAAATTTTGCCATTCTACCCAAGGAGCTAACAATAAGATTTATCTCTATCCAGGATTTGGGTAGGAAAAACAGTTGTAGTTTTTACAGGAAGAACAAATCCCATAAGTTAATGTAGTACAAAACCCTTTAGGACAGACAAGTCTCAATCTAGGTGACAAATATCTCCACTGAAGATAAACTCACAATCCAGATTTATAAATTATACTAGAAAAAAAAAAAACAAACAAACATGCCTCACAGGAGAATAAGCAAACCCCATAAAACAGAATATTAAGATTCTCTAGAACTTCTAATAGAATGTTAAATATTCTAACCAGATTGTGCTACTGTGATATGAGTGCATATGAAATTATTAAAATCACAAAAAAGAATAAAAAAGTATAGGGAAAGAATCACTCACTATGAAAAATGAATGAACAGATTGAAATCAAACTAAATAGGACTTTTTGAAATTTAAAAAAATTTACTTAGTCACACACACAAAAAAAAACTCAAAGAGCAAGCTAAATCAGACTGGAAACAGATGAAGACAGAGTTAGTGAACTGGAAGATGTAACTGAAGAACTAGGCAGAGTATAGTACAGAGGGACAAAAATATGGAAAATGTAAAGAGATAGTTAAGAGAAATGACATTTGGAGGGAGAAGTTCTAACATATATCTAATCATAATCCCAAGGGGAAAGAATGGCCAGGAAATACACTGGAAATAATGGCACAGAATTTACCATAAGTAATGGAAATAGGATCAAGTGCTTAATAAAACCCAAACGGGACAAAAGACAGTGAATCTATATCTAGATGCATCACAGTAAAGTTGTAGAACAGAAAAAAAAAAAAGAAAAGAAACGAGAGAGAGAGAGACAGAGAGAAAGAAAAGAAAGAAAAAGGTTTACACTCATAGGAGGAACAGAATGACGGCTGATTGTTGCTAAGAAACAATGAAAGTTAAAACCTTTCCAGAATGAAATCATCAATGTAGTAAGAGAAAATAACTGTAAATACAGATTTCTACAAACAGTGGGACAATCACTGATGAAGATTTAATTCATTTTGCCCTGTTATTGATAGGTGAAGCAGACAGAAGGTCAGTAAAGATATGGAAGATGTGAAAACACAAAACTAAAATTAACCTTATATAAGTATTATTTTATCACAGGGAATAGCTGGTATTAAATGAGTTAAAAATTACCTGAGATTGGTAAAATTTATTTATATATATATTTCCTACTGTTTCTTTAGAATTTTTAAGTCTACTCCCCTTCCTTCCTTCCTTCCTTCCTTCCTTCCTTCCTTCCTTCCTTCATCTTTCTAGGGCTGCACCCATGGAACATGGAAGTTCCCAGGCTAGGGGTCGAATCAGAGTGATAGCCACTGTCCTATGCCACAGCCACAGCAATGCCAGATCTGAGCCATGTCTGTGATCTACATCACAGCTCATGGCAATGCTGGATACTTAACCTACTGAGGGAGGCCAGGGATCAAAATGCATCCTCATTTTGACAGGTTACTAGTCATGGTTACTAGTCAGATTCATTTCTGCTGAGCCACAATGGGAACTCCCTATTTTTTAAAGTTTTACTGAAGTATAGTTGGCTTATAATGTTGTGATAATTTCTGCTGTCCAACAAAGTGGTTCAGTTATACATTTACGCACATCCATTCTTTTTCAGATTCTTTTCCCACATAGATTATCACAGAATACTGATATTTAATTTTCTTTGATAATTGGGCTGTTTTTGCTAGAGGTTACTTTCTCCCTATGTAAACATCATGATATTGTCAAAAGAATTCTAAATACTTTTTTAATATATACATTTAAATTGATTGAGTACCATTGAAATAGGTTGCAACAACAATTCTGCCTTTAGAAATGGCTGTTAGTTAAAGAGTTATTTGTTGGTGGTTTAGAAATTTTATTTTAGGAATCTCGGTCTCAAAGGGGAGACCCAACTCTGTTTTGAAAGGTTAATTCCAAGCCAGGGTGGAAGCTAATTCACAAATTATCATTTGAGATATATGACAGTTTGTCAACACTTGACTACAATAGGAAAGGTAAAAACAAAAGATTAGAAAAGTAAGTACACCAACTGATAAATAATAAACCTAGACATGCGGAGGTATGCCTACCATTCATCTTCTCAGAGCCATTTTTAGAGTGAGTCCTAAGTTGTATGATGATTGCAAATGACTGGTACAATGGCTGGATGCTGATGAAGCTTCCAAACAAGCATCAAATGGTTCTTATGACTGCACATTGGGCTGGAAAGTCATAACTTATTGCTCTTTTTAAAACTTGAATTAGCCAAGGCATGGAGACAAATTAAATGTCCACCGACAAATGAACGGATTAAGAAGATATACACATATACAATGGGAGTATTACTCAGCCATCAAAAAGACAAACTAATGCCATCTGCAGAAACATGGATGGAGCTAGAGATTCTCATACTAAGTGAAGTAAACCAGAAAGAAAAAGACAAATACCATATGATATCACTTATTTGTGGAATCTAAAATACAGAACAGATGATCCTATGAAAAAATAATAAACAAACAAAAAACAGAAACAGAGCATGGCCATGGAGGAGAAGACTTGGGGTTCCCAGGGAGAGGGGGAAAGGGAGGGAGTGGGGGGTGGGCATTTTGGGGGTTTGTGTGATACAAACTTTTATATCTAGAATGGATGAGCAATGGGATCCTACTGTATATCACAGGGAAATGTGTGTGATTGGGTAATTTTGTTGTACAACAGAACTGGACACAAGATTATAAATAAACTATTTTTTAATAATAATAATAATAATAATAAAGAAATCTAAAAAAAGTAAAAAAAATAAAAACTTGAGTTAGATAACAACAGCATCACATAATCAAAAAACTGAAATTGTACACAAAAATATGACCTTAAAGCAGCCCGCACTGATTACCAGACATATTCCCAAACGTTTGCATGCCAGCATTCCACTGCATTCATCACCAACTACCATAGCAAAAATAACTGAACTGGGCTACAACTGACAATTGTCCACTAGATGATTGTCCAGTGTGCTGCCACCTTTATGAGGATTTGGAGTTCTTTCTAATAAACAAAACATTCCCAATGGAGAAGCAGGGTATGAAAAATTTATACAATCTAAAAGTGCCAAATTTTAAAAAAACAGAATTTTCATTTAATATTTCCCTCAGAGGAAAACTATCAATGCTGACTGTATCTGTTTTAAATAAAGTATACTCTTCCAAAAATGTAGAATTTTCATGTTGACCTTCAAAACATAGCAACTTCATATAGTAAATATATAGAATATTGTACCCAGGAACCACAGAATAGAATGTACATTCTTTTCAAGCACATGTGGAACATTTAAAAATACATTGCATCATGAATGATAAAGCAAATATTAGCAAATTTCAAAGAACTGAAAGGATAAACTGCATTATATACTATGACAGCAAGCAATGATACATTCTCTGACTATATGCAGTTAACCCAGAAATCAATAACACAAAGATAACTAGCGAAACCCCTATGAGTTCAGAATTTAGATAACATTTCTAGAAAGGAAAACTCATAGGTAAAAGGAAAAAAAAATCATAATAGAAATTAGCAAATATTTACAATTGGATCACAACGAAACCACTACACAAACCAACTTTCAAGCTTACAGAGTGTAGCTAAGAAAACAGATCACTTGACATGTTTGCTTTAGGAGGGAGAAAGGCTAAATACTAGTGATATTGGAATCCACCTTAAAAAACTATAAATAAATGAACCAAACGTATCTTAAAAGATTAAAAAATATCTTAAAAAGATTTTTAGATCTAATTACCGCTGTGTAGGAATACAGGAGTTAGGAATACAGGAATTAGTAATACAGGAGTTAGAGGAACACGTTAACCAGTGTCATGGAAATGCGATCATCCAAATTCAGACTAGAGAAAACCATACATGCCAAATGACCTGTTTTCTTTTCAGCAAACTGCTGGAGAGGAAGAAAGAGGAAGTAAGGATGTGGCAATATATAGAACAGAAGTGACTTACATTCTGGTTCATAAAAAAATTGACTTTTGAAAAAATAAAAAGTGATTTTTTGATGCAATTTGGGAAATCTGAACCCTGACTGGATAATTAATATTAAATTTTTAGATATGATAGTGGTATCATTATGTCATGTCAACTTTTTATCTTTTAAGTGGAAAAATGAAGGTGGAACAAATCATATGTATTATGCTCCCAAGGAATATAAGTGAAAATATAACTATGTGTGTACAAATATATGTGTATAGAAGAATTTTTAAAAAACAGAAGAATTTTTAAAAAACAGGTAATAGCTACCTATAGGGAAAGGAGGAACAGAATAGACAGTAAAAGAAGTTGCATTGTTGGCTATGAACATACTTTGTATTGTGAATTAGACTTTGGAATTTGGTAAAACTATAAAACAACATTAAATTTAAAATGTAATCCTTAAACACTGAATGAAAATGAAAAAGTGCCACCTAACAGGGTAACTTCTCAAAGAAATAACCTCTTTTTAAAACACAGAAAGTGGATAATTATACTGCCCCAAAAATCTTTTTTTGGTCTTTTTTTTAGGGCTGCACCCACGGCATATGGAAGTTCCCAGGCTAGAGGTTGAACTGGAGCTGGAGCTGCCAGCCTATGCCACAGCCACAGGAACTCCAGATCCAAGCTGTGTCCGCAAGCTACACCACAACTCCTGGTGTCAGTGATGACAAGGGCTGTATCATAAGGACACAGGAACCCATTTAAAGGGCTTCCAACTGGCCGCAAATGGGACAACATCAACAACAGCAGTAATAGTAACTTCAACACATAAAAAAATATATCAATATATCTAAATCAATAGTTCACAGTAATACCCTTTTTTTTCTTTTTTCTTTTCCTTTTTTTTTTTTTTTTTTTTTTGCTTTTTAGGGCTGTACCTGCAGCACATGGAAGTTTCCAGGCTACCAGTAGAATTGGAACTACAGCTGCGGGGCCTAGGCCACAGCCACAGCCACAGTAACATGGGATCCAAGCCTGTCTGTGGCCTACACCGCAGCTCATGGCAACATCAGATCCTTAACCCACTGAGCAAGGCCAGGAATCAAACCTGTATCCTCATGGATACTAGTTGGATTCGTTTCCGCTGCACCACAGTGGAAACACCCCACAGTAACACTTTTTTTTTTCTTAATGGATTTTATTTCAATTATAGGTGTACATAAATCATCACAAGTCAATTTACAGATTTTTTATCCCAAACCCACAGTGCATCCCCCCACCCCCCAGATTGTCTTATTTGAAAAACCAAGGTTTTCCAAAGTCTGTGAGTCATTGTCTGTTCTGCAAAGAAGTTCATTGTGTCTTTTTAGTTTCTACATGTAAGTGATAGCGTTGGGTGTTGCTCTCTCATTGTCAGACTGGTTTCACTTCGCATGACAATTTCTAGGTCCATCCATGTTGCTATAAATGTTGGTAATTCGTTCCTTTTAATGGCTGAGTAATGTTCCATTGTGTGTATGTACCATATCTTCCCTATCCACTCCTCTGTCGATGGGCATTTAGGTTGTTTCCATGTCATGGCTATTGCATAGAGTGCTGCAATGAACACTGGAGTACATGTGTCTTTTCGAGTCATGGTTTCCTCTGGATAGATGCCCAAGAGTGGGATTGCTGGATCAAACGGTAATTCTATTTTGAGCTTTCTGAGGAATCTCCATACTGTTTTCCACAGTGGTTGCACCAATTTGCATTCCCACCAACAGTATAATAGGGATCCTTTTTCTCCACACCCTCTCCAGCACTTATTGTTTGTAGATTTTTTGATGATGGCCATTCTGGCTGGTGTAAGGTGGTACCTCATAGTGGTTTTGATTTGCATTTCTCTAATGAGGAGTGATGTTGAACATCTTTTCATGTGTTTATTTGCCATCTGCATGTCTTCTTTGGAGAATTGTCTGCCTAGATCCTCTGCCCAGTTTTTGATGGGGTTGTTTGTTTCTTTGGTGTTGAGCTGTAGGAGCTGTTTGTAAATTTTAGAGATTAATCCCTTGTCAGTCAATTCATTTGCAAATATTTTCTCCCATTCTGTGGGTTGTCTTTTTCGTTTTGTTTAGGGTTTCCTTTGCTGTGCAGAAACTCTGAAGTTTAATTAGGTCCCATTTGTTTATTTCTCTTTTTATTGTCCTTACTCTGACACATGGATCTGAGAAGATGTTGCTGTCATTTATGTCAGAGAGTGTCTGGCCTGTTTTCCTCTAAGAGTTTTATAGTATCTGGCCTTATATCTAGATCTTTAATCCATTTTGAGTTTATTTTTGTGCATGGTGTTAGGAAGTGTTCTAGTTTCATTTTTTTACATGTAGCTGTCCAGTTTTCCCAGCACCACTTATTGAAGAGGCTGTCTTTTGTCCAATGTATATTCTTGCCTCCTTTGTCATAGATTAGTTGACTATAGATGTGTGGATTTAATTCTGGGC